>CM076574.1:810557720-810689748 GCA_034641835.2 Pinus albicaulis | reverse complement strand
GGTCTTCGTGAGCGTGGGTCGGCTCTGGCCCAGCAAATGCGCCGCGCGGGGGTCCAGGGGGGCCCCATCTTTCAAACAGATTATGATGGAAAAAGGGAAGGGACCTCTGGAAGGAGTGCAGATATTTGGGTCTGCCAATCTGGAGAAAGAAGAGCCAAAAGGCAAGAAGAAGGCTGCTGGGAATTCCAAAGAGACCCCACAGCAGAAACGGACAAACGGAATCAAGATCACAGAGGAAAAAGACAGAAGGGACACCACTCCCAAGCAAGAAACCCAAGAAACTAGGGGAAAAGACAAGGATTCTGAGGGTAAAGCGAACCAAGCCAACCAGGGAGCCACGTTGGGTGGTTCTGCAGATAATGGCCATAAAATGGAAAATCAAGGTCACTGCAAGCCCAAAGCCAAGGACAGTCTCAAAGTCATCATCTCTGACCCAGAGCTACAGGACTATCGTGACCACATGAGTATCCATGTTGTCATTTGCAAGTTCATGGGATTCTGACCTACAGAGAAAGCGTTATGCCTCTGGATCCACCAGCAATGGAAGCCAAAAGGAGATATTAAGCTACATCTGGGCGCGAAAGGGTTTTTCACAATGGTGTTTGTTAACCTGGAAGACAGAGACCGCGTCTTTGACGGCAGCCCTTATTTTTATGCCTCATCTGGTCTCTATATGAGACCGTGGAAGCCAAACTTTGCTTCGGAGTTAGAAACCTTCACACATGTCCCAGTGTGGATACGACTCTTCTCTCTTCCTATAGATTACTGGCGGCCAGCGGCCTTGGAACAGATTGACAACACTTTGGGCACCTTCATCCAAGCTTTTGAACCTACTCTGCAAAAAAGGTATACTTCTTGTGCCCGCATATGTGTTGAAATGGATGTTTCTGGGGCACTAAATGAGGGCTTATGGTTAGAATTTAGGGATGAGCTTTTTTTTCAAGCTATTGACTATGAACAACTAACCTTCCGCTGTCGAAAGTGTCATGCTCATGGCCATCTGTTTAGGGAATGCCCTCTAAACAAGATAGCTGAGAAACCCAAAGAAGCCCCGATGAAGAATCAGGACGGCTTCACTCGTCCCACTGGCAAACAGAGAACCAACAGGAAAACCCTACAGAAAGGAGGCCCCTCATTCAAGGCCACAAGTAATGCCTTTGAGGTTCTGACAGAAGAGAGAGCTGCCTCGGAAGCCCTGCCGTCTGATAACCAACAGCAACACATTCTAACCAAGCCGGCTCAAACTGTCACAGATCCGCAAACTGAAGGGTCATCAGGCAAATGAACCAAGCACCATTCTCACCATGAACCTAGAAGGAGACGCAGAAATGGTCTCCAGTGAAATGGGGACAGAGGATATGGAGCTAAGTGATATACTTGAGAAGGAAGATATGGATTTGAACACCATAGTGGAAAAATGGAAGCAACAAGGAATGGAACATGTCCCGGAAGAAGAAATAAATAGGATAAATTACCTATTCCTCTCAAGGCAGGATGTGGAACTTCACGGATTAAAAAGGGGTCATGAAGCCACCAAAAGCCTGGGAGTCAATGCTCAAAGTTTGCACCTCTCAAGCAACAATGGAAAGCATAGGAAAAAAAGAGGACGCAAAACAAATAAGGAGGCCCTTTTTGAGCTTGGTCAGCTTCTCCTCAATTTGGGTAAGATGAAAACCCTTGAGGCTTTTACGTTCACCTCCTAAAATCTATTAATTATGAAGATTCTCTCATGGAATACAAGAGGGCTCAATAGCCAACGGAAACAAAGACTGCTGAAAAAGAAGATTAAGAAGGAAAACCCAGATATGATATTCTTACAGGAAACCAAATGCTCTAGCACAAAGATCGAGGGTGTCTGCAAAAGCATAGGCAAAATAATGCAATACATGGAAGTTGATGGTATCGGGGCAATGGGAGGTCTGGCCTCCTTCTAGAATCCTCAATCCATTCATCTTCTCAGTGCTGAAGCCAACAGATCGCACATTTCCTTGGAAGTTTAGATAATAGGGGAAGCCAGCACATTTTTATGCACTAATGTCTACAGTCCCCAAAAATTGGAAGACAAACTGAAGCTGTTAGACGCCCTGTCTAGGCTTCATCAAAGATATCCTTCTGCCAAGTCAATTTATGGTGGGGATTTCAACATGATTACTACTCTGGCTGAGAAGAAAGGAGGCATTAGGGCTCTGCACAGGGATGCTAAAGCTTTCAATCTTTTCATTCATGAATCTCGCTTAGTGGACATCCAACCCAAGTCTAGGTTGTTCACCTGGAACAACAAGCGAGGGGGTGACAGACAAATAGCCTCCAGGCTTGATCATTTCCTCATCGTTGACTCTATCCTTCTGGAGGGGGTAACTGTGGAATCGAACATTATCCCGTGTGGGGGCTCTGATCACTGGCCTATTACTCTGGACGCTGCTGTCCTTGGAGCCCCCAAGAACAAACCTTTCAGATTCGAAAGATTTTGGTTAACTCATCCTGACTTCTTGAAGAATATCAAATTGTGGTGGCAGGAGCCGATTGGCACTGAGGGCACTAAAATGTTCATACTGCAGGCCAAACTCAGAAACATCAAAGCCCGTCTTAAAACTTGGAACCTAGAAGTTTTTGGCAACATCTTCCAAGATAAGAAGGACCTCGAAGATCAATTAACCCTAATCCATTCTAATTGGCTTAATGGTATCATTCATCAAGATACCATCAACCAAGAACAAGCCCTCCTGCAAAAATGGAATCAACGTTGCCAGCAGGAGGAAATACTATGGAAGCAGAAATCACGCAATCAATGGCTAAAGGAAGGGGAAAAGAACACTCGATTTTTTCATCGCTCTGCAGTGGATTACAGATGTGCGAACAAGATCACCAGCTTAAAGGATGAGCTTGGTAACACCTTTGTCTCGCATAAGGATGTCTCTTCTCTCCTTCTCGAGCATTTTAGCCAAATAGCTACTGAACCTATGATTGATAGATCGAGGGCCAGGCGAGAGGTCCTGGAATCCATCCCAAAGCTCATCACTGTGGATCAAAATATCTCCCTGACTCGCCCGGTCACCTTGGCTGAAGTGGAAGAGGCAGTGAAAGATATGCCCAATGGAAAGGCTCTTGGCCCAGACGGTTTCACCATTGAGTTTTTCAAGGCTTGCTGGGATACTGTTCAACATGATGTCTGGGAAGTGGTGGAGGATTCACGACAATCTAAGGCCATCCTAAGATCCCTTAACGCTACTTTTATTGCTCTGATCCCCAAAGAAGAAGTAGCTAGTACAACAGCAAAATTCAGGCCTATCACGCTCTACAATGTGCTATACAAGATCATTTCAAAAGTAATGGCTAATAGATTGAAACCCATTCTTCCCTGCATCATCTCTGAGGAACAATCTGGCTATGTCGAGGGAAGGCAAATCCTGGACAATGTGTTATTGGCTCAGGAAATGGTTCATACGCTCCAAGCTCGGAAAAAAGCTGGCATGATCATACAGCTCGATCTCTCCAAGGCATATGACAAGGTGAGTTGGAATTTTATTGAGGATATTCTGACTGCTTTTGGTTTTGATCACTGTTGGATCCTATGAATTTTAGCCTTAGTCAGAACTCCTAACTTCTCCATCCTTGTCAATGGGGCCCCTTCCTCTCCCTTCAATTCCTCTCGTGGTATCCGCCAAGGGGATCCCATTTCCCCCTTTTTGTTTGTCATTATCATGGAAAGCTTAAGCAGGGTTATCAAATCGGCCCAAGCCAGAAATGCTATTAGAGGTCTCCAACCCTTATCCAATCACCCTCCCACTACCCACCAACAATGAGTTGATGATACCATGCTCCATGGTTCCCCCACGGTCAAGGAGGCTCAAGGGTTTAAAGCTATTTTGGATCTGTTCTGTTTAGCCTCGAGTATGGACCTTAACATTGATAAGTCTTCCATCTTCTTTTTCAACACCCCTCTGGCCATCCAAAGACATCTCTCTAACATTCTGGGCTTTAGAAGAAAATGCCTTCCCTCCAAATACCTAGGTATCCCTCTAACTGATAAACCTTGGCAAAAGATTCACTGGGAAACGCTGCTTTCTAAGCTTGAGGCTCGCTATAACAGCTGGACCAACGGAGTCCTCAACTTTGCTGGTCGTTTAACAATGACAAAGGCGGTTCTGCAAGCCATTCCACAATTCATGTTGTCCATTTTACCGGCTCCCAAAGGAGTTATGCAAAAAATAAGAAATATTCACAGAACTTTCCTTTGGTCTGGCAAAGCTGTTAAACAAAAATGGGCTCTTGTGGCCTGGGAGAAGATTTGTAAGTCCAAGATCCTGGGAGGCCTTGGTCTGTGTGACCCAAAAACGGTAAATAAAGCCAGTGGAGCTAAGTTATGGTGGAGATGGATAAAATTGCCTTCTTTTCCTTGGCCTAAGCTTTGGAAAGCCAAATATGCTGAGGAGGAGAATCAGCAGAATCTCATAAGATTAACAAATGTCCGTGCTGGCTCCCCCATCTGGAACCTGGCAAGTGCTAACAGGCAAGTCATTGTTGATCATAGTTTCTGGGAAATTAGGAATGGCAACACAGCCATCTTCTGGAAGGACGCTTGGCAACAATTACCCAAGCTGGAATGCCCTGAACTCCTCTCTCTGCAAAGAAAGTACCAGGAACAGGGTTTACTCAAGGTTTGTCATTACTGGGCAGAGAATGAGGTGAACCCTCATTAGAGAATTTGGAACCTCAGCATTCCCTCTGACTCGAATGAGATGACCAATCTTTCGATATCCTTATTTTCGACTTTGGAGTCTTGCAAAATCCGACTCTCCTTGGAAGAGGACCAGCTGCGATGGGGCAATTTGGAGGGAGGCGACTATAACCTAAAGGAGGCCAAACTCTACATAGAACAGAGGCATCTTGAAGAAAAGATGCAAGGGCATCAAAACGTCTAGAACGCCATTCTATGGCCTAAAGTTAAAACTTTCTTATGGACTCTGCTGCATAGGAAGACCCTTACTTGGGAAAACCTATGCAGAAGAGGCTTCCAAGGCCCCTCCCATTGCCCTCTTTGCCTTAATGCAGAGGAGAATATGAACCATCTCCTCAATTCCTGTTGCTGGACAGATTCTTTGTGGATGGGGATGCAGGAAATTTTCTAACAAACTGATCGGGACAGAGCTTCAATTCAAAACACTATAATCAATTGGAGGAATATCTTCTCCAACTGCGATATGGTCAACAACCTTTGGAAATTATGTCCAGGGTTTATTGTCTGGTCGACTTGGAAGGAGCATAACAGAAGAATTTTCCAAAAAGAAGCCAGGAATGAAGCGGAAATAAAACTTTCTATCATGCAAAATATGAAAGAGACAGTGCTTATCCATTACAATTCTACACAAATGGAGAAGATTTCGGAAGAAGACAAGCGCATCTTACTTTGTTTTGGTCTGGGATCGGCTGTAAGCCTCAATTCCCCTTCTCTGCGACCTCTTCCGCTTCTGTCTCAGCAGCTTTGGATGTGTCCCCGACCTGGCATTCTTAAGCTCAATTTCGACGGCGCCTACAGGGGCAATCCGGGTCCAACAGGTTACGGGGGAGCTATCCGTAATGACAAAGGTGATATTGTGCACATCTTCAGTATGTCCCTGGGAGAAGCAACAAACAACGAAGCTGAATTTGCTGCGCTGGAGCATGGTCTATGTATCCTAATAAGGATGGGAAATGGCACTGCAGTGGTGGAAGGGGACTCTCTACTGGCTATCTCAGCTGCAAAGAAAATTCAGAATGGCACGAAAGCGGAAAAGGTATCCAAACATTGGCGTCTGGCTATGGTCACTGGTCTTATTGCCCAGCATCTCAATGCTCTCACAGGTGTTGTTTTACATGCAATTCGAAGGCAGGCCAACGCCTTAGCGGACGTCTTGGCCAACCATGCTGTCGACCATCCGACTCACACCATTGACACGTGCTGGCATGAGGTTACTTGTCCTGACCTCAAGGATGATTGTGTGCGCATTTCAAGAAGTGACCTTTCCAGTATGCCAATGGAGGGGAATAATCTCCAAAGTACTGACATTCCTTCTCTCTAATGGTTTCTACAACTGGCACCACAAGGCTCTTTATTTCTCAAAGGTGGCGAGTCAGTAGGTGGTACCAAGCCAAGCCTTGGAAAAGATTTTATATTCAAGGCAGTACCGCAAGTCAAACTAAGGTGAAAGGTGGTATGGACACATGGACAAGTCTCTTAAGATTTGTGCGGATCATCCGTGGCGACATAAAATATCATTATTGGCCGATTGATGCTCTATTATGGTGGATTTGGGATGGCGGCCGGCCGGACACGATCGCGTCCCTGGGTCATTATTTCGCAAACGGGACCTATCCGCCTCATTACACAATGCAGTTTATTTATGTTCCTCACAGGGCTTTGCATTTTGTGGCTACTATTTGTCTCTGGTGCTCCAGTGCTGCAACTAGTTGCATTTTCTCTTATTCTCGCTGTGTTGTTGCAGTCATGTCCGAGCATGTTCTTCGGAGCTCTAAGGCTACTAAAAATATGCAGAAGGCTAAGGATGTTTTTCGTGACTCGGTCCCTGGCAAAGGCAAGATGATTATCCAAGATCTCGAACAAGAAACCAGTAAATCTAGATCCAGTTTGAATAGCAAAGACATTGAGGAGGAGATGGATTGGGTCCCTGACCCTGGCACCCCGACCACGAGGGCCACCCAATTCATGCGCAAGCAGGAAATGGCTTGGTTCATGAAAACTCTTTTAGTGAAAGCCATTAGCAGCCAGGGTGCGGCGGTTAAGGAAGCCTTCCAGGCTAACTCGATGGCCTCGGCTAAAAACACTGCCCGCTTGGATAAGCTGGAAGTTTCTCTCAACTCGCTAACTGAGGAAATGAAGATGTTCTCCAAACGGCTTAAGGGCTTCATCAGACTGTTCGAACTTTACCTCTGTCATGTTTTAAATGTGTCCATTGAGCTCCCTACGAACAGTGCCAGAACTACTATCATCCGTCGACACCGTCCGCGCACTATGCCTCAGGGCGTTGCTGATGGGAGTCCAAGTTCTGGAGGTCCGCGTGCTGATGGTCCGGTGGCAACTCATCCTAATGCTGATGTGCCTGGTTCGGCAGAGCCGAGTGGGTCTGTGGAGCAGACTCAAATATAATGCTTCTGTCTTCGCCTTTTGGATGTTCTCTTTCGGGATGTAGCTTTCTGTTTATGTTTAACTGTTATCTCTGGTTCGGCTTTAAGTTCCTTACTATGGTCATCCCTGCGCGGATTGCCACTTTTGGCCTTTTGGACCTTGGTTCTGATTGTAATGAAGGGCATGGCGGGCAGTCTTTGTTGTATCTGTTTGTTGATGTCCAAGGCACTGTGTTTATGTCTATCCTTACAGACGCTTCAGGGCTGTCCAGCCTCTCTACCTTCGGGTATTGGCAGCCATTTTGTAAATTTTTGTATACTATTTTGATATAATTCAACTGCTTACTTATAAATAAATAAAAGTCTCTTATCATAAAACCTTTGGATTAATTAACTTTCGGCATTGTAGTGTAACTCAGGCTTTAATAAATTAAATCCAATGGTTATAATAATCTGTTTTTTTCAACTTTAACTCTAAGGTTTATAAACCAATAAACCATAGAATCATTCACTTCCACAACTTCATTTCACTCTTTAATAAAACCCAGTTATCAAATAAGTTATACGGCCCCACAGCTTTATGAGCACTTTATTCGTATTAATCTTGACTTTGTTAAACCAACGCTTTATCAATCCCAACATCGGTTACAACGCAGACTTCAATATATATAAAAGGTTGGGGCCCATAGCACTTCGACTTTGATTTAAAACAAAAACCCAACGTAATAATGGCCACAACTTGTCAATTGTCATATGTATAAGGTTCTTTTCCAAGGTTCACGGAACACTTCTTTGTATATTGAAATGTTTGACTAGTAATAAAAAAACTTTATATGATGACCCACGGCTTCATAACCTTATAAGTAAAACTCCTTTCAGTTTTCATAGCATTTCATTCCACGTCAAAGTTCCACCTTGGTAAAACTCCAAATGCCCACAACACTTAACAACGTGCTTTAATTAAACCCCACAAATAGTTCTCGGACACACTCATAATAACATATGTGCTGTTACGAATATTAATCTTTGATTCTCGCCTTTGTAACTTGGTTTAGAGCCCAGTATAATAGTGGCTCACGGTAATTCTATGAATATATCAATATAGATTACGCTCACCAACCCAATGGTTCAAATTTTTATATAATATCCTTGACATTAAGTTTAAACCCAAGTACATCACATGTAAATGCCTCGGGCCCCATAGTTAACATACCTCTCCATCTGACGGCTCCAAGCTCGTCGCGCTCCAACCACTGATCGAACAGATATAAACGAATATCGTGTTTTTAAAACGCTCGGGGTTTACTCATCCAAAATCACGCGATAAAAGTGGTAATCGAATACCACTTTAGGACACGCGTCCTTCAATTTATGGCATCGCGTTTTTTTGTTCGATTCCACTTACCACTCCCAAACGCATGCGATACTGCTGGTATTGCTCCAACCCATTTTCACAATTCAACTTCACGGTTCCCTTCTCATGGTTCCGTTCCTCACCGTCGTTTACAATTCCGCCTCTTTAACTACTGTTCTTCATGCGTGTTTCATCTCTATGCTTCCATTTTATTCAACGCTGCCTCTGCTACCCATTCATAGAACCGATCTGCTCAATAAGATCCTCTCCACTTTCTCCATTGCTTGATGTCTAATACCTCTGCGACTTGTAACCATTCTGACTGTCCATGGGCTCATGCTCCTTTCAGCCTCGCTTTCTACCTAAGGCGACCTCAATAAATGTGAATCCTCTGCATAAGTAGAAGCGGCATACATGAAAGCCCTTCCAGAGCTTCATTAACCAGGTTCCTTCACGCAGATGTAACGTCACTCCCTCTTGTCGGTATTTTATGTCGATTCTACTTCATCATTGCACAGACTCTGCATCCAAATGTATCCTCGTCCCAATCTTTAACCGAGGTCGTGTATTTGAATTGGATTGAACAAATACCAGTCCTTCTGCAGGATTGTCGATCCCTCCAATGATCGACCTTCAAACCTTATATCGCTTCTCACAAGGAATAAACACATTGATATTAACTCTTAATACAGAGGTTTATCACACACTAGTCCTTGTATAATTTCTTATTGAAGCGCAAAGCCTACTACACAGAGTTTAAGTCAATTAATACTGGAACAAAGCCTTTCACATATATAAATAACTTCACTTACAGAACTTCTACTCTCACTCTGTCCTCGGCCAGATTTTCAATTTCAATGGCCTTCTACTCTCACTCTGTCTCTAATAACCTCTATCTGCTGCTACAGTGCAAATAATCTTTGACTCTGTTCTTCTCATGCTCCAAACTCTCTTCGGCCTTTATCAAATATTCTTGAGAAGAAAGCTCTGAGATCCAGATTTCAGCCTTTCTGGAATAGTAACTTCGTGTATTTTGCAACAGGGGTTCTTCAAAGTCACTCTTATACAAATCGAGGTCAGCCTCCAGCTTCTTTTCCTTATAAACCTTTTTCAACTTAAACAAGTGCTCTGATTTCCAGCCCAAGTTCGGGTGTCTCAGCCTCAACTGAGAGCCCTCTATTCTCCTGTAAATGTTACTACACACTCACCAAAAATCTGTGCCCCTCTTCTCTACTTCAATTTGTTGCTCCTGTCTTCTCCTTTGCCATCAATGACAATATTTCCAACACTCTATAGGACTCAAAGGAGTCTCACACTAACCCGAAGTTAGTTTAACTGACCCGAAGTTAGTTGGAGGTACGAAACCTCACTTGGACCCAAGAAAGTCATATACTAACCCGAAGTTAGTTTAACTGACCCGATGTTAGTTGGAGATCCGAAACCTCACTAGACTTGATCCCAAATAAAGTGGTTGGACACGTGCCATCCTAGACATAGAGAGTACGGCAATCTCCGATGCGTCCATCGGTCTTGCTATCGGTCTCTATCCACATTTCCCACCTCATTGGCCAAGATGAGAGGTACTTCCCATGAGTCTGGGACTCCATGGGTAGGATGCATACGGGGCACAGATCAGAGAGAGGTAAACCATCTCAATATCATCACAGTGGGGCGGAAACACACTAACAAGGTTCGGCAAGCCTAGCCCTGTGGTTACTTATAGCTCCAAGAAGCTATCCCCACAGCTCCCCTAGACCTCCCAGAGCTCATCATCCAATAAGACACTCTAAATAGGGTCATTCCATGATTCCAAGGTTCTCATGAAAGGTTAGGAACATGACCTTCCCCAAGGGCTTTGTGAGAATATCCGCAACCTGCTCATCAGCTCCTATATGATTGAGCCTTACGGCACCTCGCTGTGCCATATCCCGGATAGAATGGTACCAGATATCAATATGCTTAGATCAATCGTGGAACACGAGATTCTCTGACAAACAAATCCCCCTCTGGTTATCACAAAGGATAACGATGGTATCTAGCACATGCCCGAACAGCTCACTAAAGAGATTTCGCAACCAAACAGCTTCACAACAGGCCATACACGCTGCAATGTATTCGGCCTTAGCGGTGTTCAAAGCCACCGACTTTTACTTCCTACTCATCCAAGATATTGAAGCAGAACCATGTGTGAAGCAGCATCCAGATGTGCTCTTGCAATCCACCACACTGCCAGCCCAATTGGCATCAGTATATCCATGGGGTCTCAAACTCCCGACAGTGTATCTCAGCCCATGGTTTATTGTGCCCCAGAGATATCTCAAGAGATTCTTGTGTTATGAATATAATTCATAACGAATATAATAAATATAATTATTAAATAGTCAATTAAGGATTATGTAAGTAGTCATTAAGTTAGTGAAAGGGCATGTCTAAAAGACATGCCCATTAATGAAAGGCCACCTGCGTAGGTATATAAGCAGGGCCTCATTGTAACATTTTATGATCATCTTTTATACATTTTATATATAATATGTTATTATCGCAATACCTCTTGTGTATTTTATAACTTAAGTCAACAAGCCTAGAGCTTTGTTGCTCCATTTGGTATCAGAGGAGCGATATTCTCGCCTGGAA
Source organism: Pinus albicaulis (assembly GCA_034641835.2). Classification (NCBI taxonomy): domain Eukaryota; kingdom Viridiplantae; phylum Streptophyta; class Pinopsida; order Pinales; family Pinaceae; genus Pinus; species Pinus albicaulis. The sequence goes on along the minus strand of CM076574.1, from coordinate 810,678,638 downwards.
GGAAGCACCTACGCCAATGTTAGTTGCTTTCAGTTGTTACATGTTGTGCCTCGAAATTGCTACCGCTCGATGTCTTCATCAATGGCGATGGACGATTTCAACAAAAAATTGATTGAACTTGAGAGTAAGATCAATAATTCCGATAAATTCACTAAACGATTAGTCAATCTTGAGGATAAGGTTACAGGAAATTCTGACGACATCAAACAACTTCAAGACACGACAAATCAGATAGAAAGACAAATGTTGAAAAACCGTATCGAGTCTAGAGACAATCATAAAAAGGCAATGCAGAAGCTAAACGCCATTTTGGACAAGATAAATCTAATGCAAAAACCAATATTCCCGAATATTGAACATAGTCAACAGAATAATTCAGCTGATTCAGAGAATTCAGATGGTAATCATGAAGAATCACTACATTCTGAAGAAGATCAGGTTACGGAAATTCCAACTTATGAGAATGAAGGTGAGCTTAAAAATAAAGATGTGCCTGCTAGTCAGGAAACTGTTGAAGAAACAGAAAAGGATGAAGATGATGCTAGCCATGAGTTTCAAAGGGATCCTTGCTGGATGGCTTCACAACATATGGATGCACCATTTAATGTTTCTTTAGCATCTGCAAGTACAAAGGACACAAATAGAGACCAAGCAGAATCTCCCCAGGATAACATTCCTGGCTTAGATGGTCCTATTTCCATTGAAACGAAGATTTATACTGTTAAGCATACTATTGAGTCATTGTCAGAACCAATAACAACTACACATCCACTTTTGTTGAGTGGCTCCGATAGCAGTGAAATGAGGGAAGTTTTGCCACTCGGACCAAGAATTGATAAATCTGAACCAATGGTAACAAAAGTATCTGCTTTAGAACCTGTAAGATTGTCTCCTGCAGCATCGGTTACAGCCGTGTCCATAGGTCCACCTTCTGGATTTTTAGTGGTGCCACCAGTTGTCAATTTAACTGAGGAGCAGCAAGCTTCATTAAATAGATCGGCATTTGAGCAAATTGTCGAGGCATACAGACAAGTTTCTTCAGCTGGAGGCTGTGAATTGCGTGTTGCAGTGCTTACACAATTAGTTGACCAGTTTCATGTTGATTACGACATTCGGGGACTCTTGCAAACACATATATTGTCAGATTATCAAAATTATAAGGGACATGAATTGGCGTTGCATGTACTTTACCAACTCTTTGGAGAGATGGTATCTCAACAGGAGGACATTAGTTCATCTTCAGAGGCTACTACAGCTTATGAAAGATTTCTTCTTACGGTGGCACAAACATTGCGTGATTCTCTTCCAGCATCTGATAAATCCTTGAGTAGATTGCTTGGTGAGGTCCCATTTCTTCCACACACAGCGATAAAAATATTGGAGGACTTGTGCTATGCTGGTAGATTTGACAGGGATGGTAAGGAAGTGCTAAGTGGTGATCGAGTTACTCAAGGTTTAAGTGCTGTATGGAGCCTAATCTTGCTACGACCAACTGCAAGGGATATCTGCTTGGGGATTGCCTTACAGAGTGCAGTACATAGCATTGATGAAGTACGGGCTAAGGCAATTCGTCTGGTAGCTAACAAGTTGTATCCATTAAGCTATCTTTCACAAAATATAGAAGAGTTTGCTACAAAGAGATTGCTATCGGTGGTGGATGGTCTTCAAATTGGAAATGGCAGGGATATTGACGAATCAAGAGTATCTGTAAAAGAGGATGGTAGTCTACATAGTCTAACAAATGGAGTTCCCAAAATAAGGCAAGCTAGTGGGATGACTGTAGTAAATGCTTCTGGAAAGGACAGACTGGGTTCTGCTCAAAGTGCATTGAACGTTTCTTTTGCAGAAGCACTACGCTGTGTGCAACTTTACTTTGCTCTCTGCACCAAGAAACATGCCCTTCTTCAGCAAATTTTCAGTGCATATAAAAAAGCACCCAAGGCTGCAAAGCAGGCAGTTCAACACCAAATTCCTATCTTAATACGAACAATACGGTCATCACCAGATTTACTGTGTATTATATCTAATCCTCCTGAAGGGAGTGAGAATCTTCTTATGCAGGTGTTACAGATTCTAACTGATGGTACCTGTGCGCCTCCTGAGTTAATTACAACTGTGAAAAGATTATATGAGAGCAAGTTGAAGGATGCAGGAGTTCTAATTCCAATATTTTCATCATTAACAAAAGAGGAGGTGTTGCCCATTTTTCCTAAACTTGTTCACCTTCACCTTCAAAAATTTCAGGCTGCACTTGCACAAATACTGCAGGGTTCTGCTCATACAGGTCCTTCTTTAACGCCAGCTAAGGTGTTGATTGCAATTCCGGATTTGGGAAAGAACTGCAGCGAAGAAACGTTCGATCAGTTGGGTTTCCTGCCCTTCCTCTGCGACGGCAGCAACAAATTTTTCTGCGCGGAGCACCAGTCCTACGCAACCACAGTCCTGCCCAGTCAAACGCTGCAAAGAAATCATAACGTTTGTGAATTTGTGTGGTTACTAAACGGTGTATCGAACAGGTGGAATGGTGTATCGAACAGGTATTTCATCCCACAGGTCAAGAAAACCACTGTATGGTCTTTTTAAATCGCCGCGGTCAAAGGCATTGCGTTAAAATATAAAAATAAAAATCACATAAGTTATATATATATATATATATATAATTATAATTATATATTTATATATAATTTATATTAATATAGTTATATAATAATTATGACTATATTTATTAATTTAAATAATTAATTGAATATTAATTAATTAAATTAAAATAATAAAAAATAATAATAATAATAATAAAAGCTATATATATATCTGGATAAGCACAAGAAGAAGGAATTATGAGGGCATATAGCTTTGAGGACAAAGTTTTTAAGGGAAAGGAGATAAGCCCTAATTACAAGGAGTATGGGGACGAATTATACATTCACGATGACAACACAAAAAGTGAAGAAAATTGGGAAGCAATTAAGGCAAAGAAAATTAGTATCCATAAAACTTTGAGGACAAAGTTTCTGAAGAGAACGGCAATGGTATGAATATAATTCATAACGAATATAATAAATATAATTATTAAATAGTCAATTAAGGATTATGTAAGTAGTCATTAAGTTAGTGAAAGGGCATGTCTAAAAGACATGCCCATTAATGAAAGGCCACCTGCGTAGGTATATAAGCAGGGCCTCGTTGTAACATTTTATGATCATCTTTTATACATTTTATATATAATATATTATTATCACAATGCCTCTTGTGTATTTTATAACTTAAGTCAACAAGCCTAGAGCTTTGTTGCTCCATCTTGGCACCAACACAGTGAACATTATGAGGATCAACCATGTGTTTACTCAAAGTGTTCACTACAAAACATACGTTTGGACGGGTGTTTACTAAGAACATCAGGGCCCCTACGAGTTGTCGATACTCGGTAGGATTTGCTAGCACGAGCCCAGCAGCGTTTCCACTCAACTTCTTAAAGTTGAGTTCCATCGGTGTCGACACGGACTTATAGTCCACCATACCAAATCTCTCCAGCAGCTTCACAATATATTTTCCTTGAGAGAGGAAAATCTCGCCAGGTCTCTGCCAGACCTCCAAGCCTAGGAAGTAATACATCAGTCCTAGGTCTTTCATCTCGAACTCGAAAGCGAGCTCCCTCTTACACTAATGAATGAGAGGGTCAACACCTGTCAGGAAGAGATCGTCCACATACAGAACCAAAATGAGAGGCTTTTCTCTATCAACTTTGAAGTAAAGGTTCGGATCAACATTACTTCAAGTGAAGCCCATCTTCATCAAGCAGTTATCTATCCTCTCGTGCCAAACCCTATGGGCTTGCTTCAACCCATAAAGGGCTTTCTTCAAATGATCCAAGCTCAGATTGTACGATTGTACTCATGGCTACTAGATACCCTTGGTATCTATTCGGCTTCTTGCTTTACACGAAATGTCCCCCTTTGGGGCCATATGTCTCTCAGCATCCTTGAGAGTATCCCGGAGCCATGAGGGTCTTCTCTTCTTTCTTCCAACAACACCATTTGCTCAGGAGCATACATGGTTGTGGTCTCCCTCTTAATGCCAGCTCCTCTTGCGAGAGAAGTCATCTATAAAAATCATGAAATAAGAACATCCTCCCAAGGATTTCATTGGCAGCATATCAGATAAGTCAGAGTGTATCAGATGTCTTTGTGACACTTGAGGAATGAAGAAAGTCACCTTGTATGTTTTTCTTCGGCACAACCCTGACATATGCCTTCAAAATTATTTTTGAATTCAGGCATCCCAGACACCAACTTCCTTGCTTCGGAAAAGGCTTTGTAATCATAGGCCTAAATCCACTGTCAAGGCTTATTTTATAGCCATATATTGTCATACATCTGTTATACATCTGATATACATCTCGACAAGTATCATTACTATACTCTGTCATATCACTGACTATACATCTGTTATACATCTGCATACATCTCGACAAGTATCATTACTATACTCTGTCATATCCCCAAAACAACTTCAATGAATCAGCCTCTCTCTTGGATCAGACAATACCACAAAATTAGAGCGCAATTTTATTGAGGCTTTGTGACCCTATCACAGAGATAAAACACAACTTATTGTCATCTTTTCAGGGTCTCAATCCTCTGCTTTATCACAGAACATTAGAGCAAATTTATCAGACTTCAGGACAGAATTATGGATGGCCGTGTAAACCTTCAAAATTTGGCACCTGAGATCTTGACTCTCGGAAAATTCGCTCCAACAATAGAGGAATCCAATTTGAGCCTTTGCAAATCTGAGACTAGGCTCCAATAATATAGTTGATCCACTCGGCCCTTCCTTGAGATGGTGGTATATCCCTTCAAACAACAGTCAAACAAGAACATATTCGGCCTTAACTTAAATATGGCACCTTCAGCGACGTTGGCAACATAAGGGCTCCTTCTGGTACAATTCCAGCAATGAATCAACTATGCCTGTAGGAAGAAGGTGATTTTAGCTAGACAAAGAAGTTGTAGCTATAGCAGTCTCTTCCCTCTGAAATGATAAATCCTCCAGAAATGACCTCGGCCTTCACAAAGACAAATTCAACCTCCTTACCGACAAAAGAAAATTGGCTTCTGGTATGTTGGAATTTCGGCCTATGCAGAAGATTCTCTACTATTCGCACAACAACTGAAGAGCTTCTTGATCACGTTAACGGTGATCGAACAGGGTTGCAGCACGTTGTCCCGCTTAGCCCCGCCATTGTTAAAGACTAGAAGTCGTGTTGATTTTACACAATCCAATATGTTCCTTCAGAGCGGGTCTCTGTTATCCTCTGATGTCAGTGGGCGCCGAGAGGAGCAATAATTTGGTCTGCTCCGCGATGAACAAGAGAGTCGGTGGTCACATAATACACGCCATGGGAGCTGAAGCCAGCCCTACAATGCCTCCCACTGCTAAAACTTCAACTTCTGAAGCGGTGTTGAAGATATGGCATGGTGTTGATGCAGTTTGTTTTGACGTGGATAGCATTGTTTGCAAAGATGAGGGAATTGATGAATTGGCAGAATTTTGTGGGCAGGTACTTCACTGTGCCCAAAACATCAGTTAACTCAGATCACTTGCTCCCCAACTTCAAACACGATCCTCACACTCTAATCGCACCATGTTAATTTCGACAGATGTTCTATGCCATTTCAGATTAGGGCACAATACTGAAGAAGATAGAACATGCTAATAGATCGATAAAAGACAAGCCAAAACAGAGATAGGAAATGGTAGCGTTACGACGATCAGCAGGATGCTTCAACCAGCAAAGTCTCCAATAGGTCATTCAGCCAAGCATGTCACACATATAACCCAGAACAACCCAAACAAAGAACAGTCCATATATATCACAGCTCCAATGCTATCCAAAGAGAGAGAATTCTTCCACACCAATGTGTGTCAAATGATCTCTAAGTCTCTCCAATATATAGGAATCTTTGTGGGTGTGTGACACGTCCTTTAAGACATTTAAGTCTATATTTTATTCCAGGCCGACCTAGCACATAAGTGGAATAAATTCAAAGTACATGTTTTGCTCATCCGATCGAGATGATCTTTAGATCAATCTTACACCTCTTCGAAAGAGGAATCCAATAAAAATATTGCGATCGTCATCTGAGCAGCACAACCCGGAGTTTGGACCTAGTTGTCCAATTTTAACACTCCCTCTCAACTAGGGAGAACTCCATCCACAAGTGCAATCCAAACATCGTGCGTCATCCCGCCGTAACTTGCTTTGCTGGCCTCTTTATTTCAGAACAAAAGTGGGTTAGTCACAAAGACATCATTCCCGGCTGACAGATTCAGCCCAGAGGTCAAAACCTCTATCGGACTCACAAAGAGTCTCCAACCAACCCGAAGTTGGTTCATCTAACCCGAAGTCAGGCAAAGGTCCGAGACCTCACAAGACTTGATCCCAGATCAAGTGGTTAGACCGTGTCATCCTAGATAGAGAGTACGGCAATTTCTGATGCGTCCATGCTACTAGTCTCTAGCCTTTCCCATCTCATTGGCCAAATGAGAGGTACTTCCCATGAGCCCTGAACTCAATGGGTAGGATGCATACGGGGCATAGATAATGAGAGGTAAACCAACTCAATAATCATAATGGTGGGGTCCAAGCACACCAACAAGGTTCGGCAAGCCTAGCCTTGTGGTTGCTCATAGCTCCGAGAAGCTGTCCCCAAAGCCCCCCAGAGCTCCCAGAGCTCATCGTCCAACAGGACCCTCAGAATAGGATTGTTCTACGATACCAAGATTCTCACGGAAGGTTATGAACATGACCTTCCCCAAGGGCATTGTGAGAATATTCACGACCTGCTCATCAGTTCCTATATGATCGAGCCTTATGGTGCCTCGCTGTACCATATCCCAGATAAAGTGGTACCAGCCATCAACATGCTTGGATCAATCATGGAACCTAGGATTCTATGACAAATGAATCCCCCTCTGGTTATCAAAAAGGATAATGGTGGCATCTAGCACATGCTCGAACAGCTCACAAAAGAGCTTTCGAAACCAAGTGACTTCAAAACAGGCCATACATGTTACAATGTATTCGGCCTCAGCGGTGCTCAAGGATACTGACTTTATATTCTTGCCCGAAGTAGATCTACATGTGAAGTAGCATCCAGATGTACTCTTACGGTCCACCACACTGCGAGCCCAATCGACATCAGTATATAGAGTTTCATACTCTCAATAGTGTATCTCAGCCCATGGTCTATCGTACCTCAGAGATATCTCAAGAGTTTCTTGGCACCAACCCAGTGAATGTTATTATCAACCATGTGTTGACTCAAAGTGTTCACTGCACAACATATGTCTGAACAGGTTTTCACTAAGAACATCAGGGTCCCTATGAGTTGATGATACTCAGTAGGACAGGCCCACCAGCGCTGCCACTCAACTTCTTAAAGTTGAGTTCCATTGGTGTCGATATAGAATTACAGTCCATCATACCAGAATCTTCACATTTTATTTTCCTTAAGAAAGGAAAATCTCGCCAGGTCTCTGCCAGACCTCCAGGTCTAGGAAGTAGTGCATCAGTCCTAGGTCCTTCCTTTCGAATTCAACAACGAGCTCCCTCTTGCATTGATGAATGAGAGGGTCAGCACCTGTCAGGAAGAGGTCGTCCAAACACAACACCAGAATTAGAGGCTTCTCTCTATCAACCTTTAAGTAAAGGTTCGGATCAAAATTAATATGAGTGAAGCCCAGCTTCATCAGGTAGCTATCTATCCTCTCGTACCAAGCTCAGAGTGCTTGCTTCAACCCATAGAGGGCTTTCTTCAACCTGCAAACATGGGTGTCCTAATCCTGGACTTTGAATCCCAAAGGTTGCTCCACATACACCTCTTCCTTTATCACACCATGCCACAAAAAAAAAATGGTCTTGCACCATGCAACACATTTTCCCATCAAATCCATGCTTGATCTTATATCGAGGTGACACCAAATTTGATCAGTGATCTAGGAACCATATATTAGACATCACCCTTGCATCCATGCAGACTTTGATGCTTTCCAGTTTCTTCAAATGATCCAGGCTCATATTGTACTCATGACAGCTAGATACCCCTTGTGTTTATATGGCTTCTCAGTTTTCTTCCGGAATTTCCCCCTCTGAAGCCATATGTCTTTGAGCCATGGGGATCTTCTTTCGTTTAGTAATGATATTCGCTCAGGAGCATATACAAATGTATCTCCCTCTTAATGTCAGCTTCTCTCTCGAGAGAAGACATCTATTTTAAATGAGGGAAACCCAGACACCAACTTCAAAAGGGTTCTTATTCTCCCACAGTCAAAGCCATCCAAATAGGCTTTGCTGATCATGGTTCAAGACTCCAACAACGTGACTGAAGGCTGCAAAAAATTTTCCCAGTTCACACTTCAAGTTTTGATACTGTCCCAAGCTTACTGTTATTATGAATCTCGTAGACATGGGTGTCTGTCTATGTCGCTGTCATAATGACAGTGACATAGACTCACAAATTTATCTCCTCAAAATGGCAGTTACAAAGATACCTTCTGAACTTGCATCACTGTTTTCTTCATTATTAACAGTACTGAAGATTTCAAGCTTACAAAAATTACCTGATGTTTTGTGGAGATCTGGTGTAGCTTCCTCAACCAGCCCTCTAAAAATTTCTTTACTGCAATCCATAGAACTAGGAATCCAATCATGATTCCTTCTCTCTACACTTGAGAGCTTCATCTACTTATCTAACCTCTCATCCAACACTGCTTCTTATTCACTGATCTGGCCAAGACTATAGATCTCAGTTCTGTAATTTTTCTCCTGAATTTCACAGATCTAGGAACCAATCATACAGATTTTATACCCTTCTCCATGTTAGTCCATGCAGATCCAGCACATTCATAATGGTACTCCTACTCATCAATGTTCCAGCCTCAATAGGATAAAACTAGACAAGGCACTTTTTAAGGTTACTGCTAATAGATTGAGTTCAGGTATATGCTGGTTCACAACCACCGTCACTAGACAACAGTATCATAATATTTTCAATGAGGCACTGCACTGCCCCTCAAGTCATCAATATATGTTACATGTGTTCCTTTGTTCATCAAAGTGACCCCATTAGAAGAAGGTATGACCATCTGCTCATAGTTACAATATATGTTGCAACCAATACTCAAACTGTCTCAGGCCTCCTGCACTCTGAACATTGTCCCCTGCAGTGAGTGCATAACCTACATTACCATCATCACTACGTCCATAAGAGATGTTTGTGTTAAAGGCTTTGGTGTGTTAAGATAAAAGGCTGCTCCAGATCCTTTCAGCGAACAGAAGAATTGTGTTCACCAGGCGTCCATAGGAGACATGAATTGTTTATAGTAGACCAACAATGTCACTTCTTTGGGTCAACTAAGATTTAGCCCTTCAATTCCATAATTAGAACACAACGAATTAAAAATCACAACCCAAGAACTCTTCAATCATGTGCAAAAGGAGCTTCAACGTGTCCAGGAACTGCCTTCAAAAACTTCAGCGAGTAGTTCAGACTTCAATCTTTTTTAACGTGTAATGATGCACGAAGAATACAACGATGGAGTAGCTATAACAAATGGTTCATGAGTACAAAAAATTGCTTGCAAATGTAGCAAAAATCTTCAATGAATAATCACTGGATCTTGAGTGAAAGTTCTTCACGCTATGTTCTCAAGTATTGTTGTATTTTTTGTTCTTCCACAGGCTGCAAAGAAACTTAAGGCAATGAGAGTACTTTCAATCATTACATGAGAAGAAAGGCTGCAGGAGACATCATCAGGTATTTTCCCTAAATTTCTTCAGAATCAGAGCTTCGATCTCTCATTGGGTTACTTCATATCTACGTGGGTTTATATATAATACAGTGAACTATTCCAGATCAGTGATCTTTCAAGGAACTTGTGAGTAAAGGTATTGGTTGAGTAGGGTTGCTTCAGAATAACCTTTTCATTAGCCTTCTTCACCTTAGAGAAATTGAATAGCCTTGATGCTTCGTATCATTACGTCCGATCAGTGTGTTGCTTCCACCTCCTTAGCGTCAGCCTTACGCACAGACTCAGAACACAGCTTCTCGGATTCAACTGTGACCATCCTCCACAATGGAATCTTCGCTTGTGTAATTCAAGCCACAGTCTAATTCCACACAAAGATGTTGACAGAAAATTTGTCGTGGACCACATAGTTGCTGAATGATGCCACTTGGACAGGTGACTTGGCAGTTTAAATGTGACGCAGCATCTGCCACGAATTCATCCCTAAATATCACCATGGATTCGACTCATTTCCCAGGGAGCATGATGGTGTTATCCCCAGGATCCGACGTGACCTACAGAGAAGGTTCCCGAAAGTGGACCCGAGCTTGTACTATGAGAACATGAGCCAATTCAAAAGGAAGTTCGGCCTTCTGAAAGAAAAACAGACGTCGCACGCCTCAGGATGGTGGACTGTGTAAATCCACTGCCATAAAAAAAGTTCCAATGAACTCACGTCATGGCCAAACCCTTAAAGGCCAGTTTCGCCACCCTGGGAATGGGGATGTTCTAAATAATTTCATTGTCAAAGAGTCATGCAACACCAACTCGCTGGCTCTTTCAAGATGTTCCTGAAAAACTGCAAGGGCTACGAACTGTTCCTGCTTGAGAGTGAGTTGGTGCCACAACTTGCGCTCGTAGAGATCAGCCAATGTAGTGTAGAGGGCTGGGCTGCCCTTTGAGTTTCCAGATATTTGAGCGTAGCCATTTTACAAATGTAGATATACAAAAAAACTTTAAACGAACGCAGAATGTCGGGATGTGAATGCTCAGAACCCCTTGCTGCCCGTTCCTCTCAAAACTAACTAGCTGTTACTACGTGCTTTCGATATTGCCATAAGCCTTGTACCAAAACTAAAAGCTTTCATCCCCTTTTGAAAATATGCAATGCGGCCATCTTCGACGCTGCCATCCGTAGCTGCTTTGGTGGTATTTACAGTCGAAGGTAGGTGTACGAATCATCAAACAAAAAAATAAAAAAATAAAAATCAAGCTGCCCATTTGCTTCATGGAGGCCTTGCTGTAGCAGCCTAGAGTCTTTATTACTAATAGAGTTCGACCTTTATTACAGCACATAATAAACCCATGGAGCTCCTTCTTCTTACTGTGGTAGCTGTATCTAGGGCACACAGATTTGGACATTTGTCTTCCCCTTCCTCTGATACCATGTTAATTTCTACAGATGTTCTATGCCATTTCAGATTAGGGCACAGTACTGAAGAAGATATAACATTCTAATAGATCGATATAATATAAGCTAAAAAATAGATAGGAAATGGTGGCGTTACGGCGATCAGCAGGATGCTTCAACCAACAAAGTCTCCAATAGGTCATTCAGCCAAGCATGTCACACATATAACCCAGAACAACCCAAACAAAGAACAGTCCATATATATCACAGCTCCAATGCTATCCAAAGAGAGAGAATTCTTCTACACCAATGTGTGTCAAATGAACTCTAAGTCTCTCCAATATATAGGAATATTTGGGGGTGTGTGACATGTCCTTTAAGACATTTAAGTCTATATTTTATTCCAGGCCGACCTAGCACATAAGTGGAATAAATTCAAAGTACATGTTCTGCTCATCCGATCGAGATGATATTTAGATCAATATTACACCTCTCCGAAAGAGGAATCCAATAAAAATATTTGGATCGTCATCTGAGTAGCACAACTCGGAGTTTGGACCTAGTTGTCCAATTTTAACAATAGGTCACATAGGTCACATAGTTCGCAAAGTTGCAAAGTTGCATAGTTCGCAAAGGTCGCATAGTTCGAAAAGGTCGCATAGTTCGAAAAGGTCACATAGGCTGCGTAGGCCACAAAGGCCACGTAGGCTGCATAGGCTGCATAGGCCAGAAAGGCTGCATAGGCCACATAGGTCGCATATGCCACAACAAAGTCACATAGGTCGCATAGTCACATATGCCACAAAAGTCGCATAGGTCACGAAGTCAGATTGCAACGTCGCAAAATCGTAAAGTCGAATAAGTCGCAACATCGTAAAGTCGCATAGTTGCAACATCGCAAAGTTGCATAGTCACAACATCGCATAGTTGCGTAGTCACAACATCGGAAAGTCGCATAGTCACAATATCGTAAAGTCGCATAGGTCACAATGTCACAAAGGTCGCATATGTCACAAAATCGCATAGGTCGCAAGGTCGCATAGGTCGCATAGTCGCATAGGTCGCATAGTCACATAGGTGACATAGCCACATAGGTAGCATAGCCACATAGGTCACATAGCCACATAGGTCGAATAGTCGCATAGGTTTTAAAGTCGCATGGATAGCAAAGTCGCATAGTCACAAGATCGCAAAGTCGCATAGCTTCAATATTGCATAGTTGCATAGTCGCATAGTCACAAGATCGTATAGTCAGCAAAGTCGCATAGGTTGCAAAGGTCGCAAAGTCACAAAGGTCACATATGTCGCAAAATTGCATAAGTCGCAAGGTTGCATAGGTTGCAAGGTCGTATAGGTCGCATAGTAAGTCACATAGGTCACAAAGTAAGTCGCATAGGTCACAAATTAAGTCGCATAGGTCGCAAAGTAATTTTCATAGGTTGCAAAGTCGTGATTGTCGCAAAGTTGTGAATGTCATAAAGTCGTGAAGTAGCAAAGTCATGAAGTCAAGTCGCATAGGTCACAAAGTCGCATAGGTCAAAGGTTGGTCGCAAAGTCACATAGGTCACAAGGTTGCATAGGCCACAAAGCCACAAAGTCACATAGGCTGCAAAGCTGCAAAATCGCATAGGTCGCAAAGCCACATAGGCCGAAAATTCTCACAAGCCGCAAAGCCACATAGTCACATAAGTTGCAAAGTCACAAAGGCCACAAAGTCGAAAAGTCGCATAGGCTGAAAATTCACATAGGTCATAAAGTCGCATAGGTCACAATGTCGCATAGGTCACAAATTCGCAAGGTCACATAGGTCGCAAAGTCCCAAATTCGCAAAGTCGCATAGGACCACAAAGTCGCATAGGCCACAAATTTTCATAGGCCACAAAGGTCGCAAAGGTCACAAAGTCGCATAGGTCGATAGGTCACATAGGTCGCAAATTTGCATAGGTCACAAATTCACAAAGTCGCATAGGCCGCAAAGTCACAAAGTCTCAAATTCACATAGGTCACAAAGTAGGTCTTGTAGGTCGCAAAGTAGGTCACATAGGTCACAAAGTAGGTCACATAGGTCGAAAAGTAGGTCACATAGGTTGCAAAGTAGGTCGCATAGGTCACATAGGTCTCAAAGGATGCAAAGTTGCAAAGGCCGCAAACTCACAAAGTTGCATAGGTCACATAGGTCATAAAGTAGGTGGCAAAGTAAGTCACATAGGTCGAATAGTTCGCAAAGTTGCATAGTTGCATAGTTTTTAAAGGTCGGATAGTTTGCAAAGGTCACAAAGGCCGCAGAGGCTGCATAGGCCACAAAGTCTGCATCTGCCACAACAAAGTCGCATAGGTTGCAAAGTCACATAGGTGGCATAGTCACATAGGTTGCAAAAGTCACGTAGGTCATGAAGTCGCATAGGTCACAAAGTCAAGTCGCAACATCGAAAAATCACAAAGTCGCATAGTCGCAAGATTGAAAAGTCGCATAGTTGCAAGATCTCAAAGTCACATAGTCGCAAGATCACAAAGTCACATAGCCGTAAGATCGCAAAGTGGCATAGTCACAATATCGCAAAGTTGAATAGTCGCAAGATCGCAAAGTCGCATAGTCGCAAGATCACAAAGTCGCAAATTCGCAAGATCACAAAGTCACATAGTCACAAGATCGCAATGTCGCATAGTCGAGACATCGAAAAGAGGCATAGTCACAAGATCGCAAAGAGGAATAGTCTCAAGATCGCAAATTCGCAAACTCGCAGGATCGCAAGATCACATAGTCGCAAATTCGCATAGTCACATAGTCGCATAGTCACATAGTCACATAATTTCATAGTCGCAAATTCGCATTGTCGCAAAGTTACATAGTTGCAAAGTCGCATACTCGCATAGTTGCAAATTTGCATAGTCACATAGTCCCAAGATCACAATGTCACATAGTCGCATAGTCGCAAGATCGAAAAGAGGCATAGTCACAAGATTGCAAAGAGGCATAGTCGCAAGATCGCAAACTTTCAAACTCACAAGATCGCAAAGTCATGAATGTCGCAAAGTCGTGAATGTCACAAAGTCGTGAACGTCGTAAAGTTGTGAATGTCACAAAGTCGTGAAGTCGCAAAGTCGTGAAGTCAAGTCGCATAGGTCGCATAGGTCAAAGGTTGGTCACAAAGTCACATAGGTCGCAAGGGCACATAGGTCACAAAGCTGCAAAGTCGCATAGGCTGCAAAGCCGCAAAGTCGCATGGGCCGCAAATCCGCATAGGTCGTAAATTCGCATAGTCCACAAAGCTGCATAGTCACAAAGGCCGCAAAGTCAAAAATTCGCATAGGTAAAAAATTTACATAGGTTTCATAAGAATGTGGATAATCCGATAAACTCTTCAATAAACAATAACCATAGGAACTTGAAAACCAAAATTTACATAGGTCATAAAGTCGCATAGGTCGCAAAGTTGCATAGGTCACAAAGTTGCAAGGTCACATAGGTCGCAAAGTCACAAATTTGCAAAGTCGCATAGGCCGCAAAGTTGCATAGGCCGCAAATTTTCATAGGCCACAAAAGCCGCAAAGGTCGCAAAGTAGCATAGGTCGATAGGTCACATAGGTTGCAAATTTTCACAGGTCACAAATTTGCAAAGTCACATAGGCCGCAAAGTCACAATGTCTCAAAGTCGCATAGGTTGCATAGGTCGCAAAGTAGGTCTTGTAGGTCGCAAAGTAGGTTGCAAAGTAGGTCGCATAGGTCCCAAAGTAGGTCGCATAGGTCACATAGGTCTCAAGGGCTGCAAAGTTGCAATGCCCGCAAACTCACAAATTTACATAGGTCACATAGGTCACAAAGTAAGTCACATAGGTCTCATAGCTTGCAAAGTTGCATAGTCTCATAGTTCGCAAAGGTCACAAATGGCGCAGAGGCTGCAGAGGCCACAAAGTCCGCATAAGCCACATATGCCACAACAAAGTTGCATAGGTCGCAAAGTCACATAGGTCGCAAAAGTCGCATAGGCCATGAAGTCGCATAGGTCACGAAGTCGCATAGGTCACGAAGTCAAGTCGCAAGATCACAAGATCGAAAAGTCGCATAGTCGCAAGATCGCAAAGTCGCATAGTCGCAAGATCGCAAAGTCACATAGTCGTAAGATCTCAAAGTGGCATAGTCGCAAGATCGCAAAGTCGAATAGTCACAAGATCGCAAAGTCGCATAGTCACAAGATTGCAAAGTTGCATAGTCGCAAGATCGCAAAGTCGTATAGTCACAAGATCGCAATGTCACATAGTTGCGAGATCAAAAAGAGGCATAGTCACAAGATCGCAGAGACACATAGACGCAATATCACAAACTCGCAAACTCGCAAGATCGAAAAGTCGCAAGATCGCATAGTCACATATTCGCAATATCGCATAGTTGCAAATTCCCATTGTCGCAAAGTTTCATGGTCGCAAAGTCGCAAAGTCACATAGTCGCATAGTCACAAGATCGCAATGTCACATAATCGGAAGATCACAATGTTGCATAGTCGCAAGATCGAAAAGAGGCATAGTTACAAGATTGCAAAGAGGCATAGTTGCAAGATCCCAAACTCGCAAAATCGGAAGATCACAAAGTTGCAAACTCGCAAGATCGCAAAGTCACATAGTCACATAGTTGCATAGTCACAAAGTCGCAAACTCGCATAGTCACAAAGTCACATAGTCGCATAGTCACATAGTCACAAATTCGAATAGTCGCAAATTCGCATATTTGCATAGTCGCAAAGTCACATATTCGCAAATTCGTATATTTGCAAAGTTGCATAGGCTGCATAGGCCACAAAGTCACAAAGTCGCATATTTTCAAAGTCGCATAGGTCACATAGGTCACAAAGTCACAAATTTTTATAGTCGCGAAGTCACATAGTCACCTATTCGCAAAGTCGCAAAGTCACAAATTCGCATAGGTCACAAAGTCGCATAGTCGCAAGATTTCAAAGTCGCATAGTTGCATAGTCGAGAAATCGAAAAGAGACATAGTCGCAAGATCGCAAAGAGGCATAGTAACAAGATCGCAAAGTTGCAAAGTCGAAAGATCGCAAAGTTCCAAACTCACAAGATCGCATAGTCACAAAGTCGCATAGTCGCATAGTCACAAAGTTGCATAATCGCATAGTCCCAAATTCACATAGTCCCAAATTCGCATAGTCACAAAGTCGCATAGTCGTAAAGTCGCATAGTCGCAAAGTCGCATAGTCACAAGATCGCAATGGAACATAGTCGCAAGATCGCAATGTCGCATAGTCACAAGATTGAAAAAGAGGCATAGTCACAAGATCGCAAAGAGGCATAGTCGCAAGATCTCAAACTCGCAAACTCGCAAGGTCGCAAAGTCACAAACTCATAAGTTTGCAAAGTCGCATAGTCGCATAGTCACAGAGTTGAAAAGTCACAAAGTCGCAAAGTCACATAGTCGCATAATCTCAAAGTTGCATAATCGCAATGTTGCATACTCGCAAAGTCGCATAGTCACAAAGTCGCATAGTTGCATAGTCACAAAGTCGCATAGTCGCAAAGTCACATAGGTCGCATAGGTCACAAAGTCACAAAGTCGCATAGTCGCGAAATTACATAGTCGCATATTCGCAAAGTCACAAAGTTGCATATTCGTAAAGTCGTATAGTCCCAAAGTCACATAGGTTTCATAGGTCGAAAAGTCACAAAGTCGCATAGTCGTGAAGTTGCATAGTCGCATATTCGCAAAGTCGCAAAGTCACAAAGTCGCATAGTCGCAAGGTCGCATAGGTCGCATAGGTCGCATAGTAAGTCACATAGCTCACAAAGTAAGTCGCATAGGTCAGAAAGTATGTCGCATAGGTTGGAAATTATGTCGCATAGGTCGCAAACTAAGTCACATAGGTTGCAAAGTCGTGAATGTCGCAAAGTCATGAATGTCGCAGAGTTGTGAATGTTGCAAAGTTGTGAAGTCACAAAGTCGAGAAGTCAAGTTGCATAGGTCAAAGGTTGGTCGCAGAGTCGCATAGGCCACAAAGCCGCAAAGTCACATAGGCTACAAAGCCGCAAGGTCGTATAGGCCGCAAAGACGCATAGTCACATCAGCCGCAAAGTCACAAAGGATGCAAAGTCGAAAATTCGCATAGGTCAAAAATTCACATAGGTCATAAAGTCACATAGGTCGCAAAGTTGCATAGGTCACAAAGTTGCATAGGTCGCAAAGTCGCAAGGTCACATAGGTCACAAAGTCACAAATTCGCAAAGTCGCATAGGCTGCAAATTTGCATAGGCCACAAAGGTCGCAAAGGTCGCAAAGTCGCGTAGGTCAATAAGTCACATAGGTTGCAAATTTTCATAGGTCACACACTCGCAAAGTCACATAGGCAGCAAAGTCACAATGTCTCAAAGTTGCATAGGTCTTATAGGTCGCAAAGTAGGTCGCATAGGTAAAAAAGTATGTCGCATAGGTCACAAAGTAGGTCACATAGGTCAAAACGTAGGTTGTGGAGGTCACATAGGTCTCAAAGGCTGAAAAGTTCCAATGGCCACAAACTCACAAAGTTGCATAGGTCACACAGGTCGCAAAGTAGGTTGCAAAGTAAGTCACATAGGTAGCAAAGTAAGTCACATAGGTTGCATAGTTCGCAAAGCTTCATAGTCACATATTTCACAAAGGTTGCATAGTTTCCAAAGGTCACAAAGGCCACAGAGGCTGCATAGGCCGCAAATTCTGCATAAGCCGCATATGCCACAATAAATTCGCATAGGTCGCAAAGTCACATAGGTGGCATAGTCACATAGGTCACAAAATTCGCATAGGTCATGAAGTCAAGTAGCAACATCGCAAAATCGCAAAGTCGCATAGTCGCAAGATCGCAAAGTCACATAGTTGTAATATCACAAAGTGGCATAGTTGCAAGATCGCAAAGTCGAATAGTCGCAAGATCGCAAAGTCGCATAGTCACAAGATCGCAAAATCGCATAGTCGCAAGATCGCAAAGTTGCATAGTCACAAGTTCGCAATGTCGCATAGTTGTGAGATTGAAAAGAGGCATAGTCGTAAGATCACAAAGAGGAATATTCACAAGATCGTAAAGTCGAAAACTCGCAAGATCACATAGTCGCAAAGTTTCATAGTCGCATAGTCGCATAGTCGCAAATTCGCATAGTCGTAAAGTCGCATACTCGCAAAGTCGCATAGTCACAAAGTCGCATAGTTGCAAAGTCGCAAAGTCACGTAGTTGCATAGTCGCAAGATTGTAATGTCACATAATTGCAAGATCACAATGTCGCATAGTCGCAAGATCGCAAAGAGGCATAGTCACAAGATCGCAAAGAGGCATAGTTGCAAGATCGGAAACTTGCAAACTCGCAAGATCGCAAACTCGCAAACTCACAAGATCACAAAGTCGCATAGTCACATAGTCACATAGTCACAAACTCACAAATTCGCATAGTCGCAAAGTCACATAGTCACATAATCGCATAGTCGCATAGTCACAAAGTCGCATAGTCACAAAGTCACATAGTTGCATAGTCGCAAAGTTGCATATTCACAAAGTCACATATTCGCAAAGTCGCAAAGTCGCATACTCATAAAGTCGCATAGTCACAAAGTCACATAGTCGCGAAGTCGCATAGTTGCAAATTCGTAAAGTCGCATAGTCAACAAAGTTTCATAGTTAGCAAAGTCGCATAGTTAGAAAAGTTGCATAGTCATAAAAGTCGCATAGTCGGCAAAGTCACATATTCAGCCAAGTTGCATAGTTAGCAAAGTCGCATAGTCAGCAAAGTTGCATAGGTCTCAAAGTTGCATAGGTCGCAAAGTCGCATAGGTCTCAATGTCACAAAGGTTGTGTATGTCGCAAAATCACATAGGTCACATAGGTTGCATAGTCATAAGATCGCAAAGTGGCATAGTCGCAAGATCGCAAAGTGGAATAGTCGCATAGGTCGATAGGTCACATAGGTCGCATAGGCCGCAAAGTCAAAAAGTCTCAAAGTCACATAGGTTGCATAGGTTGCAAAGTAGGTCTTGTAGGTCTCAAAGTAGGTTGCATAGGTCACAAAGTAGGTCGCATAGGTCAAATAGGTCTCAAAGGCTGGAAATTTTCAATGGTCGCAAACTCACAAAGTTGGATAGGTCACATAGGTCGCAAAGTAGGTCGTAAATTAAGTCACAAAGGTCGCAAAGTAAGTCACATAGGTCGCATAGTTTGCAAAGCTGCATAGTTGCATAGTTCACAAAAGGTCGCATAGTTGGCAAAGCTCACAAAAGCTGTAGAGGCTGCATAGGCCACACAGTCCACATAAGCCACATATGGCACAACAAAGTCACATAGTTCACAAAGTAACATAGGTGCCATAGTCACATAGGTCGCAAAAGTCACATAGGTCATGAAGTCAAGTCGCAACATCGCAAAATCGCAAAGTCGCATAGTCACAAGATCGCATAGTCACATAGTTGCAAGATCACAAAGTTGCATAGTCGCAAGATCGCAAAGTTGCATAGTTGTAAGATCGTAAAGTGGCATAGTCGAAAGATCGCAAAGTTGAATAGTCGCAAGATCGCAAAGTTGCATAGTCGCAAGATCGCAAAGTCAAATATTCACAAGATTGCAAAGTCTCATAGTCGCATAGTCGCAAGATCGCAATGTCGCATAGTCGAGAGATCGAAAAGAGGCATAGTGCAAGATCAAAAAGAGGCATAGTCGCAAGATCGCAAAACTCACAAACTCGCAAGATCACAAACTCGAAAAATCGCAAGGTCACATAGTCGCAAAGCCGCATAGTCGCATAGTCGAATAGTCGCATAGTCACAAAGTCGTGTAGTCGCATAGTCTCAAGATCATTCGTATAGTTGCAAGATCGCAAAGTCGCATAGTCACAATATAGGGAAGTCGCATAGTCGCAAGATCGTAAATTCGCATAGTTGCAAGATCACAAATTCGCATAGTCGTAAGATCACAAAGTGGAATAGTCACAAGATCGCAATGTCGCATAGTCGCAAAATCAAAAAGTTGCATAGTCGCAAGATCGTAAAGTTGCATAGTCACAAAATTGCAAAGTCGCATAGTCGCAAGATCACAAAGTCGCATAGTTGTAAGATTGCAAAGTGGCATAGCCGCAAGATCGCAAAGTTGAATAGTCACAAGATCTCAAAGTCACATAGTCACAAGATCGTAAATTTACATAGTCGCAAGATTGCAATGTCGCATAGTCAAGAGATCAAAAAGAGGCATAGTTGCAAGATCACAAAGAGGCATAGTCGCAAGATCGCAAAGTCCCAAACTCGCAAGATCACATAGTCACATAGTCGCATAGTCGCATAGTCGCATAATCGCATAGTCGCAAATTTTAATAGTCGCAAAGTCGCATAGTCACATGTTGCATAGTCGCAAAGTCGCATAGACGCATAGTCGCATAGTCGCAAAGTCACATAGTCGCATAGTCGCAAAGTCACATAGTCGCATAGTCGCAAGATCGCAATGTCACATAGTCGCAAGATCGCAATGTCGCACAATGACAGGTTGAACCATAGTCGCAAGATCACAAGATCACAAAGAGGCATAGTCGTAAGATCGCAAACTTGCAAACTCGCAAGATCGCAAAGTCATGAATGTCACAAATTCATGAAGTCGTAAAGTCGTGACTGTCACAAAGTCGTGAATGTTGCAAAGTTGTGAAGTCAAATCGCAACATCGCAAGGTCGCAACATCACATAGTCGCAAGGTTGCAAAGTCACATAGTCGCAAGATCGCAAAGTCGCATAGTCGCAAGATTAAAAAGTCGCATATTCGTAAGATCACAAAGTGGCATAGTCGCAAGATCGCAAAGTCACATAGTCACAAGATCCCAATGTCGCATAGTCGAGAGATCGAAAAGAGGCATGGTCCTAAGATCGCAAAGAGGCATAGTGGCAAGATCGTAAAATCACAAAGTCGCAAGATCGCAAAGTTTTAAACTCGCAAGATCGTAAAGTCGTAAACTTGCAAAATCGCATAATCGCAAAGTCGCATAGTCGCATAGTTGCATAGTCGCATAATCGCATAGTCACAAATTCACTTAGTCACAAATTCGCATAGTCACAAAGTTGCATAGTCGCAAAGTCGCATAGTTGCAAAGTCGCATGGTCACAAGCTCACATAGTCAGATAGTCACAAGATCACAATGTCACATAGTCCCAAGATCGCAATGTCACATAGACGAAATATTAAGAAGAGGCAAGTCACAAGATTGTAAAGAGGCATAGTCGCACTATCGCAAACTTGCAAGATCGCAAAGTCGTGAATGTCGCAAATTCATGAAGTCGCAAAGTCCTGAATGTCGCAAAGTCGTCAAAGTCACAAGGTCATGAAGTCGCAAAGTTGTGAAGTCAAGTTGCATAGGTCTCAAAGTCGCATAGGTCAAAGGTTGGTCGCAAAGTCACATAGGTCGCAAGGTCACATAAGCCACAAAGTCGCAAAGTTGCATAGGCTGCAAAGCCGCAAAGTCGCATAGGCCGCAAATTCGCATAAGCCTTAAAGCCGCATAGTCACATAGGCCACAAATTTAGAAAGGCTGCAAAGTTGAAAAGTCGCATAGGTTGAAAGGTCACATAGGTCATAAAGTCGCACAGGTCGCAAAGTCACATAGGTCACAAAGTCGCATAGGTCGTAAAGTCGCAAGGTCACATAGGTCGCAAAGTCACAAATTCGTAAACTCACATAGGCCGCAAATTTTCATAGGGCACAAAGGTCACAAAGGTCGCAAATTCGCATAGGTCGATAGGTCACATAAGTTGCAAATTTGCACATGTCACAAATTCGAAAAGTCGCATAGGCCGCAAAGTCATAAATTCTCAAATTCTCATAGGTTGCGTAGGTCACAAAATAGGTCTTGTAGATCGCAAATTAGGTCACATAGGTCACAAAGTAGGTCGCATAGGTCGCAAAGTAGGTCACATAGATCAAAAAGTAGGTCACATAGGTCTCAAAGGCTGCAAATTTGTAATGGCCACAAACTCACAAAGTTTCATAGGTCACATAGGTCGCAAAGTAAGTCACATAGGTCACATAGTTCGCAAAGGTCACAAAGGCCACAGAGCCTCCATAGGCCACAAAGTCCGCATAAACCACATATGGCACAACAAAGTCGCATAGGTCACAAAGTCACATAGGTGGCATAGTCAAATAGGTCGCAAAAGTCGCATAGGTCACGAAGTCAAGTTGCAACATCGCAAAATCACAAAGTTGCATAGTCGCAAGATCACAAAGTCGCATGGTGATAAGATCTCAAAGTCACATAGTCGCAAGATCACAAAGTGGCATAGTCGTAAGATCAGAATGTGGCATAGTTGCAAGATTGCAAAGTCGAATAGTCACAAAATCGCTAAGTCGCATAGTCGCAAGTTCACAAAGTCGCATAGTCGCAAGATCGCAAAGTCAGATAGTCGCAAGATCGCCATGTCTAATAGTCGAGAGATCGAAAAGAGGCATAGTCACAAGATCGCAAAGAGGCATAGTCGCAAGATTGCAAAGATGCAAACTCGCAAGATCACAAAGTCGCAAACTCGCAAGATCGCATAGTCATAAAGTCGCATAGTTACAATGTCGCATAGTCGCATAATCACATAATCGCATAGTCGCAAATTCGCATAGTCGCAAATTCGCATAGTCGCAAAGTCGCATAGTTGCAAAGTCGCATAGTCGCATAGTCGCAAAGTCGTATAGTCGCATATTCCCAAGATCGCAATGTCACATAGTCGCAAGATCGCAATGTCGCATAGTCGCAAGATCGAAAAGAGCCATAGTCACAAGATTGCAAAGAGGCATAGTCGCAAGATTGCAAACTTGCAAGATCGTAAAGTCATGAATGTCGTAAAGTCATGAATGTCGCAAAGTTGTGAAGTTGCAAAATCGTGAATGTCGCAAAGTGGTGAAGTCACAAAGTCATGAATGTCGCAAAGTCGTGAATGTCGCAAAGTCGTTAAGTCGCAAAGTCGTGAAGTCAATTCGCATAGGTCGCAAAGTCGCATAAGCCAAAGGTTGGTCGCAGAGTAGCATACGTTGCAAGGTTGGATAGGCCACAAAGCCGCAAAGTCGCATAGGCTACAAAGTCGCAAAGTTGCAGAGGCCGCAAAGTCGCATAGGTCGTAAATTCGCAAAGGGCGTAAAGCCACATAATCATATAGGCTGTAAAGTCACAAAGGCCGCAAAGTCAAAAAGTTGCATAGGTCGAAAAGTCACATAGGTCATAAAGTCGCATAGGTCATAAAATCGCTTAGGTCACAAAGTCGGATAGGTCGCAAAGTTGCAAGGTCACATAGGTCGCAAAGTCAAAAATTCACAAAGTCACATAGGCCGCAAAGTCGCATAGGCCGCAAATTCTCATAGGCCACAAAGGTCACAAAGGTCGCAAAGTTTCATAGGTCGATAGGTCACATAGGTCGCAAATTTGCATAGGTCACAAATTCGCAAAGTCACATAGGCCACAAATTCACAAATTCTCAAAGTCACATAGGTTACATAGGTCGCAAAGTAGGTCTTGTAGGTAGCATAGTTCACAAAGTAGGTCGCATAGGTCACAAAGTAGGTCACATAGGTCGCAAAGTAGGTCGCATAGGTCACATAGGTATCAAAGGCTGCAAAGTTGCAATGGCCGCAAACTCACAAAGTTGCACAGGTCACATAGGTCGCAAAGTATGTCGTAAAGTAAGTCACATAGGTCACATATTTCGCAAAGTTTCATAGTTGCATAGTGCTAAAAGGTCGCATAGTTCACAAAGGTCACAAAGGCTGTAGAGGCTGCATAGGCCGCAAAGTCCGCATAAGCCGCATATGCCACAACAAAGTCGCATAGGTCACAAAGTCACATAGGTGGCATAGTCACATAGGTTGCAAAAGTCACATAGGTCACGAAATTGCATAGGTGACGAAGTCTAACAGGTCACGAAGTCAAGTCGCAACATCACAAAATCGCAGAGTCGCATAGTCACAAGATCACAAAGTCGCAAAGTCGCAAGATCGCAAAGTTGCAAAGTCGCAAGATCGCAAAGTCACATAGTCATAAGATCGCAAAGTGGCATAGTCGCAAGATCACAAAGTCGAATAGTCGCAAGATCACAAAGTTGCATAGTCGCAAGATCGCAAAGTCGCATAGTCGCAAGATCGCAAAGTCACATAGTCGCAAGATTGCAATGCCACATAGTCAAGAGATCGAAAAGAGGCATAGTTGCAATATCGCAAAGAGGCATAGTCTCAAGATCGCAAAGCTGCAAGATCGCAAGATCACAAAGTCACAAAGTCGCAAGATCGCATATTGGCATAGTCGCATAATCGCATTGTCGCAAATACACATAGTCACAAAGTCGCAAATTCACAAAATCGCATAGTCGCAAAGTCGCATAGTCGTATAGTCACAAGATCGAAATGTCACATAGTCACAAGATCGTAATGTCGCATAGTCGCAAGATTGAAAAGAGGCATAGTCACAAGATCGCAAAGAGGCATATTCACAAGATTGCAAGGAGGCATAGTCGCAAGATCTCAAACTCGCCAACTCGCAAGGTCGCAAAGTCACAAACTCATAAGTTTGCAAAGTCGCATAGTCGCATAGTCACAAAGTTGAAAAGTCACAAAGTCGCAAAGTCACATAGTCGCATAATCTCAAAGTTGCATAATCACAATGTTGCATACTCGCAAAGTCGCATAGTCGCAAAGTCGCATAGTTGCATAGTCACAAAGTCGCATAGTCGCAAAGTCACATAGGTCGCATAGGTCGCAAAGTCACAAAGTCACATAGTCGCGAAATTGCATAGTCGCATATTCGTAAAGTCACAAAGTTGCATATTCGCAAATTCGTATAGTCCCAAAGTCACATAGGTTGCATAGGTCGAAAAGTCACAAAGTCGCATAGTCGTGAAGTTGCATAGTCACATATTCGCAAAGTCACAAAGTCGCATAGTCGCAAGGTTGCATAGGTCGCATAGGTCGCATAGTAAGTCACATAGCTCACAAAGTAAGTTGCATAGGTCACAAAGTACGTCACATAGGTTGAAAAGTCGCGAATGTCTCAAAGTCGTGAATGTTGCAAAGTTGTGAATGTTGCAAAGTTGTGAAGTCACAAAGTTGAGAAGTCAAGTCGCATAGGTCGCAAAGTCGCATAGGCTGCAAAGCCACAAAGTTGCATAGGTCGCAAAGCCGCATAGTCACATCAGCTGCAAAGTCACAAAGGATGCAAAGTCGAAAAGTCGCATAGGTCAAAAATTCACATAGGTCATAAAGTCACATAGGTCGCAAAGTTACATAGGTCACAAATTTGCATAGGTCGCAAAGTCGCAAGGTCACATAGGTCACAAAGTCACAAATTCACAAAGTTGCATAGGTCACAAAGTCGCATATGTCACAAAGTCGCATAGGCTGCAAATTTGCATAGGCCACAAAGGTCGCAAAGGTTGCAAAGTCACATAGGTCAATAAGTCACATAGGTTGCAAATTTTCATAGGTCACACACTCGCAAAGTCACATAGGCCGCAAAGTCACATAGTCTCAAAGTTGCATAGGTCTTATAGGTCGCAAAGTAGGTCTTATAGGTCGTAAAGTAGGTCGCATAGGTAAAAAAGTAGGTCGCATAAGTCACAAAGTAGGTCACATAGGTCAAAAAGTAGGTCACAGAGGTCACATAGGTCTCAAAGGCTGCAAAGTTCCAATGGCCACAAACTCACAAAGTTGCATAGGTCACACAGGTCGCAAATTAGGTTTCAAAGTAAGTCACATAGGTTGCAAAGTAAGTTGCATAGGTTGCATAGTTCACAAAGTTTCATAGTCGCATTTTTCGCAAAGGTTACATATTTTCCAAAGGTCACAAAGGCCGCAGAGGCTACATAGGCCGCAAAGTCCGCATAAGCCGCATATGCCACAATAAAGTCGCATAGGTCACAAAGTCACATAGGTGGCATAGTCACATAGGTCACAAAATTCGCATAGGTCATGAATTCAAGTAGCAACATCACAAAATCGCAAAGTCGCATAGTCACAAGATTGCAAAGTCATGTAGTTGTAAGATCACAAAGTGGCATAGTCGCAAGATCGCAAATTCGAATAGTCGCAAGATCGCAAAGTCGCAAGATCGCAAAATTGCATAGTCGCAAGATCGCAAAGTCTCATAGTCACAAGATCGCAATGTCGCATAGTCGTGAGATTGAAAAGAGGCATAGTCACAAGATCGCAAAGAGGAATATTCAGAAGATCGTAAAGTCGAAAACTCGCAAGATCGCATAGTCGCAAAGTTTCATAGTCGCATAGTCACAAATTCGCATAGTCGTAAAGTCACATACTCGCAAAGTCGCATAGTCACAAAGTCGCATAGTCGCAAAGTCGTGTAGTTGCATAGTCGCAAGATCTTAATGTCACATAATCGCAAGATCACAATGTTGCATAGTCGCAAGATCGCAAAGAGGCATAGTCACAAGATCGCAAAGAGGCATAGTCGCAAGATCGCAAACTTGCAAACTCGCAAGATCGCAAACTCGCAAACTCACAAGATCACAAAGTCGCATAGTCACAAAGTCACAAAGTCGCATAGTCACAAAGTCACATAGTCGCATAATCACATAGTCGCATAGTCACAAAGTCACATAGTCACAAAGTCGCATAGTTGCATAGTCGCAAAGTCGCATATTCACAAAGTCGCATAGTCGCAAAGTCACAAAGTCGCATACTCACAAAGTCGCATAGTCACAAAGTCACATAGTCGCGAAGTCGCATAGTTGCAAAGTCGCATAGTTTCAAATTCGTAAAGTCGCATAGTCAGCAAAGTTGCATAATTAGCAAAGTCGCATAGTCAGAAAAGTTGCATAGTCATAAAAGTTGCATAGTCGGCAAAGTCACATATTCAGCCAAGTTGCATAGTCAGCAAAGTCGCATAGTCAGCAAAGTTTCATAGGTCTCAAAGTTTCATAGGTCGCAAAGTCGCATAGGTCTCAATGTCACAAAGGTTGCGTATGTCGCAAAATCACATAGGTCACATAGGTTGCATAGTCATAAGATCGCAAAGTGGCATAGTCGCAAGATCGCAAAGTCGAATAGTCGCATAGGTCGATAGGTCACATAGGTCGCATAGGCCGCAAAGTCATAAAGTCTCAAAGTGGCATAGGTTGCATAGGTCGCAAAGTAGGTCTTGTAGGTCTCAAAGTAATTCGCATAGGTCACAAAGTAGGTCGCATAGGTCAAATAGGTCTCAAAGGCTGGAAAGTTGCAATGGTCACAAACTCACAAAGTTTGATAGGTCACATAGGTCGCAAAGTAGGTCGTAAATTAAGTCACATAGGTCGCAAAGTAAGTCTCATAGGTCGCATAGTTTGCAAAGCTGCATATTCACATAGTTCACAAAAGGTCGCATAGTTCGCAAAGCTCACAAAGGCCGCAGAGGCCGCATAGGCCACACAGTCCACATAAGCCGCATATGGCACAACAAAGTCGCATAGGTCACAAATTCACATAGGTGGCATAGTCACATAGGTCGCAAAAGTTGCATAGGTCATGAAGTCAAGTCGCAACATCGCAAAATCACAAAGTCACATAGTCGCAAGATCGCATAGTCACATAGTTGCAAGATCACAAAGTTGCATAGTCGCAAGATCGAAAAGTGGCATAGTCGTAAGATCGCAAAGTGACATAGTCGAAAGATCGCAAAGTCAAATAGTCGCAAGATCGCAAAGTCGCATAGTTGCAAGATTGCAAAGTCACATATTCGCAAGATCGAAAAGTCGCATAGTCGCATAGTCGCAAGATCGCAATGTCTCATAGTCGAGAGATCGAAAAGAGGCATAGTGCAAGATTAAAAAGAGGCATAGTCGCAAGATCGCAAACTCAGAAACTCGCAAGATTACAAACTCGAAAACTCGCAAGGTCACATAGTCGTAAAGCCGCATAGTCGCATAGTCGAATAGTCGCATAGTCGCAAATTCGCATAGTCGCATAGTCGTAAGATTACTCGTATAGTTGCAAGATCGCAAATTCGCATAGTCACAAGATTGGAAAGTCGCATAGTCGTAAGATCGTAAAGTCGCATAGTCGCAAGATCGCAAAGTCGCATAGTCGTAAGATCACAAAGTGGCATAGTCACAAGATCGCAATGTCGCATAGTCGAAAAATCACAAAGTTGCATAGTCGCAAGATCGCAAAGTTGCATAGTCACAAAATCGCAAAGTCGCATAGTCGCAAGATCACAAAGTCGCATAGTTGTAAGATTGCAAAGTGGCATAGCCGCAAGATCGCAAAGTCGAATAGTCACAAGATCTCAAAGTCACATAGTCGCAAGATCATAAATTTGCATAGTCGCAAGATCGCAATGTCGCATAGTCAAGAGATCGAAAAGAGGCATAGTGGCAAGATCACAAAGAGGCATAGTCGCAAGATCGCAAAGTCACATAGTCGCAAGATCGCAAAGTCACAAACTCGCAAGATCCTATAGTCGCATAGTCGCATAGTCGCATAATCGCATAGTTGCAAATTTGAATAGTCGCATAGTCGCATGTTGCATAGTTGCAAAGTCGCATAGTTGCATAGTCGCATAGTCGCAAAGTCACATAGTCACAAGATCACAATGTCACATAGTTGCAAGATCGCAATATCACATAGTCACAAGATCGAAAAGAGGCATAGTCACAAGATCACAAAGAGGCATAGTCGTAAGATCGCAAACTTGCAAACTCGCAAGATCGCAAAGTCATGAATGTCGCAAATTCATGAATTCGTAAAGTCATGAATGTCGCAAATTCATGAATGTCACAAAGTCGTGAAGTCAAGTCGCGACATTGCAAGGTCGCAACATCTCATAGTCGCAAGGTTGCAAAGTCGCATAGTCGCAAGATCGCAAAGTCGCATAGTCGCAAGATTGCAAAGTCGCATATTAGTAAGATCACAAAGTGGCATAGTCGCAAGATCACAAAGTTGAATATTCGAAAGATCGCAAAGTCACATAGTCGCAAGATCGCAAATTCGCATAGTCGCAAGATCGCAAAGTCGCATAGTCGCAAGATCGCAATGTCGCATAGTCCAGAGATCGAAAAGAGGCATAGTCTTAAGATCGCAAAGAGGCATAGTGGCAAGATCGTAAACTCGCAAACTCGTAAGATTGCAAAGTCGTAAACTCGCAAGATCGCAAAGTTGTAAACTCGCAAGATCGCATAGTCGCAAAGTCGCATAGTCGCATAGTTGCATAGTCACATAATCGCATAGTCGCAAATTCACATAGTCACAAAGTTTCATAGTCGCAAAGTCACGTAGTTGCAAAGTCGCATGGTCACAAGGTCACATAGTCGGATAGTCAAAATATCACAATGTCACATAGTCGCAAGATCGCAATGTCGCCTAGACGAAATATTGAAAAGAGGCATAGTCACAAGATTGCAAAGAGGCATAGTCGCAATATCGCAAACTCGCAAGATCGCAAAGTCGTGAATGTCGCAAATTCATGAAGTCGCAAAGTCCTAAATTTCGCAAAGTCATGAAAGTCGCAAGGTCATGAAGTTGCAAAGTTGTGAAGTCAATTCACATAGGTCGCAAAGTCGCATAGGTCAAAGGTTGGTCGCAGAGTCACATAGGTCGCAAGGTCGCATAAGCCACAAAGCCGCAAAGTCGCATAGGCTGCAAAGCCGCAAAGTCGCATAGGCTGCAAAGCCGCAAAGTCGCATAGGCCGAAAATTCGCATAAGCCTTAAAGCCGCATATTCACATAGGCTACAAATTCATAAAGGCTGCAAAGTTGAAAAGTCGCATAGGTTGAAAGGTCACATAGGTCATAAAGTCGCACATGTCACAAATTCACATAGGTCACAAAGTCGCATAGGTCGCAAAATTGCAAGGTCATATAGGTCGCAAAGTCACAAATTCCCAAAGTCGCATAGGCCGCAAATTTTCATAGGGCATAAAGGTCGCAAAGGTCGCAAAGTTGCATAGGTTGATAGGTCACATAGGTTGCTAATTTGCACATGTCACAAATTCGCAAAGTTGCATAGGCCGCAAAGTCATAAAGTCTCAAAGTCTCATAGGTTGCATAGGTCGCAAAGTAGGTCTTGTAGATCGCAAATTAGGTTGCATAGATCACAAAGTAGGTCGCATAGGTCGCAAAGTAGGTCACATAGATCAAAAAGTAGGTCACATAGGTCTCAAAGGCTGAAAATTTTCAATGGCCACAAACTCACAAAGTTTCATAGGTCACATAGGTCGCAAAGTAAGTCACATAGGTCACATAGTTCGCAAAGGTCACAAAGGCCACAGAGCCTCCATAGGCCACAAAGTCCGCATAAGCCACATATGGCACAAAAAAGTTGCATAGGTCGCAAAGTCACATAGGTGGCATAGTCACATAGGTCGCAAAAGTCGCATAGGTCACGAAGTCACATAGGTCACGAAGTCAAGTTGCAACATCGCAAAATCACAAAGTTGCATAGTCGCAAGATCACAAAGTCGCATGGTCATAAGATCGCAAAGTCGCATAGTCGCAAGATCACAAAGTGGCATAGTCATAAGATCGGAATGTGGCATAGTCGCAAGATCGCAAAGTCGAATAGTCACAAAATCGCTACGTCGCATAGTCGCAAGTTCACAAAGTCGCATAGTCCCAAGATTGCAAAGTCAGATAGTCGCAAGATCGCCATGTCGAATAGTCGAGAGATCGAAAAGAGGCATAGTCACAAGATCTTAAAGAGGCATAGTCGCAAGATTGCAAAGATGCAAACTCGCAAGATCGCAAACTCGCAAGATGGCATAGTCATAAAGTCGCATAGTTACATTGTCGCATAGTCGCATAATCACATAATCGCATAGTCACAAATTCACATAGTCGCAAAGTCGCATAGTCGCAAAGTCGCATAGTTGCAAAGTCGCATAGTCGCATAGTCCCAAGATCGCAATGTCACATAGTCGCAAGATCGCAATGTCGCATAGTCGCAAGATCGAAAAGAGGCATAGTCACAAGATTGCAAAGAGGCATAGTCGCAAGATTGCAAAATCGCAAACTTGCAAGATCGTAAAGTCATGAATGTCGCAAAGTTGTGAAGTCGCAAAATCGTGAATGTCGTAAATTTGTGAGATCGCAAAGTCGTGAATGTCGAAAAGTCGTGAATGTTGCAAAGTCATGAAGTCAAGTCGCATAGGTTGCAAAGTCGCATAAGTCAAAGGTTGGTCGCAGAGTAGCATAGGTTGCAAGGTTGCATAGGCCACAAAGTCGCAAAGTCGCATAGGATACAAAGTCGCAAATTTATAGAGGCTGCAAAGCCGCATAGGTCGTAAATTTGGAAAGGGTGTAAAGCCACATAATCATATAGGCTGTAAAGTCACAAAGGCCGCAAATTCGAAAAGTTGCATAGGTCGAAAAGTCACATAGGTCATAAAGTCACATAGGTCGTAAAATCGCTTAGGTCACAAAGTCGGATAGGTCACAAAGTTGCAAGGTCACATAGGTCGCAAAGTCAAAAATTCACAAAGTCGCATAGGCTGCATAGTCGCATAGGCCATAAATTCTCATAGGCCACAAAGGTCACAAAGGTCGCAAATTTTCATAGGTCGATAGGTCACATAGGTCACAAATTTGCACAAGTCACAAATTCGCAAAGTCGCATAGGTCGCAAAGTCACAAAGTCTCAAAGTCACATAGGTTACATAGTTCGCAAAGTAGGTCTTGTAGGTAGCATAGTTCACAAAGTAGGTTGCATAGGTCACAAAGTAAGTCACATAGGTCGCAAATTAGGTCGCATAGGTCACATAGGTCTCAAAGGATGCAAAGTTGCAATGGCCACAAACTCACAAAGTTGCATAGGTCACATAGGTCTCAAATTAGGTCGTAAAGTAAGTCACATAGGTCACATAGTTCGCAAAGTTTCATAGTCGCATAGTGCTGAAAGGTCGCATAGTTCGCAAAGGTCACAAAGGCCGTAGAGGCTGCATAGGCCGCAAAGTCCGCATAAGCAGCATATGCCACAACAAAGTCGCATAGGTCACAAAGTCACATAGGTGGCATAGTCACATAGGTCACGAAATCGCATAGGTGATGAAGTTTAGCAGGTCACGAATTCAAGTTGTAACATCGCAAAATCACAAAATCGCATAGTCAAAAGATCACAAAGTCGCATAGTCACAAGATCGCAAAGTCGCAAAGTCGCAAGATCGCAAAGTCGCATAGTCATAAGATCGCAAAGTGGCATAGTCGCAAGATCACAAAGTCGAATAGTCACAAGATCACAAAGTCGCATAGTCGCAAGATCGCAAAGTCGCATAGTCGCAAGATCGCAAAGTCACATAGTCGCAAGATTGCAATGTCACATAGTCGAGAGATCGAAAAGAGGCATAGTTGCAATAGCGCAAAGATGCATAGTCTCAAGATCGCAAAGCCGCAAGATCGCAAGATCGCAAAGTCGCAAAGTCGCAAGATCGCATATTGGCATAGTCACATAGTCGCATAATCGTATTGTCGCAAATACATATAGTCGCAAAGTCACAAAGTTTCAAAATCGCAAAGTCGCAAAGTCGCATTATCGCAAAGTCACATAGTCATATAGTCACAAGATCGCAATGTCACATAGTCACAAGATCGTAATGTCGCATAGTCGCAAGATCGAAAAGAGGCATAGTCACAAGATCGCAAAGAGGCATAGTCACAAGATCGCAAACTTGCAAACTCGCAAGATCGCAAACTTGCAAACTCGAAAACTCGTAAACTCGCAAGATCGCAAAGTCGAATAGTCGCATAGTCACAAAGTCATAAAGTCGCATAGTTGCAAAGTCACATAGTCGCATAGTCACGTAGTCACATAGTCGCATAGTCGCATAGTCACAAAGTCGCATAGTCACAAAGTCGCATGGTGGCATAGTCGCAAAGTCACATATTCGCAAAGTCGCATATTCGCAAAGTCACATAGTCGTGAAGTCGCATAGTCACGAAGTCGCATAGTCGCAAAGTTGCACAGTCGCAAAGTCGTAAAGTCGCATAGTCGCAAAGTCGCATAGTTCGCAAAGTCGCATAGTTCGCAAAGTCGCATAGTCATAAAAGTCTCATAGTCAGAAAATTCGCATAGTCATAAAATTTGCATAGTTAGTAAAGTCGCATAGGTCACAAAGTTGCATAGGTCACAAAGTCGCATAGGTCGCAATGTCACAAATGTTGCATATGTTGTAAAATCGTATAGTTCGCATAGCTGCATAGGTCGCATAGCCGCATAGGTCACATAGCCACATAGGTCGCATAGCCACATAGGTCACATAGCTGCATAGGTCGAATAGTCACATAGGTCACATAGTCGCATAGGTTACAAAGTCGCATAGATAGAAAATTCGCATAGTCGCAAGATCACAAAGTCGCGTAGCCGCAAGACTGCATAGTCGCATAGTTGCAAGATCGCATAGTCGCATAGTCAGCAAATTCTCATAGGTAACAAAGTCGCAAAGGTCGCATATTTCACAAAGGTCGCAAAGTCGCAAAGTCGCATAGGTAGCAAGGTGGCGTAGGCTGCAAATTTGCAAGGTCGCAAATTCTCATAGGCCGCAAAGTCGCATATTCGCATAGGCCGCAAAGTCGCAAGTCCACAAAGGCCGCAAAGTCACATAGATTGCAACGTCACATAGGTTTCAATGCCACATAGGTCACAATGAAGCATAGTCCACATAGGTCGCATAGGCTACAAGTTTGAAAAGTCCACAAGGTCGCAAATTCCCATAGGTCGCAAAGTAAGTCGCACATGTTGCAAAGTTGGAAATTCCCGTAGGTCGCAAATTACCATAGGTCGCAAATTAAGTCGCATAGGACGTAAAGTTAGTCACATAGGTCACAAAGTTAGTGACCTATGTTATTTTAAGGTGTGATTGCAACGTGTGGAGGGCCCCCACTACAGATCTGGTACACTTATTTGTGTTTTTCGTTTACAATTGCATAATTAGATCTGATATCTAGACATTTCCATTTAATTCTTGTGCTGCAAGTTTATGAATCAGAATTGTCAATTGAAGCCAGTGTCTTTTGTGAAAGATCTTTGTAAGAAGATTCAATTGATATCAGTCTTCAAATTGAGAATTGTGTTTACTATTTCATGTTTCAAAGCTTAATTTTATCATTTTTGTTTAATGATCATGGTTGTAGTTGCAGAGCTCAACTTGTAGTTTAATGACTGAACCTTGTAAAAGGACTTAGCTATTGGTTGATTTCAAGACTATTTACCTTGCTTGTTGTTTTGAATGATTGTGATTGATAAGTATTTTTATTTAAGACTTGGAAGAGGTTCTATGAATTGATTTCTTTTAAAAGAACCAAAGAATCTCGGACAAACAATAGAACTCTGTTTTTAGAAAATTAGATTTGTTTTGTTTAAGAAGGTGTTCAAGTGTGGAAGGAAACAAGGAAAAATCCTCTTGTAAAAGAGTATTGAATCCTATTACACTGAAACCTCATTTAGGAGACCAAATCATTCTAGATATATATATTTTAGATAAGTACCTCTAAGTGTACCTACTCGTATTGGTAGGAAATTGAAGTCTAATCTACACTAGCAGATTGGACCAAACATTTTGGCATCGTTGCCGGGGAGGTCCAACTAGAAGGATTTAAAAAAAACAAAAAACAAAAAAAAACAAATTCATTTTGTTAAGCCATGAATTCTTATGTCTAGACCTAGGGATGAAAAAGGCAGATTTCTAAACCCCCCCATCCAAAAACTAACCCACCATTGGGAGAAAAAACTTTAAAGAAGGTTGAATTTACAACACCAACTAGAAAAGTTACTGTAGAAGAACTTGAGGAAAAACAAAAATCAGGCTAGAAACTTACTCTTATTGAAAGACAAGTCCTATTAGCTTATCAAGAAAGGAGAAAACATATAATTGAATCTTCTATAGTAAAAGAGAGTGGTAAAAGAACCCAACAACCCCTCCTTGAACAAATTAACCCTGAAAAGCCTCAAGAGAAAGAGAAATTAGAAAAAAAACCTCTCTTTGAACAAATTGACACTGAGGAAGAGAAATTAGAAGAACAACATATCAAAATGGTTGAGGAAGGAGGAGAATCTGCGAGAGGACCTATTGCAGAACAAATGAGAGAATATGAGAGGCAACTGGAAGAAAGATTAAGAAAAAGAGAACTTGAACAAAAACAAAGAAATGATGAAAATCAAAACCCAAGAGAGGAAGAGGAGTCAACATTTAAATTTCCCATTCAAGAAGAACTCAATGATGAAGAAATTAAAATGAAAAATATACCCCCATCTGTATTACCAAATTTTTATGGCATGGCATCTGAAGACCCTGATTCATTTTTATTTGAATTTGATATAGTATGTCGAACCTATGGGTATACAGATGATGCATATAGACTTAGACTCTTTCCTGCCACATTAAAAGCATCAACACTTAGGTGGTTTAAGGTATTAGGTGAACATGCAGTGATTGATTGGGATGGTATGAGGAAAATCTTCTTGAAAAAGTATCAACCTTACTGTCGATCAAAAGATTCCAAAGATGACATTTTTAGAATGTTTCAACAAGAAGATGAAACCTTAGAAGAATACTTGGAAAGATTCGTATATAATATGAAAAAATAAAAGCATAGAACCATGCCTATTGATATTATTCGAACAATATTCCTAAAAGGAATCCGAGAATAATATTTAGATGACCTTAACCTAATGGGTAAAGGTGATATCTCTAATTTACCCTTTGATGCTATTGCAGACTTGTGTGAAAAGTATTCTAGAAGTAAAGCAAGGAATGGAAAAATAACTATGACATCTAAAGCCACTAAATCTGCCACAACAAGTGTTACAAGAGCTGAACTAGGCAACCTATTTGAAGACTTTAAAAAATACCTATTAAGCACCTTGGGAAATCAAATAGATATGATGAAAAAAAAAACAAGAAGAAGAAGACCAATTAATGGCTGTGTTCTGTCCAAATGCAGAAAAAAACATTCTTTAAAGGAATGTCCTTTAGAAAATGTTTAGGTTTGTGCATTTTGTACAGAAAATCATGATATTTTTAATTTTTCTAAGATAAAGGTTTTGCAGAATTACAATTTGGAAGCTAATGCAGAAATGGAGAACTTATATCTCATGGGAGCTAGAAGACCATGGAAAATGAGACCTTCGGGTATGTTTCAAACTCCAAATTTACAATTTTCTACACATTATCAAATGCCTATTCAGAATTCTTGGAACATTCCTATGCCTTGGAAAAATTGGTCTAATCAGTAGCAGCAATCTGATCCACAACAAGGATGGAGAGGATATTCATATCGTCAACAACAAATTCCTTCACAACATCCTCAGCCATATAAGCAATACCCTCAACAATACCCTCAACAGCCAGTTGTTTATCAACCACAAAATCCTCAAAAAACAGTAACTGCTCCTCCACCAATAAATTCACCACAATTACAACTACCTTCTAACCAGCCTCCTAGAACTACTCAAATACCTGCTCAACCTCTAGCTAACCCAAATAAAAATGTAGACAAACCAGCATATAGTGTACATGAGGGAACATATTACCCAATTCTACCTCTGCAAAACATTGAGCTTAGGCTGGTTGAACTCTCCAAACAGAACCCCCAGCAGCTACAAAGCAAAAAAAAAACAAGAATGATGAACACAAACTTCCAATTCAAAGAAAACAAGATGATGAAATTAAAAACAAACAAATGCAAACCATGCATCCACCTCCTTTTCTCGAGAGATCAATCCAACCAAAATTACCAATGCCTTTGCCTCAATTTCATGTTCTAGATGAATTAAGGAATGTCTATGTGAAAATTCCATTACTTCAGGCAATAAAAGACATTCCAATTTACACCAAAGCCATTAAAGAATTATGTCTTAAAATCCCTGCAAAGAAAATATTTGATTCACAAACCATTCATGTCATTGGAAATTTATCTGGCCTCATGGAAAATGTTATTTCAATGGAGAAGGATGTTGACCCTGGTATCCCTAGAGTTACCACAATCATTAAAAAAATTCCCATTCCAAATACCTTGATTGATCTTAGAGCTTCCATAAATGTTATGAGACTAGAAACAATGAAAACATTATAGCTCACAGACTTACAATTAACACCAATTATCTTGGAATTAGCTGATAGATCCAAAGTCATTCCTGAAGGGATATTGGAAGACATAATTGTCTCAGTAGACTCTTGGGCATATCAGGTATACTTTCTAGTACTCCAGCCAAAGTCCATTTTAGGAGGACATCCTATCATACTTGGCAGACCATGGTTGGCAACTGCTGACGCATTTATTGGGTGTAGATTAGGCAACATGACCATTTCCAGAGGGACAAAAAGAAAACAACTTACCTTATACCCATCAACACAATCTCCAGTAATAGCTCATAACCTATGTCTTGATGACAAATATAATGACAAAGAATAAGTTCACCTTGTTTTGAGAATTAACCAAATCTATGATTTTGAAGAAGATAACAATGAAGATTTGGTGGAATTGTTTATTTCTCAACCTGATATTTCAAAGGAATTGAGAAATGAACAATATAGTGCTGCCTATCAACTACTAGCACAATGTTTTCAGGAAACTTGTACCATACATTCTCTACAAACATTGTTTGAAGACATTTTTCCTATTCATTCCATTACAAACACACAAAGCAAAACCATAGAGATCAGTCCAGGAAAAACATTAAACATTGGAACACTCCTAGAATCATCTCAGGAACACAAGTTTATTGAATTATTGACAAAATACCAAAAGGCATTTTCTTGGGACTATACTAATATGAAAGGAATTCACCCAGAAACTTGCACTCAC
Source organism: Pinus albicaulis (assembly GCA_034641835.2). Classification (NCBI taxonomy): domain Eukaryota; kingdom Viridiplantae; phylum Streptophyta; class Pinopsida; order Pinales; family Pinaceae; genus Pinus; species Pinus albicaulis. The sequence continues at coordinate 810,640,685 of CM076574.1, read as the reverse complement.
CACATTTACACAGACACTAATATAAGACCAGTGAGGTAGCCACAAAGAAGGATGATTCCTATGCCTCAGAAAATTGTAAGAGATGAATTGTAAAAGTTACTGAAGGTCAATTTCATTTACCCCATCTCTGACAGCCAGTGGGTATCTCCATTAGTGATAGTACCCAAGAAAAATGGTAAATGGAGAATTTGTGTTTATTAGAGAGAGCTCAATAAAGCAACCCTTAAAGACTATTTTACATTGCCATTTATTGACCAAGTTTTGGACACATTAGCTGGGAAATCATCATTTTCCTTCCTTGATGGTTTCAGTGGTTATAATCAGATCAACATAGCCTTAGAGGATCAGGACAAAACAACTTTTAATTGCCCCTAGGGCACATATGCTTACAATGTTTTACCATTCGGATTGTGTAATGCTCTAGCAACATTTCAGAGAGAAATATTAGCTATTTTTTCTAATCTAGTTCATGATTGTGTTGAAGTATATATGGATCAATTTTCAGTATATGGTAACCCTTTTGATCATTCATTGCAAAACCTTGAGAAAGTTTTGAAAATATGTATAGAAGCCAATTTATCCCTAAGTAATGAAAAATGTTATATGATGTTAAATGAAGGGGTAGTATTGGGCCATTATGTTTCTTCAGAAGGAATCAAAGTAGATCAATCCAAAATTCAAATTATTGTTAATTTGCGAGTACCAAAAACTCAAAAAGATGTAAGAAGCTTTCTTGGTTATGCAAGTTATTACAGGAGATTTATTGAACACTTTAGTAAGATAGCTTTGCCTTTGTTTAAGATTCTTGCAAAAGATGTATCTTTCAATAGGAATGATAATTGTCAAACAACTTTTGAAAAACTTAAAGAGAAATTATCCACTACTCCAGTTCTAAAAGGACCTAATTGGACTCTACCTTTCCACATCACCACTGATGCATCTGATACAGTAGTAGGTGCTTCATTAGGAAAAAAATAAGAATCTTTAAATTATGCCATTTACTTCATCAGTAAGAATCTGACACCTGCAAAACTCAACTACACAGTAATTGAGAAGGAAATGCTTGCAATTATACATGCTATGAACAAATTCTGTCATTAAATAATTGGTTATGAAGTCTTTATTCATAATTATCACTCTGCCATTAGGTACTTAATGAATAAACCTATAACTAATGGTAGAGTCACCAGATGGTTACTATTATTACAGGAATTTAATGTTACAATGCTGGAAAGACCAGGTAAAGAAAACCAGGTGCCAGAATTATTTTCTAGACTCCACAATCCAGGTGAAGTTGTTCTAGTTGAATATTATTTTCCTGATGAACATTTATTTGCAATTTCAATATTGAATCCATGGTATGTTGATTTAGCTAATTATCTCTCAACAGGAAATATACCTCTATCCTTCAGTTCAAAGGAGAAGAAAAGACTAATCAAGAAAAGTACCAGATACTTATGGTTTAATGGAGACTTGTTTTATACTGGTTATGATATGATTATTAGGAGATGCATAAGAGAAGATGAAATTATTGATATATTAAAACCTTGCCATGATGAACCTTGTGGTGGCCATTTTGCAGCTAAAATAATAGCACTCAAAATCCTCAGTCTTGGTTATTATTGGCCATCAATTTTCAAAGATTCAATGAAATATTTAAGAAGTTGTGACAGTTTCCAACGCATGGGCAGACCAACTGCCTCAGATCAAATGCCACTACAACCTCAAGTACATATAGAGCCTTTTGAAAAATGGGCTCTAGATTTTGTTGGACCCATTAATCAGCCTTGTAAGGGTAAAAGGTACATCTTAGTATGTACTGACTATGTAACTAAATGGGCTGAAGAAAAGGCACTTGTTAGGGAAACTGAGCAAATAGTGGTCAATTTCCTTTTTGAAGAAATATTTGTCAGATATGGAGTGCCTAGAGAAACAGTAACAGACCAAGGTACCCAATTTACTTCAAGATTGGTTTAGGAAATCAATGAAAATTACAAAATCAAGCATAGGAGGAGTACACCCTACCATCCACAGGCCAATGGCCAAGTGGAGTCTAAAAAAAAAACTCTGGAAGGAATCATCACCAAAACAGTGGCAATGAATAAAAAGGACTGAGAGGATAAGCTCAAGGATGCTCTCTGGGCTTATAGAATCACATGGAAAGATACAACAGGATTTACACCTTATCAACTGGTGTATGGTAAAGACATATTGCTGCCTATTGAATTTCGAATACACACTTACAAATTGGCTACAGATTTAGGCATTGATCTTAATGAGGCTCAAAAAGAAAGGATCATGCAATTGAATCAATTTGATGAAATGAGACAGCAGGCATTATAAAGAAAAATACTTATGCAAAAAAAAAGGAAGCAATGGCATGACAAACATATCAAGAAGAAAAAATTTCAAGAAGGTGACTGGGCTTTACTATTTGATTCCAAATTTAAAGATTATAAGGTCAAGTTTACAACACACTAGATGGGCCCTTATGAAATTGTTCAGGTCTTTGAAAATGGATCAGTAAAACTTAGCACCATTGACCAAGAAGGAAGAACATTTATAGTAAATGGACATAGGCTGAAGATTTATCAGAAGCCTATAAGCAAAGAGGATTTCATTCAGATAGTGACACAGTAGAAGGAGGTTGAGATAGTACAACAATCAGCTATGATATCTTTACCATAGTTATTTCTATTTTTCTCCAAATATTTAAATTTTTTTTTTTTAAATATATAAAAAAAAATTTAAAAAAAAAATTTAAAACAAAATAAAAGTTTAGATGTGAAAACCAGACTCTAGCACAATCTAAACTAGAATTCTTACAGGAAAACCAAGAAATTGGCCGATAAGAATTCATTTTCTCATTTCTGTAAAAGTTATTTTCTCTTGCAAATTCTAAATAATGACTTGAGGAAAAGTCAATGAATAAGTAGGGGAGAAGGAAAAAGTGATTTTTTCATATTTTCTTTCATTTCCTCATTTCCATAATTTCAATAAAGCAAGGGATTTGTTTTATTTAATTGATTGATTGTTCAAAGAAGGAGTTGTTCTAATTCAAATCAATAGAGGGACCTATGCATCATCAAAATATTATCAAATTTCTACAAGGAAATGGCAAAGGGACCTATTCAAGCAAGATCACATAATTTTAAAAGCTACATCAACATATTGGCAGAATCAAATAAGTTCAGCATCAACATGTCTACAAAACCAAGCAAGTCAAAGGCTGCATCAACATGTCTGCAAGATTAAAAAAGTCATATTTCAACAAGAAATATCAGAGGGACCTGTTGCATGCTCCTTTCCAGAAAGGGACCTGTTTAGAAGAAGAAGACTACATCATACCTGCACAAAGCCAACTAGTCAAAGGGAGATTACAAAAGAACTAGTAAAGGACTGTAAGAATTCTTGTTTTAATACTTAAATTTCTTTATATTAATTTCAATTTTAAATAATTAATTTATGGTTAATTATTGAAGTCAGTTTCATAAATCCTCATATAACCTATACTCCTAACCATTATACCTATACGACTACTCTTAAAAATCCTAAACCCTCAAACCTACATTCTATAGCCTATATCTATACTCCCTTAACCCCTCTTAAAACCTTAATCTTAAACCTCAAATCTTTAAGGCCTATTTCACATGAATTGATAGCCAGTACAAATAGTAGTATACAAGGCCTCTCTGTGGCCTTATCAGACATTAGAATTGAGAAATTTGTCTAAAGACCACCATTGTAATAGTTCCATATCATTCCGTCCCGTCCTCCACATCCATTTCATCCTGTCCTCTGCAACCACAACCACATCATTCCATAATACACATGCGCAGACTTTGAGGTTCTCCATGCACAAGGGTTGGTGTAGTTTAAATTGAATTTTTAGTTTGCTGCATAGGAGAAAGGGTTATGTTGTATAAATGCTAGGGAGAATTGCCGAGATAATAGTTTGAATCCAGCCATACACCGACACATGCAAGCTTGCTACCAGGATACGCTGCTCGGACAGAGGAGAAGATATAGCAACTAGGGAAAATCCAAATACGTGGAGGTCAGCTTAGAAGATTCCAGAAGGAATGCAACAGCTTTGGACCAGGTAACTGTTAAATACCTTGGGTAATTTTTTTTACAAACACAAAGCATAAGGAACAGGGTATTAGGAATAGAGGAATTTTATGGCGAATAGAGTGGAACTGGAGAAGTTTGATAGTTCAAAAATAAATTCAGATTGTGTTAATATTTTGAGAGATAAGCAGTGGTTGACATTTTTAGAGAAGTTTAATGGACATAATGAAGAAATCACTAGGAAATTTTATTCTTCCTTTAATGGAGAAAAAGAGACAGTAGGAAACCTTTCATTCAGGGTTTCAAAGGATACCATTGCTCAAACCATAGGCATCCATATAGAGGGTGAAAAATATTTCAAAACTAAACAATTTAAGGAGAAATCATGGACTCAGTTTGTATAGATCCAGAGTATCCTCGGTTAATTGGAAAATTGGAGTTTCCAGAAGCTGGCTTGTTCATCCTTGGGGTAAAATGGTTTATGTACTTCAAAATTTTATTACATGCGAAGGCAGGTATAGCATAGTATATCTTTATCACATAAAAATGTTGTTGCATCTGAAGGGAGAATGTACTATAAGCCTTCCATATTTTCTTCTACAAATTTTGACTAAAATGTCAAAAACCATATAGAAACAAAGAAGTAATATGGATAGAAGCCTATATCACTTCGGATTGGTGAAAATTTTGATAGAATTTGAAATATAGAAGACGGGGATATCATGGAAGAGATTTTTGATCTCTAATGAAATTAAAATTGATGAATAATAACAAAAATAGAAAGAGGTTATATAATTGATGGTTTATATAATTGAGATAGATGATGAAACTCCAGAGTATAGACCAAACACCTCTGCTCTATCTAGCAGCAGTATGAAAATAAGGAAAATGAGAAGGGATGAAGCTAAGAAAGCTGAAAAGGATAAAATTTTCACCACTTATACAAGGAAATATAGAAGGACTAAAGGCAAGATAGTACAACAAACCCAGGATGACAATACACAAGAACTAGAAATCAAAAGCAGGGAGGAAGAACCAAAGGAGAAAAAACTCTCAAACAAAAAGAAAAAGAAATTAGAAAGACAAATTAAATATTTTCAACAAGAGCTTATGGAATCATAAATGTTGGAAAGAGTTTTGAAAAGAGAAAATGAGGTACTAAGAATAAAAAGTAAGAAAATTCAAGATGAAAATGAAAAATTGAAGAGAAAAGTAAAAAAAACTCAAAACCAACAAGATCGAAATCTGTAGATGGGCTAGAAAATGGTATAGGCAGAAGAAAGCTATCAAGGCCAAATACCAAATCTTGAAGATTGAATATCAAACTCAGATGAACATGGATTATTTATTGTAGGCATCAGAAGCAACAAGCAAAGGAGTTTGACAGGTTAGCATGAGGACATGCAAAGTCTTGTTTTTGGGGGAGATGTTGGTACCATTTCATGACTTATCCTTTCACCTAAAAACTTCATTTTATCCATCATATTTTATAATTTTAAAGTTCATAAATCTATCATATTCCTTTGAAACTGATTAATGTAATTCCATTATTATTATTTTTACATTGGAATTGATTTTAAGAATTTTTGTGTTAAAATTAGGATTTTTCAGAAAATTACAGGTTTTCGTAACTTCCTGTAATGGCTTCATGTTTTGACACGTTGCATGATAGGTTGGCCAAATCGAGGACTAATGGTATATTCCTAAATGTACAAGGATGGTGAAATACCTATCCACTTCCATATTTGAAGTCTACAGGTGGCTGGTCAACATTGGTCAACTTCATCTATTTCAGCAGAAAATCCCAAGAAATTAATGAATAGATTGATTCTTTTTTATATTTTTCTTCAAAAGAGGGATCTGAACTAATTTGACTCCTTTGGGAAGTTAGTTGGGATTTTGAGGAACACAAATAGCCTCTTCTTGTTATGTATTTTGATGATAAATAGCTAGAAGAAAAACATTAAAGAACTACATGACATTACATGACAAACTTCAAAACTCGATTTATGTAATTATTGGCTTTCAAACTTTAATACATAGATTCAGTTATTTATGTTGTTAAATTTAGTAATATTATTCATTTGATTTATCTTAAGGTGTGCTTGCAATGTGTGGAGGGCCCCCACTACAGATCTGGTACACTTCTTTGTGTTTTTCGTTTACAATTGCATAATTAGATCTGATATCTAGACACTTCCATTTAATTCTTGTGCTGCAAGTTTATGAATCAGAATTGTCAATTGAAGCCAATGTCTTTTGTGAAAGATCTTTGTAAGAAGATTCAATTGATATCAGTCTTCGAATTGAGAATTGTGTTTACTATTTCATGTTTCAAAGCTTAAGTTTATCATTTCTGTTTAATGATCATGGTTGTAGTTGCAAAGCTTAACTTGTAGTCTAATGACTGAACCTTGTAAAAGGACTTAGCTATTGGTTGATTTCAAGACTATTTAATTTTCTTGTTGTTTTTAATGATTGTGATTGATAAGTGTTTTGATTTAAGACTTGGAAGAGGTTCTATGAATTGAGTTCTTGTAAAATAACTAAAGAATCTCGGACAAACAATAGAACTCTGTTTTAAGAAAATTAGATTTGTTTTGTTTAAGAAGGTGTTCAAGTGTGGAAGGAGACAAGGAAAAAACCTCTTGTAAAATAGTATTGAATCCTATTACACCGAACCCTCATTTAGGAGACAAAATAATTCTAGATCTATATATTTTAGATAAGTACCTCTAAGTGTACCTACTCGGATTGATAGGAAATTGAAGCTTAATCCACACTAACAGATTGGACCAAACACATAGGTCATAAAGTAAGTTGCATATGTTGCAAATTAAGTCACATAGGTAGCAAAGTATGTCACATAGGTAGAAAAGTAAGTTGCATAGGTCGCAAAGTCGCAAATGTCGCAAAGTCATGAAGTCACAAAGTAGGTCGCATAGGCTGCAAAGTAAGTAGCATAGGTCACAAGTAAGCCATATAGGTCACAAAGGTTGAAAGGTCGTAAATTAAGTTGCATAGGTTGCAAAGTCGCATAGGTCGCAAAGTCGCAAGGTCACATAGGTCGCAAAGTCACGAATTTGCAAACTCGCATAGGCCGCAAAGTCGTATAGGCCGCAAATTTTCATAGGCCGCAAAGGTCACAAAGGTCGCAAAGTCTCAAAGGTCAATAGGTCACATAGGTCGTAAATTTGCAAAGGTCACAAATTTGCAAAGTCGCATAGGCCAGAAAGTCACAACTTCTCAAAGTCGCATAGGTCCCATAGGTCATAGGTTGCAAAGTAGGTCACATAGGTTGCAAAGTAGGTTGCACAGGTCACAAAGTAGGTCACGTAGGTCTCAAAGTAGGTCACATAGGTCTCAAAGGCTGCCAAGTTGTAATCACCATAAAGTCACAAAGTTGCATAGGTCACAAAGGTCACAAATTAGGTCGCAAAGTAAGTCATATAGGTTGCAAAGTAAGTTGCATAGGTCGCATAGGTCACATAGTTCACAAAGTTTTAAACTCACATAGTTCGTAAAGGTCACATAGTTCACAAAGGTTATAAAGGCCGCAAAGGCCGCATAGGCCACATATGTCGCAAAAAAGTTGCATAGGTCGCAAAGTCACATAGGTCGCATAGTCACACAGGTCGCAAAAGTCGCATAGGTCACGAAGTTAGGTTGCAACATCACAAAATCATAAAGTCGCATAAGTTGCAACATCACAAATTCGCATAGTCGCATAGTCATAACATCACAAAGTCGCATAGTCGCAAGATCGCAAATCCACATAGTCGCAAGATCGCAAAGTCACATTATCGCAAGATCACAAAATCACATAGTCGCAAGATCACAAAGTCGCATAGTCACACGATCGAAAGTCGCATAGTCGCAAGATCGCAAAGTCACATAGTCTTAGGATCACAATGTCGCATAATCGCAAAATCATAATGTCGCATAGTCGCAAGATCGCAATGGCATAGTCGCAAGATCGCAAAGAGGCATAATCACAAGATCGCAAACTCGCAAACTTGCAAGATTTCAAAGTCGCAAACTTGCAAGATCGCATAGTCGCAAAGTTGCATAGTCATAAAGTCACATAGTTGCATAGTCGCAAAGTCACATAGTCCCAAAGTCGCATAGTCGCAAAGTCACATAGTTGCGTAGTTGCAAAGTCGCATAGTCGCAAAGTCACATAGTCGCAAAGTCGCATAGTCACGAAGTTGCATAGTCGTAAAGTTGCATAGTCACAAAGTCGCAAAGTCACATAGTCACAAAGTTGCATAGTCACAAAGTCGCATAGTCAACAATGTCGCATAGTCAGCAATGTCGCATAATCAACAAAGTCGCATAGGTCGCAAAGTCTCATAAGTCGCAATGTCACAAACGCTGCATATGTCACAAAATCACATAGGTTACAAGGTCGCATAGGTCCCATAGTCGCATAGGTCGCATAGTCGCATAGGTCTTATAGCCACATAGGTCGCATAGCCGCATATGTTACATAACCGCATAGGTTGCATAGCCACATAGGTCACATAGTCGCATAGGTTGCAAAGTCGTATAGGTCGCAAAGTCGCATAGTCACAAGATTGCAAAGTCACATAGCCACAAGATCACATAGTCGCACAGTCGCGAGATCGCATAGTCACATATTTGCAAGATCGCATAGTCAGGAAAGTCACATAGGTCGCAAAGGTCACAAAGTCACAAAGGTCTCATATGTCACAAAATTGCATAGGTCACAAAGTCACAAAGGTCGGATATGTCACAAAATTGCATAGGTCGCAAGGTCACATAGGTCACATAGGTCGCGTAGTAATTCACATAGGTCGCAAATTAAGTCACATATGTCGCAAAGTAAGTCGCATAGGTCACAAATTCAGTCTCATAGGTCGCAAAATAAGTCACATATGTCACAAAGACATGAATGTCACAAATTCGTGAATGTTGCAAAGTTGTGAAGTCGTAAAGTCATTAAGTCAAGTCGCATAGGTACAAAGTTGCATAGGTCAAAGGTTGGTCGCATAGTCACATAGGTTGCAAGGTCACATATGATGCAAAGATGCAAAGTCAGATAGATCGCAAAGCCGTATAGGCCGCAAATTCGCATAAGCCGCAAAGCCGCAAAGTCACAAAGGTCGCAAAGTCAAAAAGTCACACAGGTTGCAAAGTCACAAGGTCACATAGGTTGCAAATTCATAAATTCACAAAGTCGCATAGGTCGCAAATTTGCATAGGCCACAAAGGTCACAAAGGTTGCAAAGTTGCATAGGACGGAAGGTCACAAAGCCTCAAGTCGCATAGGTCGCAAAGTAGATCACATAGGTCGCAAAGTAGGTTGCATAGGTCACATAGGTCTCAAAGGCCACAAAATTGCAATCGTTGCAAAGTCATAAAGTTTCATAGGTCACATAGGTCGCAAAGTAGGTCACAAAGTAAGTCACATAGGTCACAAGGTAAGTCGCATAGGTTGCATAGGTCACATAGTTCAAAAAGTTGCAAAGTTGCATAGTTCGCAAAGGTCGCAAAGTCACAAAGGTCGCATATGTCACAAAATTGCATAGGTCACAAAGTCACAAATGTCGCATATGTCACAAAATTGCATAGGTCACAAGGTCGTATAGGTCGCAAGGTCACATAGGTCACAAGGTTGCATAGGTCGCATAGGTTGCATAGTAAGTCACATAGGTCATAAAGTAAGTCGCATAGGTCATAAAGTAAGTCTCATAGGTCTCAAAGTAAGTCGCATATGTTGCAAATAGATGAATGTCGCAAAGTCGTGAATGTCCCAAAATCGTGAAGTCACAAAGTCGTGAAGTCAAGTTGCATAGGTCAAAGGTTGGTCGTAGAGTCACATGGGTCACAAGGTCGCACAGGCTGCAAAGCCCCAAAGACGCATAGGTTGCAAAGTCACATAGGCTGAAAATTCGCATAAGCTGCAAAGCCGCATAGTCACATAGGTTGTAAAGTCACAAAGGCCGCATAGTCGAAAAGTCACATAGGTCACAAAGTCACAAGGTCACATAGGTCGCAAAGTTGTAAATTCACAAAGTCGCATAGGTTGCAAATTTACATAGGCCACAAAGGTCACAAAGGTTGCAAAGTCACATAGGCCAAAAAATCACAAAGTCTCAAAGTTTCATAGGTCACATAGGTCAAAAAGTAGATTGCATAGCTCGCAAAGTAGATCACATAAGTCGAAAAGTAGGTCGCATAGGTCACATAGGTCTCAAAGGCTGCAAAATTGCAATCGATGCAAAGTCATAAAGTTTCATAGGTCACATAGGTCGCAAAGTAGGTTGCAAAGTAAGTCACATAGGTCACAAAGTAAGTTGCATAGGTTGCATAGGTCGCATAGTTCGCAAAGTTGCAAAGTTGCATAGTTCGCAAAGGTTGCATAGTTCGCAAAGGTCACAAAGGCCGCAAAGGCCACATAGGCTACAAAGGTTGCATAGGTTGCAAAGGCCGCATAGGCCACATATGCCACAACAAAGTCACATAGGTCGCATAGTCACATAGGTCGCAAAAGTCGCATAGGTCACGAAGTCGCATAGGTTATGAAGTCACATAAGTCACGAAGTCAGGTTGTAACTTTGAAAAATCATAAAGTCACATAGGTCACAACATCACAAAATCATAAAGGTGCATAGGTCGCAACACCGCAAAGTCGCATAGTCGCATAGTCGCAAGATCGCAAAGTCGCATAGTCGGAAGACTGCAAAGTCACATAGTCGCAAGATCGAAAAGAGTCATAGGCCCAAGATCGCAAAGAGGCATAGTCGCAAGATCGCAAAGTCACAAGTCGGTAAAGTCGCATAGTCGCAAGATCGCAAAGGCGCATAGTCGCAAGATGGAAATATCACATAGTCGCAAGATTGCAATGTCACGTAGTCGCAAGATCGTAATGTCGAATAGTTACAAGATCGAAAAGAGGCATAGTCACAAGATCGTAAAGAGGCATAGTCACAAGATCGTAAACTCGCAAACTCGCAAGGTCACAAAGTCACAAACTCGCAAGGTCACAAAGTTGGAAAGTCGCAAGATCACAAAGTCACATAGTCACAAAGTCGCAAAGTCGCAAAGTCACAAATTCGCAAAGTCGCATAGTCTCATAGTCGCATAGTTACATAGTCGCATAGTCTCATAGTCGCAAAGTCTCATAGTTACATAGTCACAAAGTCGCATATTCGCAAAGTCGCATAGTCACAAAGTCACATAGTCGTGAAGTCACATAGTCACAAAGTCGCATTGTCACAAAGTCGTAAAGTTGCATAGTCGCAAAGTCACATAGTCAGCAAAGTCAGAGAGTCAACAAATTCGCATAGTCAGAAAAGTCACATAGTCATAAAAATTGCATAGTCAGCAAAGTAGCATAGTCAGCAAAGTTGCATAGTCAGAAAAGTCGCATAGGTCACAAAGTTGCATAGGTTGCAAAGTCCCAGTGTCCCAAAGGTTGCATATGTTGCAAAATCATATAGGTTGCATAGCCGCATAGATCACATAGCCGCATAGGTCAGATAGCCGCATATGTCGCATAGGCGCATAGGTTACATAGTCTCATAGGTTGCAAAGTCGCATAAGTCGCAAAGTCGCATAGTTGCAAGATCACAAAATCGCATAGCCACAAGATCACATAGTCGCATAGTCACAAGATTGCATAGTTGCATAGTCACAAGATCGCATAGACAGCAAAGTCACATAGGTCACAAAGTCGCAAAGGTCCCAAAGTCACAAAGGTTGAATATGTCAAAAAATTGCATAGGTCACAAAGTGACAAAGGTCGCATATGTCACAAAATTGCATAGGTTGCAAGGTGACATAGGTCGCAAGGTGACATAGGTCGCAAGGTCACATAGGTCGCATAGGTCACATACTAAGTCGCATAGGTCACAAAGTAAGTCACATAGGTTACAAAGCAAGTCACATATGTCGCAAAGTAGTGAATGTCGCAAAGTAGTGAATGTCGCAAAGTCATGAAGTCACAAAGTCGTGAAGTCAAGTCGCATAGGGCGCAAAGTTGCATAGGTCAAAGGTTGGTCACAGAGTCGCATAGGTCACAAGGTCACATAGGCTGCAAAGCCGCAAAATCACATAGGCTGAAAAGCCGCATAGGCCTCAAATTCGCATAGGCCTTAAAGCCACATAGTCACATTGGCCGCAAAGTCACAAAGGCTGCAAATTCGAAAAGTCACATAGGTCACAAAGTCACATAGGTCACAAAGTCACATACGTCACAAAGTCACATAGGTCGCAAAGTTTCATAGTCGCAAATTCGCAAGGTCACATAGGTCGCAAAGTCTCAAATTCGAAAAGTCACATATGCTGCAAATTTGCATAGGCCACAAAGGTCGCAAAGGTCACAAAGTCGCATAGGCCGGAAAGTCACAAAGTCTCAAAGTCGCATAGGTCGCATAGGTCGCAAAGTAGGTTGCATAGGTCGCAAAGTAGGTCGCATAAGTCACAAAGTAGGTCACATAGGTCACAAAGTAGGTTGCATAGGTCACATAGGTCTTAAAGGTTGCAAAGTTGCAGTCGTTGCAAAGTCACAAAGTTGCATAGGTCACATAGGTCGCAAAGTAGGTCGCAAAGTAATTCACATAGGTGACAAAGTAAGTTGCATAGGTCGCATAGTTTTAAAAGTTGCATAGTTGCATAGTTCGCAAAGGTCGCATAGTTCACAATGGTCACAAAGGCCGCAAAGGTCACATAGGCCGCATAGGCCAAAAAGGCTGCATGGGCCGCATAGGCCACAACAAAGTCACATAGGTCGCAAAAGTCACATAGGTCACGAAGTCGCATAGGTCATGAAGTTGCATAGGTCATGAAGTCAGGTTGCAACATCGCAAAATCGTAAAGTCGAATAAGTCACAACATCCCAAAGTTGCATAGTCGCAATGTCAAAAAGTCGCATAGTTGCAACATCGCAAATTCGCGTAGTCGAGACATCGCAAAGTCATGTAGTCGCAAGATCGCAAAGTCGAATAGGTCGCAATGTCATAAAGGTCGCATATGTCACAAAATCGCATAGGTCACATAGGTGACATAGCCACATAGGTCGCATAGCTGCATAGGTCACATAGCCGCATAGGTCGAATAGTCGCATAGGTCACATAGTCGCATAGGTTGCAAAGTTGCATGGATATAAAAGTCTCATATTCGCAAGATCGCAAAGTCGCATAGCCTTAAGATTACATAGTTTTATAGTCGCAAGATCGCATAGTCGCAAGATCGCATAGTCAGCAAAATCACATAGGTTGCAAAGGTCGTATATGTTGCAAAATTGCATAGGTCGCAAGGTCACATAGGTCGCATAGGTCACATAGTAAGTCATATAGGTCGCAAAGTAAGTCACATAGGTCGCAAAGTAAGTCAAATAGGTCGGAAAGTAAGTTGCAGAGGTCACAAGTCATGATTGTCGCAAAGTCGTGAATGTCACAAAGTCGTGAAGTTGCAAAGTCATGAAGTCAAGTCACATAGGTCAAAGGTTGGTTGCAGAGTCACATAGGTCGCAAGGTCGCATAGGCCACAAAGCCATAAAGTCGCATAGGCTGCAAAGCCAAAAAGTCGCATAGGCCACAAATTTGCATAGGTCGTAAAGCCACATAGTTACATAGGCTGCAAAATCACAAAGGCCACAAAGTTGAAAATATTGCATAGGTCGAAAAGTCACATAGGTCATAAAGTCACATAAGTTGCTAAGTCGCATAGGTCACAAAGTCACATAGGTCACAAAGTCGCAAGATCACATAGGTCGCAAAGTCCCAAATTCACAAAGTCGCATAGGCCACAAAGGTCGCAAAGGTCACAAAGTCACATTGGTAGATAGGTCACATAGGTCGCAAATTTGCACAGGTCACAAATTCACAAAATCGCATAGGTTGCAAAGTCACAAAGTCTCAAAGTCGCATAGGTTGCATAGGTCTCAAAGTAGGTCAAATAGGTCACAAAGTAGGTCTTGTAGGTCGCAAAGTAGGTCACATAGGTCGCAAAGTAGGTCGCATAGGTCACATAGGTCTCAAAGGGTGCAAAGTTGCAATGGCCGAAAACTCACAAAGTTGCATAGGTCACATAGGTCACAAAGTAGGTCGCAAAGTAAGTCACATAGGTTGCAAAGTAAGTCGCATAGTTCACAAAGTTGCATAGTCACATAGTTCGCAAAGGTCACATAGTTCGCAAAGGTCACAAATGGCACAGAGGCTACATAGGCCGCAAAGTCCGCATAAGCCGCATATACCACAAAAAAGTTGCATAGGTCGCAAATTCACATAGGTGGCATAGTCACATAGGTCGCATAGGCCACGAAGCCGCATAGGTCACGAAGTCAAGTCGCAACATCGAAAAATTGCAAAGTCGCATAGTCGCAAGATCGCAAAGTCGCATAGCCACAAGATCGCAAAGTCACATAGTCGCAAGATTGCAAACTCGCATAGTCATAAGATCTCAAAGTGGCATAGTCCCAAGATTGCAAAGTGAAATAGTCACAAGATCGCAAAGCTGCGTAGTCACAAGACTGCAAAGTCGCATAGTCACAAGATCGCAAAGTTGCATAGTCACAAGACCGCAAAGTCGTATAGTCGCAAGATCGCAATGTCACATACTCGGGAGATCGAAAAGAGGCATAGTCACAAGATCGCAAAGAGGCATAGTCACAAGATTACAAACTCGCAAACTCTCAAGATCCCAAATTCATAAGATCATAAACTCGTAAACTCGCAAGATCGTAAAGTTGCAAGATCGAATAGTAGCATAGTCGCATAATCACATAGTCGCAAATTCCCATAGTCGCAAAGTTGCATAGTCACAAAGTTGCAAATTCGCATAGTCGCATAGTCACAAGATCGAAATGTCACATTGTCGCAAGATCGCAATGTAGCATAGTCGCAGGATCGAAAAGATGCATAGTCACAATATCGCAAAGAGGCATAGTCGCAAGATTGTAAACTCGCAAACTCACAAGATCGCAAAGTTGCAAACTCGCAAGATCGCAAAGTCACATAGTTGCATAGTCACAAAGTCGCAAAGTCGCATAGTCGCAAAGTCACATAGTCGCATAGTTGCATAGTCGCATAGTCGCAAAGTCGCAAAGTCGCATAGTCGTAAAATTGCATAGTTGCATAGTCGCAAAGTCGCATATTCGCAAAGTCGCATAGTCACAAAGTCGCATAGGTCGCATAGGCCGCAAAGTCACAAAGCCACATATTCACAAAGTCGCATAGTCGCAAAAACGCATAGGTCACATAGGTCGCAAAGTCACAAATTCGCATAGTCGCGAAGTCGCATAGTCACATATTCACAAAGTCGCAAATTCACATAGGTCGAAAAGTCGCATAGTCGCAAGATCGCAAAGTCGCATGTCGCATAGTCGAGAGATCGAAAAGAGGCATAGTCGCAAGATCGCAAAGTCGCAAACTCGTAAGATCGCAAAGTTGCAAACTCGCAAGATCGCATAGTCACAAAGTCGCATAGTCGCATAGTCACAAAGTCGCATAATTTCATAGTCCCAAATTCGCATAGTCGCAAAGTCACATAGTCGCAAAGTCGCATAGTCGCATAGTCACAAGATCGCAATGTCACATAGTCGCAAGATCGCAATGTCGCATAGTCGCAAGATTGAAAAGAGGCATAGTCACAAGATCGCAAAGAGGCATAGTCGCAAGATCGTAAACTTGCAAAATTGCAAGATCGCAAACTCGCAAACTCGTAACATTGCAAAGTCGTATAGTCGCATAGTCACAAAGTTGCAAAGTCACATAGTCGCAAAGTCACATAGTCACATAGTCGCAAAGTCGCATAGTCGTAATGTCGCATAGTCGCAAAGTCGCATAGTCGCAATGTCGCATAGTTTCGTAGTTGCAAAGTCGCATAGGCACAAAGTCACATAGGTCGCATAGGTCGAAAAGTCACAAAGTCGCATAATCGCAAGGTCGCATAGTCATATATTCGAAAAGTCGCAAAGTCGCAAAGTTGCATATTTGAAAAGTAGCATAGTCCCAAAGTCACATAGGTCTCATAGGTCAAAAAGTCACAAAGTCGCATAGTTACGAAGTCGCATAGTCGCATATTCGAAAAGTCGCAAAGTCGCAAAGTCGCATAGTCGCAAGGTCGCATAGGTCGCATAGGTCACATAGTAAGTCACATTGGTCGCAAAGTAAGTTGTATAGGTCGCAAATTATGTTGCATAGGTCGAAAAGTAAGTCGCATAGGTCGCAAAGTCGCGAATGTCACAAAGTCGTGAATGTCGCAAAGTCGTGAATGTTGCAAAGTCGTGAAGTCATAAATTGGTGAAGTCAAGTCGCATAGGTTGAAAAGTTGCATAGGTCAAAGGTTGGTCACAGAGTCGCATAGGTCAGAAGATCACATAGGCCATAAAGCCGCAATCGCATAGGCTGCAAAGCCACAAAGTCACATAGGCTACATAGGTCGCAAAGTCACAAAGGCTGCAAAGTCAAAAAGTTGCATAGGTCGAAAAGTCACATAGGTCATAAAGTCACATAGGTCACAAAGTCACATAGGTCACAAAGGCACACAGGTCGTAAAGTCGCAAGGTCACATAGGTCAAAAAGTCACAAATTCACAAAGTCGCATAGGCTGCAAAGTCGCATAGGCCACAAAGGTTGCAAAGGTCGCAAAGTCTCATAGGTCGATAAGTCACATAGGCCGCAAATTTTCACATGTTACACACTCGCAAAATTGCATAGGCTACAAAATCACAAAGTCTCAAACTTGCATAGGTTTCATAGGTCACAAAGTAGGTCTTATAGGTCGCAAAGTAGGTTGCATAGGTAACAAAGTAGGTTACATAGGTCGCAAAGTAGGTCACATAGGTCGCAAAGTAGGTCGCATAAGTCACATAGGTCCCAAAGGATACAAAGTTCCAATGGCCACAAACTCACAAAGTTGCGTAGGTCACATAGGTCGCAAAGTAGGTTGAAAAGTAAGTCACATAGGTCACAAAGTATGTCGCATAGGTCGCATAGTTTGCAAAGTTGCATAGTCGCATAGTTCGCAAAGGTCGCATATCTCACAAAGGTCACAAAGGCCATAGAGGCTACATAGGCTGCAAAGTCCGCATAAGCCGCATATGCCACAACAAAGTCACATAGGTTGTAAAGTCACATAGGTGGCATAGTCACATAGGTCGAAAAAGTCACATAGGTCATGAAGTCAAGTCGCAACATCGCAAAATCGCAAAGTCGCATAGTCGCAAGATTGCAAAGTCGCATAGTTTTAAGATCACAAAGTGGCATAGTTACAAGATTGCAAAGTCAAATAGTCACAAGATCGCAAAGTCGCATAGTCGTAAGATTGCAAAGTCACATAGTCGCAAGATCAAAAAGTCGCATAGTCGCAAGATCGTAATGTCGCATAGTCGAGAGATCGAAAAGAGGCATAGTCGCAAGATCGAAAAGAGGCATATGCACAAGATCGTAAAGTCGCAAACTCATAAGATTGCATAGTCACAAAGTTTCATAGTCGCATAGTCGCATAATCGCATAGTCGCAAAATCGCATAGTCATAAAGTCGCATAGTCGCAAATTCGCATAGTCACAATGTCGCATAGTCGCAAAGTCCCAAAGTTGCATAGTCGCATAGTCGCAAGATTGCAATGTCACATAATCACAAGATCACAATGTCGCATAGTTGCAAGATCAAAAAGAGGCATAGTCGCAAGATCGCAAAGAGGCATAGTCACAAGATCGCAATCTCGCAAAGTCGCAAGATCGCAAAGTCGCATAGTCGCATAGTCACATAGTCACAAAGTCGTAAAGTCGCAAAGTCACATAGTCGTATAGTCGCATAGTCACATAGTCGCAGATTCGTAAAGTCGGATAGTAGCATAGTCGCAAAGTTGCATATTCGCAAAGTCGCATAGTCGAAAAGTCGCATAGTCACGAAGTCGCATAGTCACGAAGTCGCATAGTTGTGAAGTCACATAGTTTCAAAGTCGCATAGTAGCAAATTTGTAAAGTCGCATAATTGCAAAGTCCCATAGTCAGCAAAGTCTCATAGTCAGAAAAGTTGCATAGTCATAAAATTCACATAGTCAGCAAAGTCACATAGTCAGCCAAGTCGCAGAGTGAGAAAATTCGCATAGTCAAAAAAGTTGCATAGGTTAGAAAGTTACATAGGTCGCAAATTCGCATAGGTCGCAATGTCACAAAGGTTGCGTATGTCTCAAAATTTCATAGGTCACATAGGTCACATAGTCGTAAGATCCCAAAGTGGCATAGTCGCAATATCGCAAAGTCTAATAGTCGCATAGGTCGATAGGTCGCATAGGTCGCATTGGTCACAGAGTCACAAAGTCCCAAAGTCGCATAGGTTGCATAGGTTGCAAAGTAGGTCTTTTAGGTCGCAAAGTAGGTCGTATAGGTCACAAAGTAGGTCGCATAGGTCGCAAAGTAGGTCACATAGGTCGCAAAGTAGGTCGCATAGGTCAAATGGGTCTCAAAGGCTGGAAATTTATAATGGACGCAAACTCACAAAGTTGGATAGGTCACATAGGTCACAAAGTAAGTCACATAGGTCACAAAGTAAGTCGCATAGGTCGCATAGTTCGCAAAGGTCACATAGTTTGCAAAGGTCACAAAGGCCGCAGAGGCTACATAGGCCGGACAGTCCACATAAGCCGCATATGGCACAACAAAGTCACATAGGTCGCAAAGTCACATAGGTGGCATAGTCACATAGGTCGCAAAAGTCGCATAGGTCACGAAGTCAAGTCACAACATCGCAAAATCAGAAAGTCGCATAGTCGTATTGACGCACAGTCGCATAGTTACAAGATCGAAAAGTTGCATAGTCGCAAGATCGCAAAGTCACATAGTTGTAAGATCGCAAAGTGGCATAGTCGCAAGATCACAAAGTCGAATAGTCGCAAGATCACAAAGTCGCAAGATCGCAGTTGCATAGTCGCAAGATCGCAAAGTCACATAGTCACGTAGTTGCAAGATCGCAATGTCGCATAGTCGCGAGATCGAAAAGAGGCATAGTCGCAAGATTGCAAACTCGTAAACTCGCGAGATCGCAAATTCGCAAACTCATAAGATCGCATAGTCACAAATTCGCATAGTCGCACAGTCGAATAGTCACATAGTCGCATAATCGCACAGTCACAAATTTGCATAGTTGTAAATTTGAATAGACGGAAAGTCGCATAGTCGCATAGTCGCAAGATCGCAAAGTCGCATAGCCGTAAGATCGCAAAGTGGCATAGTCGCAAGATCACAATGTCGCATAGTCGCAAAATCGCAAAGTCACATAGTCGCAAGATTGCAAAGTCTCATAGTCGCAAAATCACAAAGTCGCATAGTTGCAAGATCACAAAGTCACATAGTTGTAATATCGCAAAGTGGCATAGTCTCAAGATAGCAATGTCGCATAGTCAAGAGATCGAAAAGAGGCATAGTCACAAGATCGCAAAGAGGCATAGTCGCAAGATCACAAAGTCACATAGTTGCAAGATCTCAAAGTCGCAAACTTGCAAAATCGCATAGTCGCATAGTCGCATAGTCGCATAATCGGATAGTCGCAAATTTGCATAGTCGCATGTCTCATAGTCGCAAAGTTGCGTAGTCACATAGTCGCAAAGTCACATAGTCGCATAGTCGCAAGATCGCAATGTCACATAGTCGCAAGATCGCAATGTCGCATTGTCGCAAGATCGGAAAGAGGCATAGTCACAAGATTGCAAAGAGGCATAGTCGTAAGATCGCAAACTCGCAAATGTTGCAAATTCATGAATTCGAAAATTCGTTAATGTCGTAATGTCGTGAAGTCGCAAAGTCGTGAATTCAAGTCGCAACATTGCAAAGTTGCAAAGTCGCATAGTCGCAAAGTCGCATAGTCGCAAGATCACAAAGTCACATAGTCGTAATATCGCAAACTGGCATAGTCGCAAGATCACAAAGTTGAATATTCACAAGATTGAAAAGTCGCATAGTCGCAAGATCGCAAAGTCGCATAGTCGCAAGATCGCAGAGTCACATAGTCGGAAGATCGCAATGTCGCATAGTCGAGAGATCGAAAAGAGGCATAGTCACAAGATCGCAAAGAGGCATAGTCGCAAGATCGCAAACTTGCAAGATTGCAAAGTCACAAACTCGCAAGATCGCATAGTCGCAAAGTCGCAAAGTCGCATAGTCGCATAGTCACCTAATCGCATAGTCGCAAATTCACATAGTCGCAAAGTTGCATATTCGCAAAGTCACATAGTTGCAAAGTCGCATGGTCGCAAGGTCGCAAGGTCGCATAGTTGCATAGTCATAAGATCACAATGTCACATAGTCAAAAGATTGCAATGTCGCATATTTGCAAGATTGAAAAGAGGCATAGTCACAAGATCGCAAAGAGGCATAGTCGCAAGATCGCAAACTTGCAAGATAGCAAAGTCGTGAATGTCGCAAATTCATGAAGTCGCAAAGCCCTCAATGTCGTCAAGTCGTGAATGTCGTAAAGTCGCATAGGTCAAAGGTTGGTCGCAGAGTCGCATAGGTCGCAAGGTTGCATAGGCCACAAAGCCGCAAAGTCGCATAGGCTACAAAGCTGCAAAGTCACATAGGCCGCAAAGCCGCATAGGCCGCAAATTCGCATAAGACTTAAATCCACATAGTCACATAGGCCGCAAAGTCGGAAAGGCCGCAAATTCGAAAATTCGCATAGGTTGAAAATTCACATAGGTCATAAAGTTGCATAGGTCGCAAAGTCACATAGGTCACAAAGTCGCATACGTCGCAAAGTCGCAAGGTCACTTAGGTCGCAAAGTCACAAATTTGGAAAGTCGCATAGGCCGCAAATTTGCATAGGCCACAAAGGTTGCAAAGGTCGCAAAGTCGCATAGGTCGATAGGTCACATAGGTCGAAAATTTGCACAGGTCACAAATTCGCAAAGTAGGATAGGCCGCAAAGTTACAAAGTCTCAAAGTCGCATAGGTTTCATAGGTTGCAAAGTAGGTCTTGTAGATTGCAAAGTAGGTTGCATAGGTCACAAAGTAGGTCACATGTGTTGCAAAGTAGGTCACATAGGTCGCAAAGTAGGTCACATAGGTCACATAGGTCTCAAAGGCTACAAAGTTACAATGGCCACAAACTCACAAAGTTGCATAGGTGACATAGGTCACAAAGTAAGTCACAAAGTAAGTCACATTGGTCACAAATTAAGTCACATAGGTCGCATAGTTTGCAAAGTTGCATATTCGCATAGTTCGCAAAGGTCACAAAGGCCGCAGAGGCTCCATAGGCTGCAAAGTGCGCATAAGGTGCATATGGCACAACAAAGTCGTATAGGTCGCAAAGTCACATAGGTGGCCTGGTCACATAGGTCACAAAAGTTGCATAGGTCATGATGTCAAGTCGCAACATCGCAAAATCGCAAAGTCGCATAGTCACATAGTCAAAAGATCACAAAGTCGCATAGTCTCAAGATCGAAAATTCACATAGTCGTAAGATCGCATAGTGGCATAGTCGCAAGATCGCAAAGTCGAATAGTCGCAAAGTCGAATAGTCGCAAAATCGCAAAGTCGCATAGTCGCAAGATCGCAAAGTCGCATAGCCACAAGATCGCAAAGTCGCATAGTCACAAGATCGCAATGTCGAATAGTCAAGAGATCGAAAAGAGGCATAGTCGCAAGATCGCAAAGAGGCATAGTCACAAGATCGAAAAGATGCAAAATCGCAAGATTGCAAAGTCAGAAACTTGCAAGATCGCATAGTCGCAAAGTCGCATAGTTACATTGTCGCATTGTCGCATAATTTCATAATCGCATAGTCGCAAATTCGCATAGTCGCAAAGTCGCATACTCACATAGTCGCAAAGTTGCATAGTCGCATAGTCACAAGATCACAATGTCACATGGTCGGAAGATCGCAATGTCACATAGTCGCAAGATCTAAAAGAGGCATATTCACAAGATCGCAAAGAGGCATAGTCGCAAGATCGCAAACTTGCAAACTCGTAAGATCGCAAAGTCGTGAATGTCGCAAAGTCGTGAAATCGCAAAGTCGTGAATGTCACAAAGTCGTGAAGTCGCAAAGTAATGAATGTCACAAAGTTGTGAATGTCGCAAAGTCGTGAAGTCAAGTCGCATAGGTCAAAGGTTGGTCGCAGAGTCGCATAGGTTGCAAGCTCGCATAGGCCACAAAGCTGCAAATTCTCATAGGCTGCAAAGTGCAAAATCACAAAGGCCGCAAAGCCGCATAGGTCACAAATTCGCAAAGGGTGCAAAGCTACATAGTCACATAGGCCGCAAAGTCACAAAGGCCGCAAAGTCGAAAAGTCGCATAGGTTGAAAAGTCACATAGGTCATAAATTCACATAGGTTGCAAAGTCGCATAGGTCACAAAGTCGCATAGGTCGCAAAGTTGCAAGGTCACATAGGTTGCAAAGTCACAAATTTGGAAAGTCGCATAGGCCGCAAAGTCGCATATGCCACAAATTTTCATAGGCCACAAAGGTCGCAAAGGTCGCAAAGTCACATAGGTCGATAGGTCACATAGGTCACAAATTTTCACAGGTCATAAATTTGCAAAGTCACATTAGATGCAAAGTCACAAAGTCTTAAAGTCGCATAGGTTACATAGGTCACAAAGCAGGTCTTGTAGGTCACATAGGTCACAAAGTAGGTCGCATAGGTCACAAAGCAGGTCACATAGGTCACAAAATAGGTCGCATAGGTCACATAGGTCTCAAAGGCTGCAAAGTTGCAATGGCCGCAAACTCACAAAGTTGCATAGGTCACATAGGTCGCAAAGTAGGTTGCAAAGTAAGTCACATAGGTCACATAGTTAAAAAAATTTCATAGTCGCATAGTTCTGAAAGTTCACGTAGTTCTCAAAGGTCACAAAGGTCGTAGAGGCTGCATAGCCTGCAAAGTCCGCATAAGTCGCATATGCCACAACAAAGTCGCATAGGTCGCAAAGTCACATAGGTGGCATGGTCACATAGGTCGCAAAAGTCACATCAGACATAGAGTTACATAGGTCACGAAGTCGCATAGGTTACGAAGTCAAGTTGCAACATTGCAAAATCGCAAAGTCGCTTAGTCACAAGATCACAAAGTCGCATAGTCGCAAGATCACAAAGTCACATAGTCATAAGATTGCAAAGTGGCGTAGTCGCAAGATCACAAAGTCGCATAGTCGTAAGATCGCAAAGTCACATAGTCGCAAGATCGCAAAGTCGCATAGTCGCAAGATCGTAATGTCACATAGTCGAGAGATCGAAAAGAGGCATAGTTTCAATATTGCAAAGAGGCATAGTCGTAAGATGGCAAAGTCGCAAGATCGCAAGATCGCAAAGTCGCAAAATCGCAAGATCGCATAGTCTCATAGTCGCATAGTTGCATAATTGCATTGTCGCAAACACGCATAGTCGCAAATTTGTAGAGTCGCAAAGTCGCAAAGTCGCAAAGTCACAAGATCGCAACGTCACATAGTCGCAATATCGTAATGTCGCATAGTCGCAAGATCGAAAAGAGGCATAGTCACAAGATCGCAAAGAGGCGTAGTCGCAAGATCGCAAAGTCGCAAAGTCGCAAGATCGCAAAACCGCAAAGTCGCAAGATCGCAAATTTGCATAGTCGCATAGTCAGAAAGTCGCAAAGTCGCATAGTCGCAAAGTCGCATAGTCGCAAAGTCGCATAGTGGCATAGTCACAAAGTCACATATCCGCAAAGTCACATAGCCACAAAGTCGCATAGTCGTGAAGTCGCATAGTCGCAAAGTTGCAAAGTCCGATTGTCAGCAAAGTCGCATAGTCAGCAAAGTCGCATAGTCAGAAAAGTCACATAGTCAGAAAATTCGCATAGTCAGCAAAGTCGCATAGTCATCAAAGTCGCATAGGATGCAAAGTTGTATAGGTCGCAAAGTTGCATAGGTCGCAATGTCACAAAGGTTGCATATGTCACAAAACGCATAGGTCGCATAGCCGCATAGGTCGCATAGCCGCATAGGTCACATAGCCGCATAAGTCACATAGCCACATAGGTCGCATAGGTCACATAGTCACATAGGTTGCAAAGTCGCATAGATATCAAATTCGCATAGTCGCAAGATCGCAAAGTCGCATAGCCATAAGATCGCATAGTCGCATAGTTGCAAGATCGCATAGTCGCAAGATCGCATAGTCAACAAAGTCGCATAGGTCACAAAGTCGCAAAGGTTTCATATGTCGCAAGGTCATATAGGTCGCATAGGTCACATAGTAAATCGCAGAAGTCGCAAAGTAAGTCACATAGGTCCCAAATTTGCATAGTCACAAGATCGTAAAGTTGCATAGCAGCAAGATCACATAGTCGCATAGTCGCAAGATCGCATAGTTGCATAGTCGCAAGATCGCATAGACATAAAAGTCACATAGGTCACAAAGTCGCAAAGGTCCCAAAGTCACAAAGGTCACATATGTCACAAAATTGCATAGGTCACAAAATTTCATAGGTCGCAAGGTCACATATGTCACAAAATTGCATAGTCGCAAATTCGCATAGTCACAAATTCGCATAGTCGGAAAGTCGCATAGTCAGAAAGTCGCAAAGTCACAGAGTCGCAAAGTCGCATGGTCCCAAAGTCGCAAAGTCGCAAAGTCGCATAGTTAGTAATGTCGCATAGTCATCAAAGTCGCATAGTCAAGAAAGTCGCATAGTTAGCAAAGTCACATAGGTCACAAATTTTCATAGGTCGCAAAGTTGCATAATTTGCAATGTCACAAAGGTCGTATATGTTTCAAAATCGCATAGGTCGCAAGGTCGCATAGGTCACAAAGTCAAAAGGTCACAAATTCGCAAAGGTCGAAAGGTCGCAAAGTCGCATAGTCGCATAGGTTGCATAGGTCGCAAAGTCGCATAGGTCACATAGTCGCCTAGGTCGCATAGCCGCATAGATCACATAGCCGCATAGGTCACACAGCTGCATAGGTAACATAGTCACATAGGTTGCAAAGTCGAATAGGTCACAAATTCGCATAGTCGCAAGATCGCAAAGTCGCATAGCACAAGATCGCATAGTTGCATAGTCGCAAGATCACATAGTCGCATAGTCACAAAATCACATAGTTAGCAAAGTCACATAGGTCACAAAGTCACAAAGGTCACAAAGTCACAAAGGTCGCAATATTGCATAGGTTGCAAGGTCACGTAGGTCACATAGGTCGCATATTTGCAAGGTCACAAAGTCAGAAAGGTCGTAAAGTTTCATAGGTTGAAAGGTCGCAAAGTTGCATAGGTCGAAAGATCACATAGGTCACAAAGTCAAATAGGTTGCATAGCCACATAGGTCGCATAGTCGCATAGGTCGCATTGGTAGCCTAGGTTGCAAGCAAACCTTGGTTGCAAGAAATCCTAAGAGTCAAGGGGGGATGGGTCATGGGAAACCAAAGAGTCATCCCGACGTATATGTACATCCTCAAGTGATATTGTAATGGAATTTTATGGTTTTGGAATTTTTGAGAGACACATTGTTGCTTATTGAATGTATGCCTTTTGATGAATACAAAGAAGTGTTATTGGATCTCACTATGGAATCCGACGGAAGTCTCCTATGTGTTTGTGCTATAAATATGGTCCCTTCAAATGAATGAATTTTTTTTCAAGTATTGGAGCAAATTTTTACTCATGTATTCTCTTGGGTTATGAGCTTCCTTACAACACATTGATGGTATATGATGCTCTGACTTTAAACATATGTTGATTAATTACTTTGTTGATATTTCATTTAAATATTGATTGGAATATGCATAAGTTATAAATGAATTTTTTATCCATTGTGAACTATTTCTCGTTTGTTAAGTGAATTTTGTTAAATGTATGATCTTGGTAAAGTTTTGCTAACAATTCTTTTCGTAAGTTTCATGCTTTAAATTCTTCTTTGCTATTCATGGTATTGTGTTCCACAGGGCATTCATTAATCACTGACTTGTGTTCATTCAACATCCATGCATTTTCATTTTTAGTGAGTCCCCTCCCTGTTCACAAACCATCCTCACCAACTTAATGGAAACCGAGCCTACAACTGTATGGGATCCCTAAACCAAATGGTGTAGAATCTAATTAGGATTCTTAAGCACCTATGTGACCCCTTATCGTTGGCGATACATTTTATAACTCTCACCGCATCTCATTAAAAATGAAATTCAGGACATTGAAAGGAGGATCACTACAATCAGTTTAAGGTCCCATGATCTCCACCAATGAAGAAAGTGTTTATGTTGGAAATAGGTCCCTAGTTAATAGGGAGACTGGAAGCAAGTTTTTGATTGAGGAGAAACTTGGAAACAAGTCACTGATTGAGAGGGAGCTTAGGTATATTCCATTTATAGGAATGGGTACATTCCTTCATAGGAATAGGCATATCCTCGTTAGTTGAGAGGGAGAGATATACACATCATTCTTGTCTTCACTTAGGAAGAAATAACGGAGGATTGGGTAACCAAATGGCATCCAATACTCTTTGAGGATGTGGTAGGGAATACAAGATAAAATTAGTTGTGAATGACCGATATTCTTTGAGAGCTGGGAATCCAAGATAAGAATAGTCTTGGAAGGACATACCTTGTGAACACCAATGTGGGGTATGCTCCTTGAGAGACAATGATGAAGGTGTCTATAAATCATTGGTATCACCATCATTATGCTCTAATCTTGTGGAAATATAGAGTTGTTAGTCAAGGCCTTGCTATGTGATAATGTTAGATGATATGATGCTATATAGATGAGTTACCAATCCAACTCCTCTTATGAGAATTTTTCAGATTGAGAATGTCCAAGTACCTTGTATGGATTATGAATACCTCCCTAGTTAAGAGGGAGTGTTGAAATACATAACTAGGTTTAGTATTCATATTGACATATGTAATCATGATTTTTTGTATTTGATGTAATGAGAAAAATAAATTTATTTTGTTGATCTTGAGGCATGGGTTTCATGTTTAAGGAAATTTATGTTTATAGGTCAAGCTCCCATTGAGGGCTTCTAGGTCATTGTCATGTATGAAAGACCCATTTGGGGCATGTTACATATTGTAAAGAAATTTATTTGAGTCATTGTTTGAGTCAAAAGACCCTCCAAGACCTTATCTAGGACAAGGTCAACCTTCTAAAGAAGCAATCAAACAACACAAAGTTGCATAGGTCGCAAAGTCATAAAGGCCGCATAGGTCACAAACTATGCAAAGGTGGCATAGATCGCAAAGTCGCATAGTAACTTTTATAGGTCGCAAGTTGCATAGGTCGCCAATTCACATAGTAAGTCGCATACATTGCAAAGTTGATAATTGATTCACATAGGTCACAAAAATGAGTCTCATAGGTTGGAAAGTCATAAGTAAGTCTCAGGTTGCAAAGTCACAAATTAAGTCGTAGATTTTCATATGTGCCATAGGTCGCAGTAGTCGCATAAGTCCCATAGTTCACAGAGTTGCATAAGTCCCATAGGTCACAAGGTCGCATAAGTCGTGAAGTCACATAGGCCATAAGGTTGCAAAGGTCGCAAAGGGTGCAAAGGCCTCACAAAAATACACAAAGTCGAATATTCGCGAGGTCGCATAGGTCAAAAATTAGCATAGGTTTCATGGGTTGCAAAGGTTGCAAAGGTCAAAAAGTAGCATAAATGACAGTCGCAAAGGTCACATAGGTCGCATAGGTCGCAAGGTTGCAAGGTCACATAGTCGCAAGGTCGCATAGGTTGCAAAGTCACATAGATCGCAAATTCACAATTTCAAGTCGCATAGGCCACAAGGTCTCATAGTTTCATAGGTAATATAGGTCGCATAATTCACACATTCAAGGTTTCAAGGTCACGAGGTCGCAAAGTCACATAGGCCGGAAAGTCACGCTGTACAGGTCATAAGGTTGCATAATTCGCATAGGTCACAAAATCACAAGGTCCCAAGGTCACATAGGTCACAAGGTCGCAAAGTAACAAGGTCACATAGGTTGCATAGTAGCAAAGCCTGATAGGCACAATGTCGCATATGCCACAAAAGACACAAGGAACAAAGGTCTCAAAGGGGAAAAAGGTCGCAAGTTGCCAAGGCCATAAACTCGTTGTGCTGCCTCAAAGTCGCAAATTTTCAAAGGCCCCAAATTCAATGGTTGCAAAGTTGCAAAGGCCGCAAAGTCATAAAGGCCGCAAATTCAAAAAGGTCAAAAAGTAGCATAGGTCGCGAAGTCGTAAAGTCACATAGGGCACAAAGTAATATCCATGTGCCACAAGGTTGCATAAAGCCTGTAAGCTCACAAGTTACAAAGTAAGTCACATAGGTCACAAAGTCAAGTCTCATAGTCGCAAAGTAAGTCGCATAGGTCGGAAGGTCACAAAGTCATAAAGTAAATCACATAGGTCACAAATTCAAGTCAAGAATCACATAGGTCACAAATTCAAGTCGCATAATCACATAGGTCACAAATTCAAGTTAGCAAAGCTTGTAAGGGATGCAAATTTGCGTAGTCGCCGGGACATAAAGGTCATTAACTTGAAAAGGTCGCAAAGTCGCATAGGTCGCAAGCTAACAAGTTCACATAGCTCGCATATTTCGCAAAGTCCCAAAGGCCATAAGGTCGCAAAGTTCGCAAGGTCACATATGTCGCAAAGGTCGCAAGGTCACATATGTTGCAAGAGTTGCAAGGTCACATATATTGCAAGGGTCACAATGTCACAAAGTCGCAAAGTCGCATAGGCAACAAAGTTTCATAGGCCTCCGCAAAGTTGCATAGGATGGAAAGCCACATAGTCGCTAGGACACAAAGGTTGCTAGCTCGCAAAGGTCTCAAAGTCACATAGGTCGCAAAATAACAAGTTTGCATACCTCGCATAGTAGCAAAGTCGCATAGGTCGCAAAGATTGAAAGGTCACATATGTCGCAAAGGTCATAAGATCACATATGTCGCAAAGGTCGCAAGGTCACATATGTCGCAAAGGTCGCAAGGTCGCATATGTCGCAAGGTCGCATAGTCACAAAGTCGCAAAATCGCATAGGGTAGCAAAGTCGCATAGGAGACCGCAAAGTCGCATAGCCCACAAACATCGCATAGGCCGCAAATTTTCATAGGTTGCATAAGTCGCATAGGTCACAAAGTCACAAGGTTGCAAGGTTGCATAGGTCACAAAGTAACAAGGTCACAAAGGTCACAAAGGTAGCATAGGTCGAAAGGTAGCATAGGTCACATAGGTCGCAAGGTAGCAAAGTCACAAAGTAAGTCACATAGGTCGCAAGGTAGCAAAGTCACAAAGTAAGTCAAAGTCACGTAGGTCTCAAAGTTCTGAGTAAATCACATAGGTCTCAAAGTCGCATAAGTCGCACAGATCAAAAAGTAGCGTAGGTCACAAAAGTTGCATAGGTCGCAAAGTAGCATAGTTCACAAAGTCACATAGGTCAAAAATTAGCATAATTCACAAAGTAGCATAGGTCGAAAAGTAGCATAGGTCAAAAAAATAACATAGGTCACAAATTAAGTCGTAGCATAGGTCGAAAAGTAGCATAGGTCAAAAAAATAACATAGGTGGAAAAGTAAGTCGTAGCATAGGTAGAAAAGTAGCATAGGTTGCAAAGTAACATAGGTCGTAAAATATAAAATTAAGTCGCATAGGTCGCAAAGTCACAAAGTCGCAAAGTAAGTCGCATAGGTCACAAAGTAAGTCACTTAGGTCGCAAAGTAAGTCGCATAGGTTGCAAAGTCGCATAGGTCGCAAAGTAGCATAGGTCAAAAAATAACACAGGTCTTAAAGTAAGTCACACAGGTCGCAAGGTCGCAAAGTAAGTCACATAAGTTGCAAGGTCGCAAAGTAAGTCGCATAGGTCGCAAATTCGCATAGGTCGAAAGGTCGCAAAGTCGCATAGGCCGCAAGGTTTCATAGGTCTCATAGTCGCATAGGTCGCATAGTCGCAAAGGTCAAATATGTCGAAAAGTAGCATAGGTCGCAAAGTCGCATAGGTCGCAATGTCGCATAGTTCGCAAAGTTGCAAAGTCACATAGGTCGCAAGGTCCCAAAGATCGTAAAGTCACAAAGTGAGTCACATAGGCCGCAAGGTCGCAAAGTAAGTCACATAGGTTGCAAAGTCGCATAAGCCACATAGGTCGCAAACTCACATAAGTCGCATAGGTTGCAAACTCGCATAAGTTGCATAGGTCGCAAAGTCACAAAAGTCAAAAAAGTTGGGTATAGGTAGACTAAGTCGCAAGGTTGCATCGGTCGAAAAGTAGCATAGATCGAAAAGTAACATAGGTTTAAGAATAACATATGTCGCAAAGTAAGTTTCATATGTTTCATAGGTCGTAAAATATAAAATTAAGTCGCATAGGTCGCAAAGTCACAAAGTCGCAAAGTAAGTCGCATAGGTCACAAAGTAAGTCACTTAGGTCGCAAAGTAAGTCGCATAGGTTGCAAAGTCGCATAGGTCGCAAGGTCACAAAGTCGCATAGGTCGAAAAGTAGCAAAGGTTGCAAAGTTGCAAAGGTTGCATAGGCCGCAAAGTCGCAAAGTCGCATAGGCTACAAAGTCGCATAGGTCGAAAAGTCGTAAAGGTCGCAAAGTCGCAAAGGTCGCCAAGTCGCAAAGTCACATAGGTCACATAGGTCGCTAAGTCGCATAGGTAGCCTAGGTCGCAAGCAACCCTTGGTCACAAGAAAGCTCAATAGTCAAGGGGAGACCAAAGGCCATGGGCAACCCAAGAGTCATCTCGACCTATATGTACATCCTCAAGTGATTTTGTAATGGAATTTTTTGGTTTTGGACTTTTGGAGAGACACATTGTTGCTTATTGAATGTATGTCTTTTAATGAATACAAAGAAATGTTATTGGATCTCACTATTGAATCTGACAGAAGTATCCTATGTGGTTGTGCTATGAATATGATCCCTTCAAATTAATGAATGATTTTTCAAGTATTGGTACACCTTTCTATTCATGTATTCTCTTGTGTTATGAGCTTCCTTACAACACATGGATGGTATATGAAGCTCTGACTTTAAAAATATGTTGATGAATTTATTTGTCGATATTTTATTTAAATATTTATTGGAAAGTGCATAGGTTATAAATGAAATGCTTAGCTATCACGAACTGTTTCTTGTTTGTTAAGTGAATGTTGTTATAAGTATGATCTTGTTAAAGTTTTCGTAACAATTTTTTTCTTAAGTTTCATGCTTTAAATTCAAATTTTCTATTAATGGTATTGTGTTCCATAGGGCGTTCTTTGATCAATGACTTGTGTTCATTCAAAATCCATGCATTCTCCTTTTCAGTGAGTCCCCTCCCTATCTAAA
Organism: Pinus albicaulis; assembly: GCA_034641835.2. Lineage (NCBI taxonomy): Eukaryota > Viridiplantae > Streptophyta > Pinopsida > Pinales > Pinaceae > Pinus > Pinus albicaulis. The sequence goes on along the minus strand of CM076574.1, from coordinate 810,609,370 downwards.
AACCATCCTCACCAACTTATGGCAACTGAGCCTACAACTGGATGGGATCCCTAAACCAAAGGGTGTAGAGTCTAATTGGGATTATGTACCAGGGAGGTCCCCTTACTGTTGGCGATATATTTTCGACCATCAATAGATCCTTAATATTAAAAATGAAATTCATGACATCGAATGAAGGAGCACTAAAAGAAGTTGAAGGTCCCACGATATCCACCAATGAAGAAAGTGTTGTTGTTGGAAAAAGGTCCCTAGTTAAGAGGGAGCCTGAAAGAAAGTTTCTAATTAAGGAGAAACTTGGAAACAAGTCCCTCATTGAGAGGGATCTTGGGTACATTCATTTTATGAGAATGGGTACATTATTTCATAGTAATAGGCATATCCTCCCTAGTTGAGAGGGAGATATATACATATAATTCTTGTCTTCACTTAGGAAGAAATAATGGAGGATTGGGTAACCATCTGGCATCCCATACTCTTTCAGGATGTGGTAGGGAATCCAAGATAAGAGTAGTCATGAAGGACAAATATTCTTTGAGAGCTAGGAATCCAAGATAAGAGTAGTCGTAAAGGACTAATATTATTTGAGAACTGGGAATCCAACATAAGAATAGTCCTGGAAGGACATACCTTGTGAACACCCACATGGGGTATGCTCCTTGAGAGACAATGATGAAGGTGTCTATAAATCATTGGTCTCGCCATCATTGTGCTTTGATCTTGTGGAAATATAGAGTTTTTATTCAAGGCCTTGCTATGTGACAATGTTAGATGATATGATTCTATACAAATGAGTTACCAGTCCAACTCCTCTTATGAGAATTTTTCATATTGAGAATGTCTGAGTATCTTGTATGGATTATGAATACCTCCCTAGTTAAAAGGGAGTGTTGACATATGTAAGTAGGTTTGGTCTTCTTTATGACATATGTAATCATGATCTTTTTGTATTTGATGTAATAAGAAAATTAAATTTATTTCTTTTGATCTTCAAGTATGGGTTTCATGCTAAAGAATTTTTTTTTTTATAGTTCAAACTCCCATTAAGAGATTCTAGGTCATTTTCATGTATGAAAGACCCATTTGGGGCATGTTATATATTGTAGATAAATTTATTTGAGTCATTGTTTGAGTCAAAATACCCTCCAAGACCTTGTTCGGGAGCAAGTCAACCTTCGAAAGAAGCAATCAACCTACACAAGATGACATGTCAACCTAGGTTGAAGAGAAGTCAGCCTAATAGCATAGAGAAAATCCTATGTAAAGGAGGACTCGACCTCACTTAAGGAGGTATCAATCAAACATCCACAAAGAAGAAATAAGTGTGATATAAGGAGGAGGAAAGCCTCTTAAGTAGCTAAGAGAAGGATAAGAAGACCGTAGGTTTCAATATTATTTTTGGATCCCTCCACTCACACATGTTGATGCAGCTAGGGTTTTTGCAGTAGGGTTATATTAGAATTTAAAGGAGCTAAGATCAGGTTCAAAACCTAAGCTTCATTACTAGCCAAATTCATAAGGGGAAGAGTGCATGACAAGCGAAGGAGAGAAGACACACATTTTTTCCCCAATCCACTCACACATGCGACATTTTTGTGATTGCAGGAAAAATAAAAATTGTAGGCATGTAATAAGAGACTGAAAATTGAAGAGAAGTCAAAATAAACAATGTAGCAATTATTTTGACTAGCATTGACTTAGAAGGAAGAAGAGTTGTTCAAGGAATAATTATGACATGGTCTTGGAGAGGTTCATGGTCAAGGGTCTAGGTCTTGGAATTCACCAATTGAAGATTCTATAAGAAGAATCCTGTGGGTTTTCTTCTCAATATTAGAGAGGTTTTGGCCCTGGTTGATTGCCTCTCCTTTGTCTCATTTTTCTTTATGTTTTGGTAGATGTTTGATGAAGAAAACACAATCTTAATCAAGCTAAATAAAATCCTAATTAAGAAAAGATAAAGAAGAACCTAAGTAATAAAAGTAAAATTTCTTCACAAGCAGTTATCAGGTAAGACAAATCACCTCACTTATCTGCCCTAGATTTCTCAACAAAAAGTTCAAAAGTGGTTGAGGAATGTCAAAAACATTTGGACATATTTTTTTTGTGGTTAAGGAATGTCAAAAACATTTGGACATATTTTTGTTTGTAGAAAGGGTTCTGGAAGAAATAAATAGATTAGAATATTAGAGTCACAATTTGGAGAAGTGCGTGTTTGTAATATTCCCAAAATTTCATATCATATTTGAATATTAGAGTCCTTGATTTTCTTAATGAATTAAGTAAATAAAACGGTGGGAGGGACCACAATCCTCAATAAGAATAAATATCCACTTCATATGTGTGAATGTGGATTAATTTGGCTTAGATACATGAAAAGAGGTAGTTGAGCAACTAATAATGTGAATGAGATTGGAGATCATGTCTCATTTAATGAGAAAGATCATGGAGGGTTGATTTAGTCAACTAAGATCTTCAAGATGTCAAACAAAGGATCATTGAGAATTAATGATCAAGTGATGGAGGATCATGTGCAAATGAAGCACACATGATGGAGGTGTACATTGCACCTAGATTGTTTGGTTGATTTGGTCAAACAACACAGTCCCACTTGGAGGATTTTGTCCACATGAGACTGCACAGTTGAGATTAGGGGCAAGGCTTGGGATGGATCAAACATTATAAAGGAGATGAAGGCAAAGGTGAAATTCATCTTGGGTTATTTGATGTATGATATTTTAGATTTGGAATTGTCAAGTGACATTCCACTTCATTCTTTGGTTGTTTAGCAGAGATTGCAGGTGATGTTTAGCACAGGGTGTTCCCGAGCAGGAATCCCTCCTCTTTCTTTGAGTGATCTCTAAGGAATAGGTTTTTACTTCATTATACATCAGGCTTTAAGTGTCATTTCCTTTTTCTAATTTCTACAGAACATTCATATTAAAAAATCTACAGATTTCTAAAGATCAGTTTGGAACGTGGAAGTTTTCTTCAATACTTCAGCTGGAGAACAAGGTGAGGGATTATTCCCATCACTTGGGCTTATAGATAAGCACTCCCAGAGCCACATTGAAGATCTGGCATCAGGCCAAATTTTATTGACCTCTTAGCAGCATTATTCCCTTCAAGAATAACGTTGTCCATATTGCAGATCTGAAAGGAGGAAGGAAGTTGCTAGTACTTCAGCTAGCAATCCAGTGGAGGATCATTCCTTCACATTGCCATCAGTATCACCATCATCCAAGAGCTTATTGCATCATTTTTCAACAGGAAGAAGGCCTCTCTTTCTCTCAGAACACTGTTTCTGTTGGCATTTGTGTTACAGCAGCTAAATTCATCATTGGAGGATTGAGAAGGTAGATCTAGAGCTCTCAGCGCATAGATCTAATGAAGGGATCAACCCTTCAAGCATAGATCTGATCTGAGCACACATTTCAGCCATCTATTCTTCAGATCTAGCTTCAGATCTGTATTTCCTTGCAGATCAAGGATCAAATTCCAGGGAGGTGATTTTCCAAAGTTGCAGATCTGGAAAATCTTTTCTGGGTTATCTTGGGAATCCATCACATTGGCCAGATCTTGAATATTGGCACTATCCGAGTCTAGTTTTTGAGAATATCTCGCATTCTCTTTTCAGCCTCAACTACATGTTCATACTTTGTCAAGAGACACAGAATCCCACATACGTAAGCCTCTAGTTACACTTATCCTTCTTATACCTTTGTATGGTTGTGTTGTTTTCAGTGTGGTGATCCTAGCTTCATCTTTTTGGCTAGATCTACCTATATTTTGTACTTGTGTAACTCGAATTCATTCTAATATAATAAATTGCTCAACTTCTTTCGTATATTCTGATTTGTACTTAGATTTATTTTTTATCTTGTTGTAAGTTCTTATATTGTGTGAAGTATTACCGTATTCTCCCTTTGAGACATTACAAGTCTCTGTTATAAAATTGAAAATAATAGTCAATTTTCTTTTAGTCCTTTAAACATTTAACCATACTTGAATGGAAGAATATACCAACAACTGAGTCGAAATGAGTTGGAGTAAATATGATCCAAATATAGTAGACTCAATGTTTTAGTTTTCAAAAAAATTGAAAAAAATCAAGAGACCACTAGAATGGGCAAAAAAGAAAGCTCAAAAGCATCTGGTATAGGCATAGGAAAAAATTAAAATATTTATAATATTTAATAAATAAGTTATCTTGTCAAAATTATCTAAATTAAAATATTTATAATATTTAATAAATAAGTCATCTTGTCAAAAGCTAAGAAAAATAAGTGGAAGAAGATTGAAAAAACAGCAATCAATTAGTGGGAAAATAAAGAATCAACATGAAGGTTAATCAACAATCGTATATAGTAGGAAAAGGGTGATGATAATGCATTTTTTTCAAAAACATCAAGCATAGAAAGAATATCAACACAATACATGAAAATAAAAGGAATGTTGGTTCTAACGTTAGAAAATCCAGGAAATTACATAAGAAAGTGTAAATCATTTCAAAACCTTATACTTGGTAAAGGGTGATGAAAATATAGAAATATTCCAAACTTAAGAAAATCACAAGAAGAGATATCAACACAATATAAGAAACTAAAAAGAATAATGGTTTTAATGTTAGAAAAGTTCAAGAAATTACACAGGAAGGTATAAAGCATTCTCTCATTATTTCGAGAGCCGTAACATAGAAGAGATTTTGAACATAGCCTCCTACTTTCCTAGAATGATATATGAGTAGCAAAACGAGAACTTGGAGGTAGAGGTAACAAAAGAAGAGTTAAAATATGTTCTACAACCCTTTAAGAAAGCAAAGTTCATGTCTAGATGGGTGGACAAAAAAATTTGTATTAGGGATTTTATGATTTCGTGAAGGATGATTTATTGAAGTAATTCAATAATCGAGAATGTTTGCAAAAAAAAAATTTATTAGGGATTTTATGATTTCGTGAAGGATGATTTATTGAGGTAATTCAAGAATCATTGACTTAATTCAATAATCTAGAATGTTTTGGAAATACTTAGGGAGTTTGAATGCTACATTCATAACTTTGATATAGAATAAAAATGGTTCAAAACATTTTATGATTACAAGCCTATATCAACGTTTAATTGTGTATATAGAATAATCACAAAAATATTGGCAAACATGGTCAAAGGAGATCTATATAAATTTATTTTGAAATAATAATTTTGGATCTTACATAATACACAACCTCATGATGTTGTGGGGACAACTCAATAAGGACCACTTATTATAAACATTTCAAAACACCCTGCAATGGTTTTGAAACTTGACCTCGCCAAGGTTTTTGATGAAGTTAAATAGATGTATATTGAGCTTATTCTAATTCAGCTAGGAATGGGAATTCAGGTGGTGAATTGGGTCATGGGATTCACATCTCCATATTCATTTGTAGTATTGATCAATAATCAACCCATGGGTTTTTTTATGCTATACGCGGCTTAAGACAACATTTTATAATATCACCCTCTCTCTTCATTTTGGTTGAAAACAACTTCAATAGGATAATAAACACTTGTAAGAGAGAAGGTTTTATAAAAGGGATAAAACATGGGAATTTTGTATCTTTGGCACACCTATCACTTGTAGAAGACAGTCATTTGGTTTGGGATACTGGTTCATAAGGTAATTGGAAAACATGAATTTTGTATCTTTGGCACACTTGTCGCTTGTAGAATATAGTCATTCCATTTGGGATAGGGTTTCATAAGATAATTGGAAAGTACAAAGATATCTTATACATATACAACAAATAAATATGAACAGAGGTGAATGATTAAACATATTTTTTCCTATTTATTGTCTTCGAGAAGAAAGGGAAAGACAATGTAAACACATCCTTCCACATAATTTTGTTCCTTTGATGATGGAGTAAAATATTTAGAGATTTATTTAAAACCTAATGATTACAAGTTTAGAGAATGGCTTTTGGTCATATGAGAAAATATAGAGGAGATTTACAAACTAATGGTACAAGGGGTTGTCAAGAGAAGGGAGGCTAGGAAAGAAGGGAGGCTAAATTTAGTGAAATCAATATTATAGGGGATACTTTCACATTGGTTATCTATAGTCCATATTCCTAACAAAGTTCTAGAGTAGATAAGGAAAAAGTGATTAGCGAAATAAATTTTATGTGGGATACTTTCACATTGGTTATCTATAGTCCATATTCCTAATAGAGTTCTAGAGTAGATAAGGAAAAATTTATTTAGCTTCCTTTGGGAATAAAAAGATATCTATCTCCACTATAAAATGGAATAATTGAATAGGACAAAAGATGATGCAAGATGGGTTCTAAAAACATGCACTTGTTTAGAATGGCCTCAGAAGTAATGGAGATTGATGCATAATGAAGGTCTATGTGGGAAAAGATGATAGAAGAATACATGGTACTAGGGTCATCAGAGGATTGGATTAGAAGAAAAACAAAGGAATTTGAAGGAGCTTCAATTTCCTTAAAGGCATTGGTCATCTCCCTTGATATGAAAATGACCACTATCGAATGTAGGGAAAGGGAATAAGCCTCGAAATCAAAGATTATAGGGATACATAGATTTATTTGCATCCCAAAAAACTTTCTAATCAACTCTCTTCACATCAAGAAGATGTATTTTTTGGTAGATGTAGGTAAATCAAGGATCTCATGCCTTATGAAATCAAGGTTGGAAATTTGATCTTCAACCAAGTCTTCAAGGAGAATTAGCTGCAAAATGGAGGTAATTCTTATATTGTCTCAAACAAGGTGAACTAAAACTTGAGGACGATAATATCAAAAGTAAATCAACTAGAAATTATATTTTTTGGTAGATGTAGGTAAATCAAGGACATCAATCCTTATGAAATCAAGGTTGGAAATATGATCTTCAGCCAAGTCTTCAAAGGAGAATTAGCTGTAAAATGGAAGTAATACTTATATGGTCTCAAACAAGGTGAACTAAAACTTGAGGATGATAATATCAAAATTAATTCAACTAGAAATTTTATAGCCCGAAAGAAGTTTTTATATAGTCTCAAACATAGTGAATTGAAACTTGAGGACGAGAATATGTTCAAAATATAAATCAACAAGAAATTGTATAGCTCAATTGGGTTGAGGTAGAAAATGTTATGTTGGTTGAATATAGTATGGAAGCTAAGCTATCCATTGAAAACCAAATTCTTATTTCAATTGGTACCCCCCAATAATATCAAAAGTGAATCAACTAGAAATTTTATAGGCCGAAAGTAGTAATTATACAATCTCAAACATAGTGAATTGAAACTTGAGGACGAGAATATGTTCAAAATATAAATCAACAAGAAATTTCTAGCTCAATTGGGCTATGAGGTAGAAAAGGTTGTGTTGGTCGAAGATTGTATGGAAGCTAAGTTGTCCATTGAAAACCAGATTTTTCTTTTAGTCAAAAGTAAATCAACTAGAAATTTGATAGCCTGGAAATAGTACTTATATAGTCTCAAACATAGTGAATCGAAACTTGAGGACGAGAATATGTTCAAAATATAAATCAATAAGAAATTTTATAGCTCAATTGGGTTATGAGGTAGAAAAGGCCGAAGATAGTATGGAAGCTAAGATGTCCATTGAAAAATAGATTCTTCTTTCAGTTGGTAGCCCCGAATAGAGTCCTTATTAGGACAATTGTAGGAGCATCCAAACAATTGTATCCTTTGAAAAATGAATAAAGAAACAATTGATTACTTATAAGTTATCTGCACATTTTCAAAAGAATATTGGAATGAACCTTTGAAGCTTGGTAATAAATATGGGAAATTGAAAGGAGAATCCACCATAGAATGATTCAAAGGATAGTGTATGAATATAAAAGTTAATGAACATGGAGCATTGGCTTGCACAATGGCAATCCAAAAATGATATTATTTTCCAAGGAAAATGAATTCTTCCTATACAGGACTGTCATCGGGTGAAGTATGGATATAGTTCAGAAACCCATGAAATAGAAGCCTGTAATAATTTCAATTCAGCCTGATATAGATCACTCTAAATCCTAAGGCTACTTTGATCGAGATAGTCAAGGCACCCTGGGAATATGTGGATCAAGTGGCATCCTATTCTTATTTAGTAACTTCAAAATCAATTTCAAATCTGCCTCTGGATAAGGCACAAACAAAAAATCATATATGTGAGGTTTATGGATCTTTCCAAAACTAGAAACTAACAAAGGAATTACAAACATTCAAGTTCTAGAGACAACAAGCTAGTCATGGGATACTTTGATGGATATAGTGAAGGCTCCCTGGGCATAAGCAGTTCAGGTGGCATCCTATTCTTATTCAGTAACATAAACATCACTTTCAAAGCTACCTTTGGACAAGGCACAAACAGAAAATCCCATATGTGAGTTTTATGGATCTGGCCAAAACTAGAAATTAACAAAGGAATTACAAACATTCAGGTTCTCAAGACAAAAAGCTAGGCATGGATGGGGAAAAGGAAAGGGTAAAACTATTGAATATATATCTTCTACACAAAAAACAAAGAAATTAGAAAGTCCTTTGAAAGTATATCTCTTTCAATGTATTATTTGAATTAAATGAAACAACTGACAAATTGTCAAAGGAAACATAAAATCATTATAGTAAGGCTCACTAATTACAGTTGAAACAAATTAAATAGGGATTCTTCTTGAAGAGGTTTAACTTTAACCAATGCAAGGTAAAAGTATCTCTTTTGAAGTTTCCAATATGAACAACTATTTCTGATATTTAAAGTTGTCTTATAAGCCAGAATATCTATGTGAAGACTGTAATTTTTTGGACTTTTTGAAAGCATCACCCTCATCTTGCTACATTTTCCTTTTTATTTCTATGGGAAAGAAGAAGAGCGACATATTCAAATATATTCCGTTTTCATGGAAAAAAAATATCTTTAAAATTCAAAACAACTAGTAAAATATGTTTGATTTTTAGGGAAAATAAATCTTTGAAATTTTCATGGAAAAATAATATCTTTAAAATTCAAAACAACAAGTAAACTATGTTTGATTTCCATGGAAAAAGAATCTTGGAAATTCAAAAGAACTATTAGATTAACAAAATATCACACATCATCAAGGTTTTCGAACTTATCTATCACAATTTCTTTATAACATCCAAGAAAATCAATGCATGAATTCCCATGATAACTAAGTTGTAAACTATGCCAAGGTTACGTCCTACATGATCATGCTTTAAATTTTATTCCAATTTCTCACATAATAGAATCCACACATTAATATTGATGGGAGTCATAAGTAGCCCAAGAAAGCAACTTGACATCAAATATAAAAAAAGAATTATATTAAAGGATTTCCTATGGATACTTGAGATGACACCAAACATGTTAAGAAAAATTATAGTTAAGGAAAGGATTAGAGAAAAAATATTTAATATTTTTCTTTACTTTTATTTGGGTTGACATTGTTATATACCCTTGGGACACAAGAAAACATAAAATTATTTAAATTTTGTTTCATGTCTTTCATCCAGAGAAAAAATAAGAAGAAATAAAGTTGTTTACAATCAACCTAGGCTTAATTAAATAGGACCCAAAGTACACTTGTGGTCTTGTTGTGAAAAAATCTCGTTGCAACATGTAAAATTCTCTACAGTGAACAAACTCTATAAAGTTAGGAACAATTTTTTCCATGAATTAGTGTTTAGTTTTATACAAAAATATTTGTAAGGGAAATTTCATCCTTTGTCAAATTCTACAAACAGTCTCTATTTTGAAAAGAGTTGTATAACAAATAATTTATGTAGAGTTCTACTTCACAAGTCCTTGTTTCCCTTTTTTTCTCTATTTTTTTTATTTTTTTCAACAATTTAATATGGAATTTTCAAACATATACACAAACATCTTGATATTATTTACACATAAAGATTGATTTATGTGCCCACCCCTAGCTAATGCAACCCCTACATTTCTTCGTCCCCAAGGACTTGGGACTGTAGGATGTGGGAAAAATCAACACATCCCTTTCAATTTTCCCCCAGGGACTTGGTCACTACGGGGATGGGGTAAACTCAATTTGAAGATGCAATGTCAAAATGGGGTAGACAGTATTTCCATGATGGTGTACACAATCTAATTGAACTAAGACTCAATTCCACCTAACCTTTAACTACCAACACTAGATGGCTCTGTACTTAAAAAAAAAAAATGATGATGTTATGATGTCATATAAAAACATGTTGCATAATAGTTACTTTGTTAAGGACATATACTAGGAAAATTTAAACAACCAATAAACCATGCTTTCTTGGTGAAAGTAATAAGTGGATAAATTTTCATTATTACCCCATCCTCATTCGAGTTGATAAAGGAAGAGCCGAGACCATATATCATTTCCTTCGGAGTAAATGCGGTTATGATTATTAAAATAAACTAGGGATGAGTATAAGAATAATATTTATTATTTTCTAATTGCTATATCAAGATTTAATCAACATACCAACTCGAAGTGTCTGTTTAAACATTTGGATTGCAACTATCCACCATTTTCCCCTAAATTTCTAGAAATGTGTTATTTCCCATACATATTGAGATATCATATATTTATTTTAAGTTGATAGTCATATTAATAATAATAATATAAATTTATATATAATATTTAAATAGCTATATATAAACTAGAAAATTATGATCCCCTAAATTAGGTGAGGAAGGACACAATAAGGCCATTGTCACCTCACACAATCATCAAGGGTGACCTATTGCATGCTATCCATTAAAATGAGAATGTGGTCAAGGGATATTGTTTATGGTTTTAGGTGGAAAGGATGAGGTAAGGAACTTCACCATAAGGAAGTTTTTCATTTTTCAAGGAGGGAAGATAAAAGGACGAGGAATGCAGTGTATTCTCCATCATTCGTGATGCAGGTTTGACTTGGTACAATCATTTCCCTTGACCTCAAATGATATTTAATATCATTTTTGTCTTCTTTGATGTGGTATTAGTGATTTTTTACTTTTCCCACATCGTTATTGTCTCTCTTTGTCTGCGGCTCCTTTTGCATTTCCATCTATGTGTCCTTATGTGCACCTTGCCACCCCTTATCAATCAAATATGAGAGAGTGAGTTATTTGAGCCCTTATTCTTCTTATGCCTTGTCATATTTCTTATAGAGGAAAGATGGTCTAGTACCTAGGTCCGAAAACATGGTCTAGTAGGAAACACGAGTGCATATCGTGACATTAGTCGTAGTGGGATGGGAGGTTCTCGAGCTCGTTCGAGGGCTGAGGCTTAGACTCACAGGTTCTCGAGCTTATTCCAAGGCTGAGGCTTAAACTCGCATCTTTCATGAACAAGTCCCTATAGCGGTATAGGAAGAGCTCCATGAGTTCAAGGTAAATGTAGTGGGCCACAATTGAACATGGATTCCTTTTTTATTCCGAGGTTTTAATATACATTAAAGAGTGGGTAACTAATCTGGGGCTATTGACTTCCACTAGAGGATCAAAATGTTGCTTGGAATGGTCATTATGGAAAGGAATGAAGCCAAAGGGGGGATTCTATTGATGCTAGTCAAGGTGGTGGTCCACCAAAAATGCATAGGGGTTCATCTCAAACAAATTTAAAGCTAATTAGCTCCTATTCTAATTCCAAGTGGTTTCATTCAGGGCCACGCCAACCCCATTGAGGTGGACATATCCAATTCTACTTAGACTACTAATGAATTTGGTTTTGATGTTTCCTTGGTTAGATAATTTTGCTAGGTGGTTGTATGCTGGATTTTATTATACTTATTCCTAGGCACTCTATAGATATTTATGTGCACATCTCTTGGTGCTTCAAGGACCTCTCTGGACTCTCTCAGTTTTTCGTGTGCTTGTATAATTTCAATGTTTATATGTTTTGTTAATGTTATGGTTTCTCTTGTGGGGCCATCAAAGGTAGGAATGTGAAACTACTAAAATTATTTTGAATTAACAAAATTTTAGTTTAAAAAAAAACAAAAATTACTATGAGCTAAGGGTACACACCTTTGAATCTAGCTCCAAAAGTGTGTACCATATGTTTCAAGAGCCTTGAAATAGATAATACTCCAAGAGCCTTGAAATAGATAATACTCCAAGAGCCTTGAAATAAATAATAATCAATAACTAACACTAGAACATGCTTTGGGTTAAATAATCCATTCCCAAAAATTAAAGCTTTTTTGTAGTTTTTAAATTAAAAGAAACTAATACTGACAAAGATTTTCTTAGAATGACCATTTATGGCATCTGGGAGCATTCGACACACATTTTTCTTACGATGAAATTATACAGGAACATACGATGAAACTATACAGGGACGTTGAGAGAATATCCTGGAATGACTGTTTTTTAACTAGGAAGAAAAATGCACTCAAAACCCCACAGTTTTTGTAGTCTCACTATTTAAAAAAAAATTATGTCAATCTACACATGAAGGGAGAAAAAAAATATGAAGATCTGGGATCATAGGGTGGGCTGAGTATTCAAGGCCCAATGTTTATGTTTTTAGGTGGAAAGGATGAGGTATGGAACTATGTCATAAGGAAGTTTTGTAGTTTGCATGGTGGGAAGACAAAAGGACAGTGAATGCAGTGTATTTTCCATCATTCTCAATGTTGGCTCAACTTGGGACAATCATTGCCCTCAACCTCAAATGAGATTTAATATCATTCTCATTTCATCACATTTCCTTCATCCATATATACAGAACAAAATGACATGGAAAATTCCCTATCTAAGAGAGGTTTATATTCTATGGCTGGGGTCATCCATTACAACACCTTGGCCTTTCTATTTTGTAGCCTTCTATGTTTAAGCTTGGACGACCTTGGGCCTTTCTATTTTTGAGCCTTCTATGTTTAAGCTTGGATGACCTTGACTCTATCAAGTGTGTTTATGTGAGAAGTCACGATTTATTCAAACCCTTATTCTTCTTTTTTTCACAGGCCCATGACATATTGCTCAGAGAGGAAGGATGGTCTAGTCGCCTAAGTCTGAAAAATGGTCTAGTCGCCTAAGTCTGAAAACATGGTCCAGTAGAGAGCACGATGCAGAGAAGGTATCAACAATAGTAGTGGGATGGGAGATTCTTAAGCTCGTTCTAGGGAGGCTTCTAGTATCAACAATAGTAGTGGGATGGGAGATTCTTAAGCTCGTTCCAGGCTTCCACTCGCATATTTTGTGAACAAGTCCCTTATAGGGATCCAGAAAGAGCTCCGAAGTTCAAGGCATATATAGCATGCCACAATTGAACATGGCTTCCCTTTTTATTCATAGGTTTTAATAAATAGTACATAGTGGGCCACCTAACCCGGGGCACACATGGGGAAAACAAAACAAGTATTTTCTAACTATTGACCTCTACTAGAGGATTAAAAAGCTGCTTGAAAACGTCATTATTGAAAGGAATGAAGCCAAAGAAGCCAAAGAGGAGATTCTATTGATACTAGACAAGATGGTGCTCCACCAAAAAGGTATAGGGGTTCATCTCAAATGAATTGAAGGCCAATTAGATCCTATTCTAGGAGCAAGTGGTTGGACTATGGGGCACACCAACCCCAATGAGGTGAGTGCATCGTCTTCTACTTAGTTTACTAATGAATTTGGTTTTGTTGTTTCCCTGGTTATCTAGATTTTTTAGGTGGTTGCATGTTGGATTTTATAGTAACTATTCCTAGGCTCTCTATAGCTTTTTATGTGCACATCTCATGGTGCTTCAAGGACTTCCGATGGACTCAATGTTTTTGGTACAAGGTATAATTTCAATGTTTATTTTTGGACTGCTGCTTTGATGTTTTGTTAATAGTCAAGCCTCCCACTTAAGATTGTGAAACTTCTATAATTTCCTTGAATTAATGAAATCTTACCTCAAAAAGAAATTACCACTAGCTAATAATATTCAGGTAATCTAATATTCATACTAAAACATGCTGTGGGTTAAATAATCCATTTCTAGAATTTAAAACATTTTTGTAGTTTTCAAAGTGTGCTAAGAATTCAAAGTGCATTGTTCTTAAGATGCAATTATATTGGATGGAAGGAATGATTGCTTTTAACTAGAGAGAAAAATGCACTCTGACCCAAAATTTTTGTGTTCTCACTATTAATTAAAATTTTTATGTCAATCTGCACATGAAGGGAAAAAAATTATGAAGACCTCATATCATAGAGTGGGGGGGAGTATTATGGTGTGGACGATTAAGTTGGTACCAAGTCAAGCTTTAGCTTCCCGTTGTACCGTGTGATGATCATTCACGGTTCATCACACAATACGTGGAGGGTAGAGCACAAATGGTTGCACAACTTCACCCGTGCTAACATCGGGCAATCAAATAACCTCCGGTGATATTGTACGCATGGCATGATCATATGCAGTTAGTCGGAAATATGCATTGAATGCAGGAGCGTTAAGTAATGATGTAACATCGTAATAATTAATTACTAGTATATATCGTAAAAATGTCTATTTAAGTGACAGTTAAAGCATTACTAAAATTTAAATTAAACAATTTAAAATATTATAATATGTTTTGGATTTATTATTAAATTATAATTAAAATGACATATTTAAAAAATAAAAGCTGTATAGCATAAATTATAGTAAAACATTTAAAATTTCGAATAGATCTTATTGAGAAGGACCTAAATAAAAAAAATTCAGATCTCAGTATGTATATATACACATTTCATATGTACTACTTAGTTGAAAATTCACACGAATTCGTTGAAAATAAACATAACTGTGTATTCATGAAATTTTGAAAACAAGTTCAACTTCTTTAAAACTAGAGATAACTTACGTTTTGAAGCCATGAAATTAAGTTGTTTTTGCCATAATTTAAAAAAAATAATAAAAAAAAATAGAATAAGATTATCATTAAATTCGAAATAATTTTAAAAAGCTTCATAAAACACTGACGCACATTAGGTGAAAAATATCCCTTAAATGTATGCTAGTTCTAAAGTTTTTTTCCAAATTCGTGTTAATGGTATAGGTATTCCTGGACAGCACTGCACTCATGGTTTTTCGGGTAAACCTAACCAAACTGATTCGTAAAGATAACCATGATTTAAAAAAAGAAAAATGATAGATGCTCTGACGTTAACGATAAAAACAAATTTAAACAAAGATGTAAATACTAAATTAGGGTTTAACTTTTGGAATCTCCATAAAACACCTGAAAGTGGCTGTAGGTTAAAAAAATACCGTCAGGCCCAATGAGTCCGCATATAAGGGAAAAAGATATCGCTTAATTGTATGCTTGAGTCTAATTTTCACAGATCGGTGCTAGCCGTTGTAAGCTTTTCTTTCACATCACTGCACATCACATCACTGCACACATGGTTTATCAAGGTTAAACAGGGTCTTTCAAGTTATGTAGTTGGAGTTGTTAATTACATGGCTCAACAAGTTCCTTCAATTACATAAAATAAACAGGGTTATTTCAGTATGATTTATCTTAGCACTCACGGTTATTTCAGTATGATTTATCATACTCCACAGGGTTACAGTCATGATTCTAAAAGTAAATGGCCGCCTTTAAAATTTATCATCATAAATTATAAACGATGAAACATAAATTCTATTTTCATAATAATAATATCACCATCTAAACAAAATTATTTAAATATGCCCTGAAATTAGGTATTCTGGCCTAATTAAAAGAATAAAATTAAGATTTGTTATTAAATTTGAAATAATTTTAAAAAATGTAAAAGACTAACGTGTAGTAAAATTAAGATTTATTATTAAAATTTAAAATATTAACAGAAATAAGGTGAAAAAATATCATAAATGTTATAAGCTTTTTTCAAATTCCTGTTAATAGTATAGTTATTAACATTTAAGCTTTTCTCAAATTCGTTTTAATGGTATAGCTATTGGTTGACACGATTGCACTCATTGTTCTTAACATTAAAGAGGTTATTTCACATTTCAGAATTAATTACTATGAGCAAGAACTCTCGCCTATACCTCTAACCAGCTCAACCATGCGTAAGGACAACGACGGTTTTAAAAGTAAGATGAAGATGCCTCTGAAATTAATGAGAGAAACAAATTTAAAGAAAGATGTAAATACTGAATTAGGGTTTCCTTGCTGTAATAAAAATAAATTAAAATTTATGATAAAATTAGGAATAACCTAAGAAAACTCCATAAAACACACACAGGTGGCTGTGACTTAAAAAATTACCCGTCAAGTGTGAATGATGTCGGCAAATAAGGAAAAAAGATATCCTTTAATTGTGTTAAACAGGGTTATTCAAATTCAACGTTAAACGGGGTTATTCAAATTCTATAAAATAAACTCCAAATTTTACTGAGAATCAGTATGATTTATCTTACCAGGTCACGGTGTCACGCTGATGCACTTCCAGCGACAGATTTTCTAGGAGATGTATTAATTTAAATACAATAATAACAAAAAAGCAGTCCACAGCAAAGAAACACAAAAAACATTGCTCAATTCAACCATAACTCAACTTGCAAAGCTAAGAAATCAGCTGTGTAAACCAAATAACAGGAAAGAAAGAATTGAAATAGCAGGGCAGGCAGGCTCAGAACACAGGAAACATGGTTCAATGCAACCAAAACTCAACTCAACTCAACACAAAGAAAGAAAGAAAGAATTCAAGAAAATGCGAAATCGAAAGAGAGAAGCAAGCTACCCAGCGCCGCCTGAAGAAGACCTAAGAGATCAGTTGTTCTAAGGCTAACAGGGCGGTCAGGCTCATAAAATTAAAGAAAATGCGAAATCGAAAGAGAGGAGCAAGCTACCCAGCTCCTCCTGAAGAAAACCTAAGAAATCAGTTGTTCTAAGAAAGAAAAAATTAAAATAGCAGGGCGGTCAGTCTCATAAAATTAAAGAAAATGCGAAATCGAAAAAAAGAAGCAAGCTACCCAGCTCCGCCTGAAGAGCATCGATTCATCGAACAAAAAATTGAAACGTGTTTTTAAATCAATCGAGCTGCTACTTTATGAAGCGTTCTTGAGCCGCTACTTGTTGAAGCGTTCTTGAATTCTCTTCTGTCTTGTGGTGGAAATGCAAGTTCTGCAAGTTCTCTCCCGTGTTGTGGTGGAACTGCATGCATGTTGTGCTTTTGTTGTTCATTGAGGGACAACTGTCTCCTGACCGCCACCGCATCAAGAACATCGATTCATCAAAAAAAAATATTGAAATGCGCTTTTAAATCAATCGAGCTGCTGGGTGAATGACCGTTGGCTGACAGCATGGAGCGGCTACTTTTTGAAGCGTTCTTGAATGCTCTCCTCTCTTGTGGTGGAACTGCAAGTTCTCTCCCGTCTTGTGGTGGATCTGCAAGTTGTACGCATGGCATGATCGGACGCAGCGACCTGGAAATATGCATTGAATGCCAATTACACGAGGAGCGTTAAGTAATGATGTTATAAAAGGGACAACATCATAATAATTAATTATGTAGGTAATATGTAAACAGCTATAGTTAAAAGTATATAGAGTAAAAATGTCTATTTAAGTGACACTTAAAGCCTTGTTAAAATTTAAATTATACAATTTAAAATATTATAATATGTTTTGGATTCATTATTAAATTATAATAAAAATGACATATTTAAAATAAAAATTGTATAGCATAAATTATAAAATAACATTTAAAATTAAATTACAAAAAAACATTTAAAATTTCTGATAGAAACAAGATCCTATTGAGAAGGACCTAAATAAAAAAAATTTCAGATCTCAGTATGTATATATACACATTCCATATATAAACGAAGATTCCGTTTAGAAGGATCTAGAAATAAAATATCAGATTTGGGAATGCATATATACACTTTGGAAGATTCACACGACTTAGTTGAAAATAAACATAACTGTGTATTAATGAAATTTTGAAAACAAGTTCGACTTCTTTAAAGCTAGAGATAACTTATGTTGAGAAGCTTTATTATTTTTCTAAATTTAATGTACATAAACACACTTCAGAATTAAGGATTAAAATATCTAAATACTAAATTAGGGTTTCTTTCCCATAATTAAAATATAAATAAATTAACATTTATGAATAACTTTTGAATCTCCATAAAACACACACAAGTGGCTGTGACTTCAAAAAAATATCCGTCAAGCATGATGAGTCAGCATGTAAAAGTAAAAAGATATCGCTTAATTGTATGCCAGCTCTAAAACTTTTCCTCAAATGGCTGCTAATGGTATAGCTTTTCTTCCACATCAGTGCACACATGGTTTATGGACGTTAAACAGGGTCTTTCAAATTATATAAAAACAGGGTTACTCAAATTACATAAAATAAACTCCTACAAATTTTACTGAGAATCAGTACAATTTATCTTAGCACTGCACACGGCCGTAGTCATGATTCTAAAATTAAATGGCCGCCTTTAAAATTTATCATAAATTATATAAACACGAATTTAAATAAAAATGAAACATAAATTTTCTTTTCCACAATAATAGTATGACCATAGCTAATCATGAAATTTATCTTATAGTTAATCAACAATTAAAATACATTTAAACAAAAATATAACTCTCAAATTAGGTTTTCTGGCCCTAATTAAAAGAAATTAAGATTTATTATTAAATTTGAAATAATTTAAAAAAAATCTTAAAAGATGGACTCACATGTGATGTGTAATTAAAATTAAGATTTATTATTAAATTTGAAATAATGTGAGAAAACTTCATAAAACACGGAGGCACATATCGCTGAGAGTTAGAAAATTATTTGTTGAGAATGAATGTTGAATATTGGTGTATTAGGTGAAAAAATATCCCTTAAAGTTCTAAACCTTTTCTCAAATTCGTTTTAATGGTATAGCTATTGGTTGACACGATTGCACTCATTGTTCTTAACATTAAAGAGGTTATTTCACATTTCAGAATTAATTACTATGAGCAAGAACTCTCGCCTATACCTAACCAGCTCAACCATGCGTAATGGAACAATCACCATTAGTTTCGAAACCCTATCCCTGTTTTGAGTGAGGAAGCTAGGTTACTTGGTGCAATATCCATATGGAAACCCTCTGCCTCTTTGACTTTCTATCCTTGGCCTCTGACCTCTTTTGACTGCTTACCTGTTTGGAGAGCTATGCATATTCCAGTTGTCCACCATGGTGTGCTATAGGCAATGATTTTGCTGGTGGTTAGGGTTCTTTGAAGCGATTTGAGGTAAAGATTGGGGTTTTTATCACTTAATCTCATTTCAATTGGTTCATTGCTTTCACCATTATGGAATTTGAGCTTAACCATGCCACTGCACTGCACTGGGAAGTTGGGAAGTTAGGGTCATGTAAATCACTGCGTTAATGGCTGGAATGAGAAGTGCCAGGGATTCTCACATTCCTGTAAGGCGAATAATGGAGTAATGAGATGGCCGTCGTGGAGCCGTGGTTGTGTTGGCATGGCTTGTCTGGCATATTTCTGTGTATTACTGGTTATTTCCCTTTGGGGGGATATTGCAATAGCTAGTCGATCGAGAAAATGGAATGGATGTTTACATAGCTACTGGATAAAATACTTCATGGAGGATTAGTTGTGAAGGAGGAGAGTATATAAAGGATTTTGTGTATCCTCTGTAAAGCTTGATTTTGATCATCATAAATTGCTATGAATTTACATCCATGTTTTGGTGGTTAAGGGCGGCTTTGCATTATTTTCTCCCCAAGGCACTCGCCCTTCCGGTTTCTGCTGACCCAGCCCAGGTGTCGGCTGGATGGCTTCAGTCATTGACCATCTATAGGCCTTACAAAAGTATGACGATTCAGCTCTGCGAGAGGTGGTGGAATATTGGACGATGTCTATGTTGTTGTTGTGATAAAGCTTGAAGGGAGGATTGGTTCTTGGCCTATTGTGTTTTGCTTCCCAGACTTCTCAGGGTTTTCCAGGTGGAGGGCCACCGTTTTCCGGGACCGGTTATTTTAATTTTTTTCCAGGGGGGGAGTCTGAATTGGGGGGAGGAGAGTCTTGTCTTCGGACGGCTCATAGTACTGGACTAGTATACTATCAGCGTCAAGTCGATTTCCATTGATCTCTTGATTTACTGTCAGGGTACACGGCAGTTAAACCAAGCTGGATTGTTGGGCTTTTTGAAGCGTCATTTATATTATAGGTACCATCACTCTCTATGGAATAACGAGCCTCAGGATTTTCCATTAATAGTATTTGGGAAAAGGTGGGTGGCGATCATAACTCCTTTTTGAGTGACTCGTTTTAGCATTATTTCATGGCAACAGGTGGTTCCGAGACAAATCCCGAGATAGAGGTTTTTGATGAGGATTTTTTGCATGCCATAGAGCTAGCGGAAGCTAGAGTAATTCCTGCCACTTGCTCCATTCCTCGAGTTAACCACCATCTCCATTCTACCTTTTTTACTTCAACCTCTTATGGATCTAAGGTTGTTTCGGTTAATACTGGGATTGAGACGGAGGTGAACACTGTTATCCTGAAACCATCCACCAGCCAAAGGGCGGCAAAACCTTTCAAGACTGCATCTTATCGCAGACTTTTGAGCTTCGGGAGTGATGTTATGTGGGAAAGAGAAGACAGTCTGCTCTCGAGGGCGATAGAGGGTAAGTGGCAATTTTCTAATTACAGTTCTGTAGATTTACAGCAATGGTTAATGGCGGCATGGAAAAATTTAATTGGGTATGAGCCTAGGATCAGCAAGTTACCAAATGGTTGGTACTGTTTTCATTTAATGAAAAATGAGGATGTTCTGGTGATCCTCCAATGGACTTGGGTCCATGGGTGTTCATTCTTACCTTTGTATTGTTGGTCAATTGATTTTCAGCAGGTTGAAAACGCTCCTAGGAATCATATGATATGGGTTAAACTTCCAGGTTTAACCATCCAATTTTGGTCGACAGTGGTGCTTCAGACTATTGGAAATAGCATTGGTTCCCGTAGGTTTGTTGACCCAAAGTGCACTGGAATATTTGACAAGCGCGTGGCTTGGATTCTAGTGGAGGTGTCCTATGTGGGAGGACTACCGGCTAATGTTGATCTTGAATGGGAAGGGTCGATGCATCGAAAATTTCTGGATTATTGGCATACACCATTCCGATGCCACCTATGTCATGCCACGGTGCATCTGATGCAGACTTTTTCACGCTAGATATCAGACTACCGCAAAGGTGAACATGGTAATCCTGGCGACCAGAAGGCTTCTTGTCGGGGCAATCCGAAGACTGTGCCACCTCCCCCAGGCTCACATTCTTCGGGTAAGTTTCGTGATCCTATTTACCAGTTTCTGGATTGTGATTTGAATGGGGTGATGGGAAACTGTAACCCGGGTAGGGTTTTTAATGATGTTAGTGAATCAGGTGATGTTATTTCGCCGTCTATGGGGGTAATTTTCCATTGGCTGGTGTAGTTGTCGACTTGGGTTCAATCAGGGCATTTGTCAGGCCCCCTCTTGTTATTCCTCACCTGTCTTCATTCTCTGACCGTGGTTTGGTCCCTTCTGATACACCATCCTCTGATCATCCGACTCCATCATCTCTTGGTTCTCTGATCCCTTCCTCACCTGGTTTGTCAGCAGTACCATCTTCTGGTCACTCGGATCCTAGGTCTCCTATCACTATGACTCCCTCACTAACGCCCAGGAATTCGGTTGGAAGTGACATTGAACTGCTGCTTCTTGACCCAGATGCGAACCTGGTTCCCCTGCCTGTGGACACAGGTAAGCCATCGTCGCCTCCTCTGATTCTAAGCCCCTCTTCTACTTCGAATGTAATGATTATAAGAGGGAAGGTCGCCCGAGGGTTAAAAATAAGTCACTCTCATCAACTGTCTCATGCAGGAAACTAGGAGATGGTAATTTTAGAGACATTTCGGTCACTCTCGCTTTAGATTGGGTACTTAGAGCGTTGAACCCTTTTGTGGATGTGCCATGATCCGATTGGTCTCATTGAAAATTAGGGGGTTGGGGGGCAGGGCTAAATTTCTTTTTATGCGTGAGTTTTTCATGAAGAATAATCCATCCATCATTTTTGTACAAGAGTCTATGCAAACTGCTGATAGGTCAATCTCCTGTTTTCGTGCCATGTTCCCAGCTTGGCATATGGTGACAAGGGATGCGGTGGCTCGTTCTGGCTAGGAGATTATGATGTGGGATCCTGGCTATGCTTCTTTGAAGGCCTTTGATTTCTTTGGAGGGATCATTCTCTCTAGTCACATTCGAGGTTTCAAGCATATGATTCATCTTATAAATATTTATGTGCCCTATCAGGAAAGTGCTTCTTTCTGGAGAAGGATAGCAAGCAGTGGCATCATCCTACTGGCTAATCTGATTATTTTGAGGGATTTCAATTCCTCTCTGCACGATGGAGAGATTTGGGGGGTTAATGGAAGAAGTGACCCATTGGTGGGTTCTCTTTTGAATACTTTTAAAATTCACCATCTTTGAGATTTACAGATGAAGGTTCATGGCCCATCCTGGTATAATGGCAGACAAGGCAGGGAATCTATCTGCAAGCGGATTGACCGATTCTTGGTTAAGTTTAATTTGATGGCTCAGATGGGTGATTGGTCAGCTACTATTGTTGATGTCATTATTTCGGATCATAGACCCATCACACTGGAATGGTGTTTCGAAATGGTTTCTGGCGGTTATCCATTCAAGTTCAACCGGGTGTGGCTTCAGGACCCTTCGTTCATTTTGCTGGTGGAAAATTTTATGAGGTCGAACCCAAGGGGGGTGGGCATTTCGGCAATGGATCACCTGGCTCGCACCCTTCAGGGTCTTAAGAGAAAGGTTAAAAGATGAGAACGTGAAAAGAAGAAACTACTCAAGGATAGACTAAAATACTATGAATAAGAGACTTCTCGTCTGCTGAACGAGATGGAAGTTGAAAATCCTAAAGCTGACACCTAGGATAGACTTAAGGAGGTGGAAATGGAAAAAAGAAATATACTTCTTATTGAGGAACAGTCGTGGAGGCTCAAAAGCAGGGCGATTTGGCTAAGTGAAGGAGATAAGAATACAAAGTTTTTTCATGCTTATGCGACCGACAGAAAAAACCACAATTCAATATATCAGATTAACGCAAATGGCTCTTCTTATTTATCCTCGAAGGAAATTCAGGAAGAGGCCGTTAAAAATTTTCAAAGCCTTTTCAAAGCTCGGGAGATGCTGGTTCACAAAGAACAATTATGGGTAGTGGAGGATATTCCTACCATGTTTGATGAAGGGAAAATTATGGAATTCAAAAAGCCGATATGTAAAAAGGAGATCCTTTTAGTCTTAAATCTTTTGCGGCGGATAAGAGTCCGGGGCCATATGGATGGACCCTGGATTTCTTTATTCATTTGGCTGATCTCTTTGTTGATCTCATTACTGAGATGGTCGAAGATGCCAAAAGAACTGGGAAGATTAATGGGGCTTTAAACTCAACGTTTTTAGTCCTGATCCCTAAAGAGAAAGGTGAAAACTCTTTTGATTATTTTCGACCAATTTCACTGTGCAATAACTTGTATAAAATTGTCTCTAAGACTATCGCTGAAAGGTTAAATAAAGTGTTATCTAGATACATTTCCCCAGAAAAATTTGAGTTTTTAAAGAACAGGAGTATACATGACGCGGTAGCCTCCACTCAGGAAACTATTCATTCAATTCACTCTAAGAATCTAAAGGCTATGGTCATGAAGATTAACTTCAGCAAAGCATATGAAAAGGTTGATTAGGGGCTATTGAGAATGCTTTTATACAATATTGGTCTTGGCAGGGCTTCTGTATGGGGTGTGTTTGTAAAACATCCATGGCGGTTATTATAAATGGAGTGGCTACGAGATTTTTTATGTCTGGATGTGGCCTGAGGCAAGGTTGTGCACTCTCACCACTTCTCTTCATTCTGGTTATGAACACAATTAGCACCAAAATTAGTTGGGCAGTGAGAACGAGCAACATAACGGGTATCAGGATTTCTCACAACCTGGAGATTAGACACAACTTATTTGTAGATGACGTTTTATTGTTTGGCATGCTTATTAGGAGTGTTTGGCAAGTATTTCATGAAATTTTTTCTAAATTCTGTTTGGCTACAGGCATGATGGAAAATATAGGAAAATCATGTAGATTCCATGAGGAAGAAGGGATGGAAATGGTTGCTTCTATTAGAACCATGTTCAATATCAAAACAGCCCCCCATGGGACTGGGATTTAAATATCTTGGTTTCCAAATGAAGCCAAAAAATTATGGTATTAAGGACTAGAGATGGATGATCGATAAAGTTGAGAAGAGAATCTGGGGATGGTCTATCAAATGGTTTTCAAAAGGAGGTAGATTCATACTGGTCCAAGTGGTATTACAACAATTTATGGTGTATTGGGCACACATCTATGTCATTCCAAAAAAGATATTAAATTGCATAAGAATTATTATGATACACTTTCTTTGGATTGGGAGCAAAGAGAAGGGAAAGTACCATTTGGCGTGATGGGACCTGATCATGAAACCCAAGGAATGTGGAGGTTGGGGTTTAAAATATTTGCACACTTTTGGGCAGGCTCTTATCATGAAATCCTTGTGGCGGGGTCTCACGTCGAATGGGATCTGGAGTGATATTATTAAGTACAATTATTTGGATGATGCGAGCGTGGAGGACCTATTCATGTTGGGATGGCAGAAAATTAAAGGGGGATCGACAATCCAGAATGGATTCAAACAATGCTGGCCATGGTTTTCATCAAACTTGCGGTGGAAGTTTGGTAATGGGGCCAAAATCCTAATCGGTCGCCTTGGTTTGCATGGATTATCAGCTCCCTTCCCTATCAGCAACCAAATTATAAGCCACCTCAATGGAAGAGGTTATTTGTATCTGGGCCAAATCCTTAAGGAGGAGATCAATGGTATTCCATGCTGGATGTCGTCAGATATATTGAACCTGCCGGTTCATCTGAAGGATGAGTGGGCAGATTACACTAAGGACTTAAGAAGCCAGGGCCTACTCAAAGTCACTAGCGGTGACAGGGTGATCTAGGGTGGTCCGACTAAGGCTGGCATGTCGTTGGTGGGCGATACATATAACAATTTGTCCATGCAATTTACCTAGCCTGCCGATTACAGAGTCTTTGGAAAGATATGGAATAATGCACAGTTAAAAATGAAGTTTTTTCTGTGGCTGGTCTTGATGGACAAAAGTCTCACCTGGGAAAATCTACAGAGAAAAGGGAAGATAGGATCAGGCTACTGTAGGCTATGTATGATGGAGGACGAGAACAATTATCATCTCTTTTACACTTGTATCTTTGCCAGGAAAGTATTGAAAATTCTATGTGAGTTTTTTAAACTAAAGGAACCTACTCTTGAAAATACTACTGCTTTTATTCTAATGTGGCAAAAGAGAAATCTTACACTTAGAAACATCCCAACATTATTCCATTGGTTCATTTTCTGCTGCCGGAACAAATGGATCTTTGAGGAGGTGTGTAATAGCCCGAAGAGGACTGCTATTCATATTATTCAAAACTGGGAAAGGCTGAAAACTATGTAGAGGCCCCTGGTGGACCTTTCCAAGTGCATGATATCTGTTGAAATACATTACCCAGCAGGCTTCTTCGATGGAGCATCACAACATTATAGATGCGGGTGTGAGGCCTAGTAATGATCTCGCCAAACTGTCATTACAAGATATATTGGTATGGTGGCTTTGGGACTAATATGAGAGCGGAATTTCTAGCGGTGTGGGGATTATTATGGTTTGCTTCACAACTATGTATTGAAAATTTATGGGTTTTTGGAGACTCGAAGGTTCTCCTCGGTCATCTTAATAAGGGAACCATGCTTTTCCCCCGATATTTGATTACATGGCTAGAGCGCATAAAATTTTTAAGGACTTCTTTCTCTACTGTCCATTTTAAGCACATCTGTAGAGAAAAGAATTCCGAGGCGGACAGGTTATCAAAAAAAGGTTAAATGGTGTATTCGTAAAAATGCATTACGAGCTGACGGAAACTGCAGGGGAAGGAGCAAAAGGTATGGTAAAATTCTCATGAGCATGGTTTCAAGGTAACATCTGTTTTTTGTCTATGTTTTGGGTTACTTGTTTTGCTGCAATACAGAACCATTATCATCCTGCTCATGGAGGGGGTTCAGATTTTGTATTTTGAAATAGAAATCATCTCCTAGGGGGATCTTTTGGAAAGTTGGAGTAAAAATACCGTAGGCATTACTCACCTTCAGGAAGATTTTTTACTGTTTGGGTGAGAAGTCGAATATGGTTTAGAATGTTTCTTTCTTTCATATTTACTTTTTTCTTTTTGAAGATGTTGTAATGAACTAAGTGGTCGACGTTAATATATGATGATTTGTCAGATTCACAAAGTTATCAAAATGATCTGGTACATAATATAAACCAAAAAGAACAACCACGATTTTAAAAATAAGGTGAAGATGCCTATGAAATCAATGATAAAAACAAATTTAAACAAAGATGTAAATACTGAATTAGGGTTTCCTTCCCGTAATAAAAATTTATGATAAAATTAGGAATAACCTAAGAAACCTCCATAAAACACACACAGGTGGCTATGAATTGAAAAAATACCCGTCAATTGTGAATGATGTCGGCAAATAAGGTAAAAAGATATCTCTTAATTGTCTGCCACACATCGGTGCTAATAGCTTTTCCTCCACAACACTGCACACATGGTACATTGACGTTAAAGAGGGTTATTCAAATTCTATAAAATAACTCCTTCAAATTTTTCTGAGAGTCAGTACGATTTATTTTACCAGGGCACGGTGTCACGCTGATGCACTTCCAGCGACATATTTTCTTGGAGATGTATTAATTTAAATACAATATTAACAAAAAAGAAGTGCACTGCAAAAAAAACCACAAAAAACATCACTCAATTCAACCATAACACAACTTGAAAAACTAAAAAATCGGCGAAAGAACACAGGAAACATGGTTCAATGCAACCAAAACTCAAATAAACTTGCAAAAACCTAAGAGATCAGTTGTTCTAAGGCTAACAAAAAGAAAGAAAGAATTAAAATAGCAATGCAATCAGGCTCATAAAATTAAAGAAAATGCGAAATCGAAAGAGAGAAGCAAGCTTGGAGAAGAAGAACATCGATTCATCGAAAAAAATATTGAAATGTGCTTTTAAATCAATCGAGCTGCTCAGAGAATGATCGTTGGCTGGCAGCATGGGGCGGCTACTTTTTTAAGCGTTCTTGAATTTTCTCCTGTCTTGTGGTGGAACTGCAAGTTCTGTGCTGTCTTGTGGTGGAATTGCATGCATGTTGTGCTTTTGTTGTTCATTCAAGGTGATGTTGAGGTACAACTGTCTCCTGACCGCCACCACATCGATAAAATGATGGAATCTAGAATTTTATTTGAATATTTTTTTAAATAAAAATAAAAAGTTTTGCATAATTTCGTCATATTTTAAATTTATGTTATGAACAATTAAATCTATTAAAACATAATATAATAAATTAAAATTTAAAATAAATTTCTATTAATCTTACTTTATATAATAAATTAAAATTTAAAATAATTTTATATTATTTATATTTTAATTTGCTTTGAGAGCCATGGAAAAAATAGAAAATTTTAATTAAAGATTTTTTTAAGAATACATAATATATTAAAAATTAAAATAAATCTATATAACTATAATTACTTTTAAAAACTTAAAATTTAATTAATTATATATATAATGTTTTTATTAATATAATTTATTTTTATTGTAAGTACAAAAAATTAAGATAATTTTGGAATGTATTTAATTAAAGATATGATATATATATATATGCAAATTTTAATGATATTTAGTTTTTGTTTTCCAAGAGGTCTCTAGTCGAGCCTTAATGGATTAGGTGTCCAACATGCCTTCCTTAATCAATCTGAATGGGCAAAAGAGTATGGAATCCAATGATTGGATATGCTCTACCAAAAAGTATCTTGGACTTCTCATGATTGTTGGCCTTCCACTCAAGTGAATGTCCCATGTTCACATAAGCCCAAGGAAGTTTCCAACATTCTCCCCCTTCATCTGAAGGGGTGTATATGAGTCCAAGAATAAAGAGGAAATACAATGGTGGATAACAACAAATGGTTGGATGTGCTCTCTAAAATGGTGGTTTAAAAAATACCACAAACCAAATGAAGTAGAACACAAAGTCTTTAACCAATGGTAGTTTAAGGCTAACCACCATGGAACTTGGCACAAAACAGTTCCTGGAACGATTCCAAATATGACTAGAAATTGAAGTATTTTGCAAAGTGGAAGTGATTTGTAATGATGATTTGAAGATAACCTCAAACTTATGAGATGGGTAGCAGAAGCTTAAGTTTTCTATTTGTGGTGTTTTAAGCGGCCAGCCACCAATCAAATCGTGCTCATGGGACATGAGTCTATCTCTAGCCACAACTCCGACTCTGGCACTGGCTGACTTTGGCTCTAGGCTTTGGTTTAGGTTGTGGCTCAAGCTAACTTGATACATCTTCCAAGCTAATAGTTGACCATCAATTCCCTCATTGTCAAATACAAGGAGAGAAGATGAAGATGTCTCTACTCCAAGACTTTTCATTACTTGCTAATGAATTATGAAGTATAACCGATATATTTTCTTGGTAGTTGAAAACCATTGCAAAGAACCGATATGTCCAAGGTGATTATTTTCTCTTATAGGAGTCTTGTATCTAGCACATATATCTGAATGATGAGTATGTCTTCCATAATTCCCACAAGGGGTGATATCAAAGCATTGATCTTTCAAGCGGCCTCTACATTGAAAGATGCATAAAAAGATATGGATTCTTTGCATATCCCTAGTTACAGGTTCAATTTCATTTTTCCAATCTAGCACACGTTGATTGAATGGCAAAGTGCCCAATTTCAGGAAGACCACACAACTAGTGGTTGGGGAAGGTGGCTCTCCTACTATATTGAACTCACAAACATTTATTATTCAAATAGTACACATATTAATACATTTTGTGTGACCCTTGGTTTCATCTTGTACTTCTCATGATTGTTGGCCTTTAATTGAGGATTTTCGCCTTCCACTTAAATGAATGTACCAAGTTCACATAATCCCAAGGATTATGTTTCCAACATAATACAAATTTTAAAAATTTCCTTAATAATATGATCATCACATATTTTAATTATATTTTATTGTATTTACATTTTAAACTTATTCATTTTATTTTTGGTTTAATATTTTAAGAAATGTCAAAACTAGACCAATCATCAAACCGACAATACCCCTGGACCAGTAACTGGTCAGAACCAAATCGAAACCAGTAAATGAATTAGACCAACAAACCAATCAGTCAACCAAAAACATATAAAATATTCAATACTTAAAGAATAACATATATGTTCATGTGAATTCATATAAATCCAAACCATTTATACACAAATAAGCAAAAAAATTCATTTATATATCATGTAATGGTGCACATAACCAAAATAGCATCGAATGCCATCCATATATGAAATAAAAATACATCAACAAACAGGACCTAGATGGTCTCTAACATGAAAAATAAATCACGCTACAACAACTACCTACATATGATCAAAATATTTTCTTATATTGGGGTCTTTGTCATCAATATCACCCTAAATGCATTAAAATAAGATAGAAGAAGCTTAGCATGTTGAGTCAAGATTTTGTCTGAGTGATGGGTGCAATTTCTTATGGGATCATGATAAAGAAGTTCAACAATCAATGCCATTTAACATCAAGGTACATGAAGGGGTTAGTACTCTTGATTAAATTCTAGTTCCATACTCTTGTACATGATAAAATCCAATAGAAACATTGCAATCCCCCAAATCCTGAAATCCTAAAAAAATATTTAAGTTAGCTCGATTTTGAGTGGGATATACAATTCTACTTTGTCCATATGAAATCCAATGAGTTCCGAACCACTCTTGAGTCAATTAATGGGAATGTTAAACATTTAATTAAAATGATGAAAATGAAATATAAAAGAGAATTTCACTTTTACTTTATGAATTTAAGAAATAACATTGATTACATATCATTAATAGGGAAATATGGTCAAAGACTAAGCTTCCCTAGTCATAAATCATTTCTTCTTCTTTTTAATTGTGTTCAAAGGATCCTTAGTAGAATTATACAAAATCTTCTAGTTCAATATTGAATTGGTTGGTTCAGTGAAAAATGGTTGATTTGATACCAAACCAACTAGTTTCATACCAGAACCAATAGTTCGGTATCAAACTGGCCAAAATCGATCTGATTCACTGGTCCAAACTGATTTTTCCCTCCAACTGGTCAGACTAGTTGATTCTAACTAATTTGGTATTGTTCGGCCTTTAAGTTTGAATTCCCACAAGCGCTACTAGTTGTATGAAACAAGTTTCGAGAAAAGAGAGTCATCACACATTTATTTGACATTTGTGTGACATTTTGGGAGTTTTGGCACAAGGAGACCAAGAGCATCCAAGGTGCCTGAGTTTGCACAAGAGCGCTTGCACAAGGTACCCGAGTTGGCATAAATGTCCCTGGGATGAACTGCCCAAGAGTTGGTACGATCCCATCCAAAATTCCCGAGGTGGAATGAAAGGAGCTCGAGCCAGCCTAGAGTGCACCCACATGATGGCGCCCTAGTTGGCACAATCACACCTTAACTAGTCGCAAAGCGGTCAGGATGAAACAAATGCGTTCTCCCAAATGTACCCAAGGTGAAACGAGCAGATGTGGAACAAGTCGGCTCAAAACTGCACGAGTGCATATACACGAGATAGAACGAGGCAGCCTGACAGAAGTTGGGGTTTCCTGCAGGAACAAGGATGGAATGAGCGTCAGCCAAGATCACACGAGCGTCCACATCGAGACGGAATGAGTCAACTTAACTACCTGGATGCTTGCCAACGTTCACGATGGAACCATACAAGTAAATGATGTAACAAGTGGAACAAAGAAAAGCAAGGAGTTCATATGAACAAGTAAGACTGAGTTTGGAGCATAATTGAAGTTCACTCATGCTAGTTGGATCAGGTAGGATGGTCGCAATGTTCGTACGAGTTGGTTCATACGAGTTTGTGCACCTTGCAAAGGAGATTCGTGTACAAAATTTGGAGTAGTTTTGCAGCACGCTTAGAACAGTGGGTCGTGAATTTTGTGACAGGTTTTAGCCTTTGCCGAAGACTCTTCGTGGACTCTTTTCACTCAAGTTGTGTGAACCAAATGGTGTTGTTTTGATCTTGTATTTGGGAGCTCGATTTTGTGGAAAACCAAGAGAATTGTTTAATGAGTGAGGTGGGGGATGAACTCTTCGATATCGTAGACTTGTTTGGGAGTAGGCTACAAGATGAAACCCTGATTTTTGATGTAACAATTCTTATTGGTATAACAATTTTTGGTGGACCAAGGGTTTTCCCCTAGAAAAATTTGTGTAGTATTATTGTGGATATGATATGTTATGTTTACGTGATAGTATTATATGGTTCACGTTGATATGATGGAATATGGTGTTAATACACTCTCTACACTATGATAAATGAAGTTAAATGTGAAGTTCGCATTATACTTGTGTTTAGATTGAATGTTGGACATACACCAGAACCCGGGCTTTAGATACACTGTGCGTATAGACTCTGCAGGATTGAAGTTTGTTGGATGATGATGAAGCTCTGAAACCCTAGCTCTGAGAAACCTGAGCAGAAAAAACGATATTCGAGTTTTTCATTTTCTGAAAGGAAAAACGTTCTGTGTATGCGAATCATCCTTTGTGACAAAGGAAAGAATATTGCCGTGCAGGAGGGGCAACAGGCATTCTCCAATCTCCGAAGTAGAATTCCGCATTTCAAAATATGGTATGGTTGGTGGGTGTTTCGGCAGATTTTTCGTAAGAAGGAGCTGAAATCGTATGACTGCTCAGGTGGTACCTACCCATTCCTATTTCTTTGAAGACTTGCTTTTAAGGTTATTATGAATATAGTTGGAAGAGAATGCTGATCAAAGAGGAAGATACAGATACAGGAAAGCATACTGACGAAAACAGTATCTCAAGCTATATTTATTCTTATTGGACGGTTTTCTGGAGAAGGTGGTGGGATTCAGTGGTGATATCAAGGCCCTGCAAGGATATAGGATTTAAAAGTTGTCACCACTGGTGGCGCTGCAATGGATGTGTTTGTTGCTGTTTTGAAAGTTGATTATCCGAAGTTGATCTTGAAAGTTGATTTTTAATACTTTAAGACCGAATTCGAGAATGATTATATGAGAGATCAGTGTGAAGAAGGGAAATTATAAAGTCGGTTACTCAGGCCAGCCGATTCTGAAAGCTTATGAACCGGAGATGTATATGAGTTCTTTCCTCTGTTCTTCTCTGAAGAGTTCGCATTCGGCTCCACCGGCGGTCAAATCCCCATCAACTTTCCGGGAACTTTCAAACTGTTTGCCGGCTGCTTTCTGGTGCTCGAAGGTACGTTAGACTTTGACGGCCTTAACTTTCTCATGGGGTATCGGATCTTCTCGTAGTGGTTCTGAGCTGGCGACTGTACATCTTCTTAATTATACGTACTATCGGCGGCTTCAGTTCCGTTTGCAGGGAGAAGGTGGTTTAGAAGTTTAAATGTTTGATGGGGCTTAAGTGGGTACGTTATAGAGGAAGTTGGTGCGGGTACTCTGCGGATTTTATTCTCTGTACAAAGCTAGGATGTACTGTGCAGTGAAGAAGTGATTGGAAGTACTCTTTGTGGGGATGAGTGTCCCTCTCCGGAGTAGAAAGACAACTAACACGTTTCAGATCTGGGGTTCTTTTTTTTTGGGGCGATTTTTCATCTGTCAGTTGGGTGACGTGGGGTCCGAACCGTAGGTTGTTGGGGGGTCATTGTCGGATGGGTTTTTCTTAAGTGAAGGGTTGCATACGTGGCTAAGCAAGTTGGCATGTTCGGATGGCGGAACTAACACAATTCATCAAAGATTGTGATAAGGCTTTACTTGACACATCATTTCTGCATGCCATCACGTTGGCAGAGGAAAACAATTCACTTAGCACAAGTGGTGATGGTCGACTTTCTTCGCACATTAGCAAACCTGACAGAGGGCTGAACCCGGAAATCGATCTTTCCACTACTTAGATCGCTGCTCCGAACAATATTCGAAGGAAGGTTGCAGAGAAGGTAAATCCATTCAAGACAAACCCTGAGGTCCGCCTACTTAGTTTTGGAATCGACGTCTTGTGGGAGAGTGTGGAGGAACTGTCGACAAAGGCAGTTGTTGGGCGCTGGAAATTTGAACGCCACAGCGGAACCAATATGTTACACTGACTATTGCAGGCATGGGAGAAGTTGTCAAGTTATGACCCCAGGGTGAGTAAGTTAGAAGTTGGATGGCTATGCTTTCACCTACAAAAGGAAGGGGATGTGAACGATGTCCTGCGTCGGACGTGGGTCTTCGGGCGGTGCTTTCTGGCATTGCATCGTTGGGACGTGGGATTCCACCCCCGAACAAATGCGCTAATGAATCATTTAATTTGGGCAAAAATGTTCGGTCTTCCACTCCAGTTCTGGAACTTTAAGGTTCTCTGCGCCATAGGAGATAGTATTGGTATTTGCTGCTTCGTCGACCCACACTGCTTTGAAGTTTTTGATAAACGTATGGCGTGGGTTTTGGTGGAGGTGCCTTTCTCCGGGGGATTACCTGCACATGTAGACTTGCAATGGAATGGGGGGATACATAGACAGGCCATTGATTTCTCGCAAGTGCCATTCCACTGTCACTATTGTCATGAGACCGGACGTCTAAGACAACAGTGCGTTCGCGGGAGGGGGAAAGATCTCCTTGGCCGAAATAAGAAGACTCGGCCCAAGTTTTCGGAGGAAAGATCTACCGACTGCAAGACTACTATTTATGAGGCGGCTATATCGGGTAAGACTGCCGCTAACTCTGCTGATTTTGTTGAAACATTAGCTGAGGTTGGGTCTGTCTCTGATAAATTCGTCGGGTCTACTTCTTATTTGCATTCTAAAAGTCTTCAGGGGTGTCTGTGGTTAATCCTTTGGCTCCCCCTGTCTGTGAAAACCCTGTCTTGTTGAGGGAGGGGGGGGGAGTTAGGTATGGGATGGGTGCCAACGTGTGAAGATCAGATGACCAAGTCTCTTTTGGTTAGGGGTGGTTTTGAGAACCATCGCGATGAAGGGTCGGGGCTCTCATTGGGTGATGCCCCACATTCTACTACTCGATCCCATGGTCTCGGTCACTTTATTCCGGGTGTTCTGAACCCTTCAGTCGAAGGTTCCCGGCCTACTCTGCAAATCCCTTCTATTTTGGGGTTGGGGATCGAACCTCCTCCTGTTGATTATGGTCTGTCGTTTATAGAGGGCGCTACTCTTACACCTGATACTAGTCCTCCAGGTTTTAACGTTATGCCACCTGAGACGATGTCACCACATAAATCTGTGGGTTCAGATATCAAGAACCTGTTATTAACCCGGAGGCCAACTTGGAACCTCTCTCTGTGAATGCGAGTCCTCACTCGCCTACCATTTTAATCAGTGCCTCCTCGCAGTCCAATATCACTGTTAGGCGTGGGCGAGAAAGGACTAAGAGAAAGAAAAAGTTGGCTCTCGTGTCGAGTTTGCCTGAAAATCCTCCGGAGTGTTCATTTAGGGATGTCCTGGTTACTTTAGCTATAGGAAGGGTCCTTGGAGCTTTGACCCAGGCTTCTGTAGTTCCTCCATGAAGGTCATTTCTCTGAATCTCAGGGGTTTGGGGGATTTTGGCAAGTTTTTATCTTTGAAAAATTATATTTTACTTTCAAAGCCTTTTTTAATTCTGGTACAAGAAACTATGAACTCAGCTGAATGCTCGACTGATTATTTCCAGAAAATGTTAACAGAGGCATATCGCTGCTAAAAGTGCGAATGGACTATCCGGGGGACTCGTAGCAATGTGGGATCCAAGGTGGTTTTCATTAAAAGCCTTCAGTTTTTATGGTGGTATGCTACTTACAGGTTTTGGCCGGGGTTTTAGTCAGCGTATCCATGTGGTTAATTTATACGCTCCTTATTCTGACAAGCTTATCTTTTGGGTGAAAATGGAACATTGTGGATTCTTGGAATTGCGTAACGCAATCTTCGCTGGAGATTTCAATGTGGCTTTGAATGTGGAGGATAGCTGGGGGAATAAGAGGAGAGCTGATCCACACGCCAAATCCATTAGAGACATTCTGGCACAGGTGGATATTATTGATATCAAAATGCACAAGAACTCCCCTACCTGGTTCAACGGCAGAAGAGGGAAATATTTTATAGGAAAGAGGATTGACAGATTTGCGATCAGCGTCGATCTGAAATCTCTTATGGGGGGAATTGCGGCTTCGGTTGATAATCTTACTCTGTCTGACCACAGGCCTATTTCTCTCGCCTGGGAGTTTGAGAACAAACCTAAGGGTTACCCTTTCAAGTTTAATAGAACTTGGTTGGAAGACGAGATTTTTAATGCTCTTATTAAAAATTATCTCAAAAGTAATCTGAGGCAAGATGAAGTATCAGTGATGGATTATCTCTCTAAGACTATGAAGGATCTCAAGAAGATTGTTTGGCAATGGGAAAAAGGAAAAATTTAGCAAAAAAATGAAAGGATAAGGATATTACAGGCGGAGAGAGAGAGGATACTATCACAAGTGGAAGATGGCAGACAACCTGATGACTATTGGGTTAGGCTGAAAGAAATAGAGGAAGAATACAAAATCTACCTAATTAGGAAGGATAAGACTTGGAGGTTGAAAATTTGAGCCATTTGGCTGGAAGCGAGTGATCAAAACACCAAATTCTTTCATAAATATGCTTCAGGAAGGCGCCATGCGAATACCATATGGGAGATTGAAGATGGAGGATCCATAGTTCATACAACGGAAGCAGTCAAGAGGGCGGCAGTAAATTATTTTGGAGACTTATACAAAAGAAGGGAAACTCAGGTCTTTGTAGCCCAGATGGAAATGATCCAACTATACCCAGTTATGTTCAAGCAGGAGGACTTGAGATGTTTTCACAGGAATGTTACTCCAGAGGAGGTAATAGTTGTGCTTAAATCTCTTGGATCCGATAAAACTCTGGGTCCCGACGGTTGGACGCCAGACTTTTTTATTCACTTCCTAGAGGATTTTTTATTGGTTTTGACTAAGATGGTTGAGGAAGCAAGGTTAAATGGAAGGATAAAAGGTTCCATAAATTCCACTTTTTTAGCACTAATACCCAAGAAAAAAGGGTCGAAATCATTTATGGATTACAGACCAATCTCTTTATGTAATACTCTATACAAAATCATATCCAAGGTGCTAGCAGAAAGAATGAAAGGTGTCCTCTCTAAGTTTATAATGCTAGAACAATCTGGTTTTCTAAAGCAGAGAAGCATCCATGATGTTGTGGTGGCCACTCAAGAGATAATCCATTCCATTCAGGCTGAGAAGTTGGAGGCTGGGGTCTTAAAAATCGATCTCAATAAGGCATATGATCGAACGGATTGGGTTTTTATGAGACTCATTCTTTACAGAATTGGTTTAGACAGAGAGGCAGTCGAGTGGGTGATGGGCTATATCATTAATACCTCTATGGCAGTGATTATCAACGGATAAACTTCTAATTTCTTCTATCCAAGTAGGGGGCTTCGCCAGGGATGTGCACTCTCTCCTCTGTTATTTATCCTTATGGTGGATGCGATGAGCCTGAAACTGAAAAAGGCTATTGGAGATGGTTCCTTCCACGGGATTGACATTGGAACAAACATTAAAGCCTCCCATAGCCTGTTTGTTGATGATATTCTCATATTTGGAATGTTACGGAGATTGAATTGGCAAAATTTTCATAAAATCTTTCAGGGTTCTTGTGAGGATACTGGTATGTTTATTAGTGAAGGGAAGTCCTGCTTATATTGTGCGGGTGGAGAGGAAGGATTAATTCAGGAAATCATCACACATTTTAAATGCGGTAGAGCTTCTCTATTCGGGGGTATAGTATATTTGGGTTTCGGGATGAAACCGCTGAAATTCACTGTTGACGACTGGAAATGGATATTAGAAAAGTACAGGAAGAGATTTAATTCATGGACTACTAAATGGCTATCAAGAGGGGGTAGATTGATTTTAACTCAGGCTGTATTTCAACAACAAACAATATATTGGGCACATCTATACGTAATCCCAAAACATATTTTAAAAGAAATAAGGAAGATAATGGCTTGTTTCATTTGGGGAGGAGGAGGTAGAAAGAGAAGCATGCATTTAGCTAGATGGGAGTCAATCACAATTCCAAAGGAAAAAGGGGGTTGGGGCATTAAGGACTTGGAGACTTTTGGCAACTCATTAGTCATGAAGTCTTTGTGGAGATGCCTATATCATAAAGGAAAATGGCAAGACATTATTAAAGGCAAATATGTGGGACAGGAGACAGTGGAGGCAATAGCTACAAGGGGGTGGAAGACATATAAGAAACAGTCAAATATATGGAAGGGGTTTTGGCATGATCTGGCCGTCATTATTTGGAAATCTGAAATGGTGCTTTGGAGATGGATTGAAAATTTTAATAGGCAGCAATCAAATGCTGGGACATGACAATTTTCTGGCTAATGATGGAGCCTTAATCACGGCACTAAACCAAGGTGGTCTTTTTTATATAAATCAGATTATTGCAGATTGGGACAACGAGGCACTGATATGGACAACATTTAAAGAGACTGGATTGAATATCAGGTGGGAACATTCATGGAGAAATCTGCTAAATTATTTCAGACATATGGGACTTTGCAAAATTCGGGGGAGGTGATAGACTAATTTGGAGAAACATAACTGCATAGAGCAGTCCGAACGTCAAGGAAATATATCAGGCGCTAATTGAAACAAAGTTTGATCTGGGGGGTAGATCGTTGGTTCAAGTTAATTTGGAAGGAAAGGGTACAAATAAAAATGATAATATTTCTATGGCTAGTTTGGAGGGACAAGAATAACACTTGGAAAAACCTGCAAAAAAGGGGTTGGCAGGGGTCGGGTTACTGCTTCTTATGTGGAAATGAAAGTGAGGATAACCAACATCTCTTTTATTTGTGTCCTTCTACTAAGAAAGTCCTTGAATTTTTGTGCTCCAACTGGAATTTTACAGTGCCAGAATACTCGAACACAGTGGAATGCATTAGGTGGTGGTTTAGTAGAGGGAAAAGTTTTAGATCTATTCCTATACTTGCTCATTGGTATATATGGGGTGATAGGAACAGATTGTTATTTGAGGGGAGACCATGCACTCCAGAAAAAACGACAAAGCAGATTTATATAAGCTGGGAGAGAAAGAAGACTACACAGAAACCGCCTTTGGATTTATCCAGGAGAATGAGACCACACGAATTACATTTCCCCGTAGGATACTTTGATGGGGCGGCTAAAAATTCTAATTGTGGCTGTGGGGTTTGGATCATTCTTTCTCCTACTTGCCAATACAATTCCTATTGGAACGGGGGAATTGGTACGAATATGAGGGCAGAATTCATGGCGTTATGGGGTCTACCTTGGCTAGCTACAAATCTGTGTTTGGAAAAGTTATGGATATTCGGGGACTCTAAAAATCTCATTGATCATATGAATAACAAGTCAAATCTAAATCCAGGCTTGGTTACTCACTGGATTGAGCATATCCATGTACTCAAGAACAATTTCACTTTCCTCTCCTTTTCTCATGTTTACAGGGATAAAAATGAAGAATCAGATCGATTATCTAAGAAGGGACTGGAAGGCACCTTCGGATACATGAAATACGTTTTCATTAATATGCAGGGTCAAAATTCAGAAGGATGGATTAACTTAATATAACTGGAGGACCCTACTCTTCAGTTTCTGCCACATGCTCCATCTTTTTGGCTTGGGCGTGTGTGCGTGCGATTGCGGCGTTTCATATAACGGTCTATCTACGATTTTTTGTCCTCTGTCGCTCGAAGGTAGTTGTTTGTCGCATCTTTGTGACTCTAAATCTTGCTAAGTATTGTTTATGCTTTCTCCTTTGTTTCGATCGATTTTTGGTATTCTGTTGATATCAGCTAAAATTGTTTTTTGGATATTTCGGTTAGCGTATTAGTGATGCTCTTATATAAATTGGACTAGAAAAGAGGCTGCTTTAGTTTTTACCTTGACGAGTTTTTAAATATGTTATTTGTATGTGGAAAAACATTTCGAGGAGATACCACATGGAATGAGGCACCACTATCCAGATACCACATGCTACCCATCACTGTGCTTGACATACATGAAATAAGGGTAAAATCCAACACAAATTATAAATCATAATCACAACCTGAATGTGATGTGATCTCAGGCATCCAAGCCTCCCATTCCAATTTATTTTTATGTTGGCATGTCTCTTTCTTACCACATCTATTTTTTTTTGCAACCCTTGTTGCACCAACAAATCTTGTACCTTTAGGTTCCATAATGCATAATTATTTGTACTGATGAATTTATCCACCTCAAACTTAGCATTAGTCTTTTTTTCCATTTTCCTCCTACACGAGCTCTTTTAAAAAAAAATTCTTATTTTTTTTAAAATTGGTTGTGTTTTTTCGAAGTTCCAAAAATGAATCCTTCAAATAGGGTTTAATAAAAAAAAATTCATGCTTCCCAGTTTTGAAAATTTTCATTACTCATGTCATAAGCCCTAATTATTTAACCCAAAACCTTGGTTCTTTTAAAACATTGGTTCTCTTTAAAAAACAAACTATCTTTGACAATCAATTTTTAATGAATTTTTATTTTCTTTAAGAAAACAAATTATGATTTTAGGGTTTAAATAAAAATTACCCTGTGGTTAGTTCCAAGTTTAGTCAAAGTGAATTTTTT
This sequence comes from Pinus albicaulis, assembly GCA_034641835.2. NCBI lineage: Eukaryota > Viridiplantae > Streptophyta > Pinopsida > Pinales > Pinaceae > Pinus > Pinus albicaulis. The sequence continues at coordinate 810,569,541 of CM076574.1, read as the reverse complement.
TTTCCTCAACCCGACTTCTTTCACAACAATGGCTAGGGTTTCTGGGCATACTTTGTAGGTCTAAATTATTTTTACACAAGCAGACTTCCCTCCTTCAATTGAAAAAACAAACCTAAAAAATGACCCTTGCACTGAACACAATACGAGATATTTTCCTCAACCAAAATGAAATTCTTCACTACCTCTTTCTTTCACATAGGCTTTACCATGCCCTTACTTTCATGCGGGCCCAGAAAAAATTTAAAAAAGGTGTCCTTATCCTTTTTCAATTGATAGCTGCTCATGGCTTCCCTAGGATTCAATTTCTCAGTTTTTTCTCATGGCTTCTTTAACACGTCACTTTTCTCTGATGATAGCTATAGTTTCACAACTTGGATATTTTTAGCACACAAACTTCACTACAAGCGAGTTACCCATCGTTGATGGTTTCTTCTCTTTACAGTTGGACTTACCTTGGAAGCTACGATTTATTATAACACTTTCTCTCTGCAACAGATCCTGCATTGTGGCTTTCTTTCTCTGCAACAACTTCAGTTCTTCTCTTTATTTCACTATCCTCACAACCACATGGATTTGAAACAACTTATTGATATTTGGAGCCCATAAATTAATTGAACAACAAGGAAAATAATTGCATAAAAATAGGAAACATATTTCATAAACACAGACATAAGATGTAAGTGGCAAAACCCTGACAGTGTGTCAATGAAACCTCCATGGGGCAAGGGATTGGAATAATTTTATTAATTAAGGTCAATCAAAGGATCTCCAATACAATTTGTCTCTCAAGATAGAACATTTTACTTAATAGGCATAATTACGAACTACCTATCGTTACACAAGTGTCTGATCAGTAAAACAAGGTTTACTAAGGTGAAAATAAATTTACATAATCTTTTAATTGTTTTCATTTTTAACAAAATATTTATATGAAATAGAAAGAAAAATAGCGTAAAGTTTCTTAATAAGTCACACTAATTTTTATTGATACAAACCTTAAATACAACACAGGAATGATGTGATTGATAAACTGACATGAACGATGGGGTGTGGTAGAATTTCATTTCAAAAGAATCACCATAGGGACACTGAGGTGTGTTCAAATGGTGTCATGGAGGGAGGTTCTTTCTCTACCCTATGTACAAAAGAAAAAACATTTCATGGCTTGATCTCTATCATGGTCTGCAATTGCAGAAGAGTTGTTTTGAGTATAGAACATACCTCAATTAGAAAGAAATTTTTGGGAAACATCGAAAGTCACCAAAGGATTCTCAATAAAAAAGCATCACAAATATGGCAACCTACATAGTATGTGAACATATGAAACCCTTGTCTTTAAAAATGTGTTGTGGGTAAAGAAGGTAATTTGTGTTTGAGAGGAAAAAATTACTACATATATATCCTTTTCCACGTCATCATCTCCCTATAAAACCTAGCCTACTTTAGAATTGCTTCTTCTGTGGGCCTGACCTCATTTGAGATTCACATAAATACTATTTGGGACTGGTTTCATTTGGGCCCCGCAGAGTGTTGTTTAGGCTTATCCTCATTTGGGCCTGCATAATGTTGTTCGGCCCCACACAATGTTGTTCGACACCACACAGTTGGCTTTGAACATTCGACTTCAAACTATAGCAAAAGTCACCTAATGTAATATAGTGTGACATATTATATTTGGCCAATTTTGCATTTCGCCAAGCGACTCATCTCAAAAAAGGTTATGGTCACATTTTTTATTAATAAGGCCATCCATGAGGGAATTTTTCAAGCACGAGGTGTATCAATATCCTATACCAACAAGGATTTTGTTAGATGATCCAAAAATAAATATTATCATAGGATACCGGCTGAGATCCATCTTAACTACGAGTCTATCTGGCCTTGAGAGGATCAAATCTCTCGGGGTGAAAACCTCTTTTGAGTGCAAAACTTGAGGAAAGGTTTCCACCTCAAGATATTTGATCCTCTCGGCGCTTGATAGATTCGGAGTTAAGATGGATCTAGGCTAGTTTCAGTCATGTGTGACCAAGGAAAATCTATAGATAATATGAGGAACATATGCTTAATTTTATCAATAATATGTAAATACATCTAATATTAACATAACCATTTTAAATATGTTAAATATGTCTGAGATTTATTGAGTCATTTTAATTTTAAATTTGATTAGTTACCTCAGTTTGTTGAGATGATAAATATTGTAAAATAACTTTAATGATGAAATAAAATTTTGAATGCAAAGTGACAATGTAATAATATTGAATGCTAGAAACTGTGAATAATAAGAATGTAGTCAATTACGAATAGTCTTCATTGTGATCGATTTCAAACTATTTTCTTCTACTATTCTTATTTTCACCCATGTTAGTTTTGTCATATTTTCATATTGATTATTTGAAAAGGACAGTTGGAATCGTAAACCATTTAAATATTTAGCTCAAGCTGTTGTAGTAAACATCATACCTTGTCTCTCTTGCTCTCCAATATTAATAGGTTGAATTACTATAACACAAAAATCAATGTACAATGTCAATAATTTTTTGTGGTTACACTGAAATCATTGCACACACACTATTAATCCAATGACTTTAGAATTAATGTACCATCATACATCCAATTACATCAAATTAGAAATCAACATATACACTGAAATCAATGCAACTAATGCAAGAAATCAAATAATAATATAAAACAACATCTACACTAAAATCAATGCATCTAATGCAAGTAATGAAATATGATTAGAAATCAACATCTACACTCAAATAAATGAGTCTAGTGCAAGTAGGAAAATAGGATTTAAAGCCAACATCTACACTGAAATCAATGCATCTAGTGTATGCAATCAAATAGGATTAGAAATCACCATCTACACTGAAATAAATGCATTTAGTGCAAGGAATCAAATAGGATTATAAATCATCTACATTTAAATCAATGCATCTAGTTAAATCATCTACATTTAAATCAATGCATTCAGTGCAAGAAATCAAATATAATTATAAATCAACATCTACATTGAAATTAATGCATCTAGTGCAAGCAATAAAATAAGATTAGAAATCACCATCTACACTGAAATCAAGGCATTTAGTGAAAACAATCAAATAGGATTAGAAATCACCATCTACATTGAAATCAATCCATTCAGTGCAAGCAATCAAATAGGATTAAAAATAATCTACATTGAAATCAATCATCTAGTGAAAGAAATCAAATATAACCAAAAATAAAAATCTACATTAAAATTAATGCATCTAGTGAAATCAATCAAATAGGATTAGAAATCATCATCTACACTAAAATTAATGCATTTAGTGCAAGCAATCAAATAGGACTAGAAATCATCTACATTAAAATCAATCCATCTAGTGTAAGTAATCAAATATCATTAGAAATCAACATCTACACCAAAATCAATTCATCTAGTGCAAGAAATCAAATAGGATTAGAAATCATCATCTACACTGAAATCAATGCATCTACTACAGGAAACCTTCTTCCCTCTCTCCCCCATATATATCTATATATCCATCCATCTCTCCTTCTTTTTCTCTTTATCTCACCCCACCATACACACTCTCTCTCTCACTCCATATCTATCAATTTCCTTGTCCCTCCCTCCTTCTCTCCATCTATATTTTTTTCTCTTAACCTTACATCTATATCTATATCTCACTCTATCTCTCTATATCAACTCCAAAACATAAACTCTCTTTCTCCAATCTATCTATCTATCTATCACTCCCTCCTCCTCCTCCTCTCTCTCTCTCTCCCTCTCTCTCTCTCTCTCGCTTCTATCTCTCTTCCTTCCTGCTACCCTTTCTCCCTCTCTCTCCATCTTCTTTATCACTCCCTCTCTCTCACTCTCCACCTTTCACCCTCTATGTCTTTATTCTTACCTCCCCGTCTCTCCCTCTCCATCTTCATATCTCTTTCCCTACCTCTCTTCACTCTCTCTCTTCCTTTCTCTCCCCCCATCTCTCTCTCTATCTTCACCTTCCAACTTTGTTACCATATGCCTCTCTCTCTCTCCTTCTCTCCCCCCTTCTCTCCATATCTCCTTATTTGTCTCTTTATCTCACCCCAAAACATACACACTACCTCTTCATCTTTCCATTGTCACTCCCCCTCTCTCTCCATTACTCACTCTCTATGTATTTATTCTTCCCTCCCTCTCTCCTCATCCAGCTCCATCTCTCAATCCCTCCCTCTCTCCCCCTCCAAATCCATATTTCTATCCCTCCCTCTCTCCTCCCCTCTCTCCTCCTCTCTTTCAAGTCCCCTCTCCTTTCCTTCCTCTCTCTCCCTTTCTCTCCTACCTCCCTTTCTCTTCCCCCATCTCTCTCTCTCTCCATCTCTCAATCCCTCCCTCTCTCCCCCTCCAAATCAATATTTCTATCCCTCCCTCTCTCCTCCTCTCTTTCAAGTCCCCTCCCTTTTCCTTCCTCTCTCTCCCTTTATCTCCTACCTCCCTTTATCTTCCCCCATCTCTATCTCTCTGTCTCTCTCTCTCCCTCTCTCCTACAATCCTCTCTTCCCCCATCACTCTCCTCCTCTCTCTCATCATTCCTCTCTCACCTCCATCTATTTTACCCCCCAGCTCTCTTTCTTTCTCTCTCTCTCTCTGTCCTCCAATCCTCTCTCTTCCCCCATCACTCTATCTCACTCTCCAACTATCTTACTATTTCTATCCCTTTATCCTTCTCTGCCCCCTTGTCTCCATCACTCCTCCTTTCTCCTTCTCTCCCCCTTGTCTCCATCACTCCTATGTATCTTTATCCCACCCATAAGCATACACACTCTCTCTCCATCTCTCCCTTGTCACTCCCTCTCTATGCATTTCTTCTTCCTTTCCTCGCTCCGCCTCTAGCTCCATCTCTCTATCCCTCCTCTCCTCCACCTCTCATCCTTTCTCTCTCTCCCTTTCTCTCCTACCTCCCTCTCCCTTCCCCCTTCTTTCTCTCTCTCTCACTCTCTACCCTCCAATCCTCTCTCCTTCTCCCTCCCTCTCTCCTTATCTCTCTCCCACCTCCATTTTTATGTCTCCTTCTCCCTCTCCCTCTCTTACCCTTCTCTAACTCTCTCACTCTTCTCACTCTCTCTCTCTTCATTCCTCTTCTCCCTTCTCCTTCAATTTATCTCCATATCTCCCTTGTCACTCCCCCTATTTCTCCACCTCTATCATATATCATGATATATTAATATATATTACAATATAATAAACTTAATATTGTATTCATCTATACATATTAAATTTAATAATATTAATATTTTAATATTAATGTTAGGGTTAATAATGTTTTTTTTTGGCATGGTATTAATAATAATTTGGTCCATGGTATTTGACCCTTATAATTCATATATAATTAGATCTTGATTTCTAATCGTATTTGATATATTTTTATTTATTTACCTTACCTCTTTATACCTCTTTTATATTTACTTATTTACCATACCTATTTTATAAATATATTATTTGGCCCATGGTATTTGCCCATGGTATTATTAATATTTTGTCCCATGGTATTTGGCCTATGGTATTAATAATAATTTGTCCCATAGGCTTCACCTAAATAAAATCCGTTTTTGAGTTTTTGTAAATATAAAGTGGTTTATTGAGTAAATATAAAAATCGGTTTTATTTATTTACCATACCTCTAGTTTATTTATATTTTTATTTATTTACCATACCTATGGTTTATTTATATTTTTACGTATTTACCATATTTTATTTATTTACCATATCTCTTTTTTAAGTGTTAGTAAACTCTTCATATTTTAAGTTTATATCGTTTAAATTTATTTTTAATAAATTTTTAATTATTCATTTATATGTATTTATGTAAGCTATTGTTCAAGCCGACATTTTTTTTTTGGCTGAGCATACTTACACATCGGGGTCTTGGGCTGGCAAGATAGCACTCCTAGCGCAGCAGAACTGAATAAAATAATTATTAATTTAGATATTAAATTAATAATTATTATTCTAAAATATTTAATAAATATTTGAGATACTTAGAAATAGAATTTTGTTTTTAAAAATAGGACTCTAGAATAGACTCGTTTCCTAAAAATATATTTTATTTCATAAAATAGGACTCTAGAAAAGAGTGTTCTGCCTGGAAAAACGCCTAAGTTAGGAATAAAGTTAGTAGAATAGATAGGAGGTCATTTAATGTAAGTGGACACTTGTTATTTAATAAGTGATCCATAATTAGTGGAAGTTAGGACTTTGAACTTATAAATAGCTCATTGCAAGAGTGTTTTTGTTGTTCGTGTGTAAACTCTTGCATAATTCCATATGTAATTTTTTTTTTTTTTTATTAATAATATTACGTGTCTGAGGACACTTCGGCCATTATTGTGGTATCAGAGCTACGGTAATGCTGCAGTGAATATGAGGAGGAGATTCTAGCTCTACAAGTTCTTGGAAAACTCCATTAAATTGATCAGCAAATGATTTGGTATGGAATTTGTCAATTTTTTTTTAAAAGGAACATAAATTTTATTATTGATTTTAGATTTGTAAATTCTAAAATCATTTTTATCAAGAAAAAATGCAAAATTTGTGTGACCTTTCTGCAAATCTGTATTTTAATGCACCGGATAAGGATTTCTGGTTCGTAGTGATTCCCAAGTCTCTACGTTTCACGGAAGCTGTACAACTTGGCCAGCACACCTGGAGATTTACCCAGAAAAAGTTTTCTCAGAAAACGATTGCTTCTTTGCATGGACATTTGAAAAGAGGAGACCGCTTTGGAAAACTATTCTTTCATTCCTTGTTCCTTTTGTGACAATAGCCTGATGTTTGTTTCCGTTATTTCCACATTGGTGCAAACTTCTGGTCCTCTATTCTTGCGTTGCATTTCTCTCCCTTATCTTCACCACTCTTTTCTTGTGTTGGATCATTTTTAGATAAACCCATTTGGCAGAGAAATTACTCCATTTGCTTACTGCCCTGGTGTCGGAGATTACTTGATGAATAATTTTCCTCGTCAAACAACCAAAATTCCAACTACAATCTAAAACCTCAATTAAACAGACTATATTTTGTTTTTCGTCCCGGCCAAGTATGTCGTTCCCGACCGTCGGATCAGCACCTTATCTATCTGTAACAATATGTGTGAGGGGTTCTCATTCTTTTTGCAGGGTTTAGGTGGACTTTCTTTACCTTTTTCAAGGTGGAATAATCTCTCATATGATACTCAATGCCCTCTGAATTCTCCATTAACATACCCTGCAACATTTTCCAATAATGAAAGAAAATGCCAACCCGTGAATCGAGAGACAACAACAGTTATTGATAGCAATTAAGTGGTCAATCACAAGCATCGAATATCCGGTTTATATAATAGTCAATATCGGCAACTCACAGCCCAAGTCACAGTCCAACGTCCTCGTGGTGTGAAGTTTCATTTTCATTTATGGTACTCCTGTAAGCTTTTAACATCAAAATCATCTTCCATGCCCATGGATTGGGTTTCCTGCGTTTTTTTCTCAAGAAATTTTCTTAATGAGTTTGGGATTAACCGTGGATAGAGCAACGTTGTGGCTGCGACTTCGGCTATAACTTCTAGAAAAGCCCCTCCTCAGAACGATGAAACCGCACCAACAGATCTAGTCTCCTTGATTTCCTCAAAGAATTCTACAGAGTGTTGCTTATGAAGTGATCGATCACTCTATTGTGCGTATGAAGAGTTTAATATGAAGTGATCGATCAATATGTTGTGCTGTGCGTATGGTTAGATCATGTGCGTGTGCTTATGAAGAGTTTAATTTGTGATGAATCATTGTACTGTGCATATATATTTTACATTAAGAAGGACATTTAAACTCTTGCATAAGGAGGACTTTTTGGAGAGATAAGGAATAGTGGTAATTTCTATTGTTATTTGGAGGAATAAGTAGAATTTTTTTTTACTTGAAGAACATTGTAATATTTTTTTTTACTTGAAGAACATTGTAATATTTTGTAATTGGAGTTATAAGGGAGAATTTTTGTAACTCAAAGTAATTTTACTTTGAGGTAACATTTTGCTACCATTTTGCGAAACTTCATTGTAAAAGTCAAATTTTGAAAGTTACCTTGTAATATTTGAGAAATTGACTAGAGCCAAGTGCAAAGCTCAGTCATTTTTCTCCTGTTTTGACGACTATTCGAGGGTCAAGGCCAAGCCCCGATAGATTGTTTTTTTGTGTTGTGTGTTGCATGTTGTGTTGACCATCTTGATATTCTTTGGAGCTTGATTCGTGGCGTGAAGTTTAAACACTACAATGTCTAAGTTGATTAATTTATTTTCTGATTCCGACAAACTTGAAGGCTCAAAATATTACAAAACATGGCAACGCCTCATCGGAAGCACTCTCATTTACAATGAATTGTGGCATGATATATGCGATGGATATGTTAAGCCAAATAAACCTATAGATGCAGTTGCACTAGCAAAATGGGAAGTTAAAAATGCCAAAGAATTATCTCTCATTAAATCTTCTGTCAATGATGAAATGTATGTCCATATCGAAAATGTTAAATATGCATGGTTTTCTTTGAGAACTTTTAAAGAATTGTTTGATACTCAGCCTAAATAAAAAAGAGTTGACCTACAATTAAAATTGTTGCATCAAAAATTGACTGAAGAAGGAGATATTCTTGAATACATCTCCAGACTTAAGAATATTAAGCAGGAAATTGTTAATGCTGGTTTTCAAGTAGTAGATGATAGTTTTATGGTCACAATTTTAATTTTTGGACTTCCTTCTTCCTACACACATTTTTTGGAAACTCTACAACTAACTGGAAAGTTAGAAAAGCTAAAGTTTGATGAGCTCTGCGAAATGTTGACTCAACATGATAAAAATTTTGGGAAGAAAAATAAAGTTGGTGAAGATGTTTTTCTCACAGAGGCCAATACTAGTAACTCATCAAATGATAGTTCTAGAAGCAGAGGCAGTGAAAATTTTAATCAGAATCAAGCAGCACATAATGTACAAAGTCAAGGAAAAATCCAAAGCAGAGGCAGTGGCAACAATTTAGGGAGAAGCAATTTTCAAGGCAGAGGCAACAATCAAGGAAGAGGTTATTTTCAAGGCAGAGGAAATAATAATCAAGGTAGAGGACAACCTAAAAACAAAAGTCAAAGCAGAGGCAGAGGCCAGTCTCAAGGAAGAGGAAGAGACTTAAGTCAAGTTGTGTGTCGAAGATGCAACAAAATTGGCCATTATACTGCAGATTGTCACACATCTATCAATAAAATTTCCAAGTTTCAATAGCCTTCAGCACAATTTTCAAATGATCAAGATGGTAATGACTCAGAATATGTCTTCACTTCTTCACCAGCACTCCAACTTTCCTCCTATATTAAGAGTGATTATGAAGATGCTTGGATTTTGGATTCAGGAGTAACTCAGCACATGACCTATAGATGAGATTTATTTTGGAATTTTCAAGAGTGTTGTTTGGTCTCAATCTAGTCTCCTAAACTGAGCTCATTTAATTGTCAACCAGGATTTGTAAACTGCTGAAGTGAAGTGTACTGTATGTACCTAGGTGCTTGTTTCCTAATGCGTTGTGTGTAGTGTTTTGTGATGTTTTTGGTCTTTTATGATGATTTATGATGTTTTTGGTCTTTTGGTGGTTTTATGTTTACAAGGAAAATGCCTAGAAAGCTAATGGAAAGGAGCTGGCGATCAAAATAGAGTTAAGCCTAATTGATGGAATGTCAAATGGCAAATGCAATTGGAAACACTGAAGTAGAATCAAATCTAAACTATGACAAAGTAAAAGCAAAGCTTGATAATGACTTTTAAGCAAATGATTCAAAACACAAACTAAACTTGAGGAGTGATCACTAAGTATGCAAATCCTCTAACTAATCAATTAAACAACTAACTTACAATGATGCAACATTTTGTCCTTGATTAGAGATTTGAAACATATTTAGGGGAAAACATTGTTATCATCATAAGATCTTCTATTCTAGAACTAGTTCCTATCTCTATTCTGCAATTCAATTGAATGTCACAAAACCTTTACTCATGAGTTATTGATTTCTTTCCAAAGTAGTCTTTTGAGGAAGAGCTCTATTTATAAAATGATGAGGAAATTGTAGAGGTACTTCAGGCCTTAAAATGATGTTGTCTTCTGTTCATATGGTTATTGATCAATTATGGATTTTAGAACAAGAAGAAGTTTGTGAATAATGAAGGTTGTTTTGTTAATCTTAACAACTGAAGTAATCTATTGTGCAGTGGATGACAATCTGAATGGGAAGTGCAAGTGCAATGAGTTAATCTAAAAATGAACTTAAGATGCCACTAATCTAGAACAATGCTGAACTACAAGTCATCATCAAACTCAAAACAAGGTAGCTGAACATGAGTTAAGTGCAATTAAACTCCGGAGTATCCTAACTATGCTATCATGTATTATTCTATGAAGTTACACAATCTTTTTGTCCATCATTAGTGATATTTTGGAAGAGTTCCTTATTTTGGAAGAGGTATTAGAACAATTCTGACTGTGTAATTGAATGCAAATGCAAGAAAAAGACTAAAAGCAATGAAAAACTAAGATATCATATCCATGTCCTACTCGTCATTATGATGTTTTGGACAAGCGTTTAAGAGCAAGAACAGAGATGATACTTAGTGCAAACACACAACTAAATCATTCATTATCACGGTCATGTCTTGAACTTCTTAAGAATTTCTTGGAAGAGTTTCTTCTTGTGGAAGAGTGATTAGAACAAGTGTAACTGTGATAGTGAACAACAAAAAAAACTACAACTAAATTCTACAGTACTATAGCCATTCATCATTCATCATTATAATCTTTTGGAAGAATTTCTTCTTGTGGAAGAGTTAGAATTAATATAACTACAGTAGCTAATTAAAAACAACTATGAATTCAACTCCTAATCCTACAATACTATAGTCATTTCCCATTCATAATTATAGTCTTTTGGAAGAGCTTCTTCTTGTGGAAGAGTTCGAATGAGTACAACTACAGTAGTTAATTAAAACAACTATTAATTCAAATGCAAAGTGTAAAGGCAACTAGAAGACTTATCTAATTTACGCAAAATAAATCCGTGCAAGAGGCAGGGGCCCTCTACCACCTGACGGAATTCAACTCCAAATTAAATCACGCTTCAAAACAACACGGTCTACTCCATTAAAGATGAAAGAACTTGAACATAACACTCTGCGTCTTCAGAAATGTAGCACAGAGTCTAAACAAAATCTAGCATCAAATCTAACATAAAATCTCTAACATAGCTCTCGGTCTCCCGAGTGTTTATAAAGCAAATGCACATAACAATACTTGCAACAATTCAGGAACACTGTCTTTCCTTATCGGAATCACGTTAGGACTCTTTGAAGTGGCTGCGTGAAGAGGAAAAGACCTCTGGACTGAGACAGTCCTAATAGAAGTCTTCCTTCCTAAATGTGTTCCCCACGTTCAAAACCATACCCAGAATTCGTTTCTTCCTCCATGATGAGCAACGAACCATGTAGTCATGACGTGGATCATGCCCATATGCGGTTTTTCTCAAGAGGCCACCTGGAACATACTCAAACATGAAGGCAGCTGCAGAATCGCCGGTTAGCTACGGAATGTCTGCATTCTGCAGCTAGTTCCGGTCAAAATGCTTTACAATGGCAAAAATCACAAAATTTAGCAAGTCAGTCATGTAAATCATTCTAAAAGTAATTTCAACTATATTCATTGATCAATTGGGTCTAGAATAGCAAAGGACAAAGGAAAATGAGGTAAAATGAAATTGACACAATTTTGAGGCTCAGCAAGTGGCTAACA
>CM076574.1:810371531-810557620 GCA_034641835.2 Pinus albicaulis | reverse complement strand
TGTGGGCTAGAAGCATATCCTTGTTGAAACAAAGGTTTTCCCTGAAAGGGTTGTCCTTGTTGGTTAGAAGGTTGCACAGGTAGGGTAGATATAAAACCGTTAATGTACTGATAAGCCTCAGGAGCAGGCAAAAAAATGAGGTTTCCATGCTCATCATATTGATATGGAAATGAATAGATCGGGGCACCATCCACTCCATAATGAGAAAATTAAGGATGATAAAGATCCTGAGAGGACTGTTCAACCTGAGAGAGTGGCAGTTGTAAAGACATCCGATACTCTTTGGGAGAAATGTTCTTGGGAATGGCAGAAGCTATATAAACGTCTTCAGGAACTGACGAGGTTCTAGTTGATTGAGTGGTGACAACAGGTGTAGATGCAGCCACGCAGACAGTAGGTATAACAGGTACCGATGTGACAAAAGGAGATTTTGTGAGAGGTGTCGATGGCGAAATCCCTAACGAGGGAATGGTTGGTTCCATGGACGGAGTTGATATTCCCATAGAAGCAATAGCGGCCATGACTTAACTTAAAGACCTATATCCAGCTAGGAGCGATGGACCAAGTGAAGAAAGAACAGATGATTCAGGGATGTCTTTGGGAAAAAGCTGGTAGTCTTCACCAGAATTAGGAATTCCCTCACTAGGAGTAGGACTGGATGAGTCCATATCTGACCCTGCCGTAAGATCTTCTAAAAGACGACGGAGACTAGGAGGTACAAAAGCAGCTAAAAATGGTGATCCCGATGTAAGAGGAGGGGAGTGTTCCCCAACTCCAAATCCAAACCAAGCGTTGTACAAGGGCCAATTGAACTCAACTGGTCCTCCAAAGGGAAGCTCAGATATAACTAGTCCCCCAACGGGAAACTCGGATACAACGGGCTGCTGCTGCTCAGCAGAGGACTGAGAGACCTCTGATGAATCGTCTGTATAAGGAATACCAGTAGACGAAACTAATGGTTCCACCACTGTGACTATAACAAAAAGAGGAAGAGATAAAAAACAAAGACACATGGGCAAAAACCAAGGCAAACAAAAACAGGCTGAAAAATCAATCTCTAAATGGGCGTGTGATCGTAGGTGATTAATTTTACCACATTGAAACTAGAAATTTTACTGTTTCATGTTTTAAGAGTCTAGAAAAGAGTAAAATATGACTCTGTCACTTTCAGTTTGGAAACAAGTGTGAAATGACAAGCGCTTGATGATCTTTTCAAATTTAGGGAGTCAGTAAAGATCAAAATGACTACTCTGGTAATTTAGGTAAATGGGTGTACCAGATATCCGTGAACTGCCACATACACCTTCGTAAAAATGAAAAATAAATCAACCAAGGACTTAACGTACGTGTAGGTAATCTATCTGAATGTTGTGTCCGGTGTATCACGGGTAAAAGGCGGCAGACTCGGCTTCCTACGGATAAAGGATTGGCAACCTAATGGGGTCTCCCTTTATATACATGACGGTACAGGGAGCACAAATCTGTACTAGCGCTCTCTGTAGCCAGATGGCAAGCGATAACTACTAGGTTTAAATACATCGAAACATGTCTCTACCTTAGACTACTAGATGTTCCGTTAAGTTTCAATGCTGCCTTAGGTTAATTCTGTAAATTTTAAAGTTGATCTTCAATTTACATTTCGATTTCAAGGCCCTATCGAATGTTGGATCTCATAAAACCTCTAGATGCAAATTACATGCCACAAAATATCATTTTGTTCAATGAAGAGCTATCTGCGGGAGAGTTGAGAGCTTTCAAATGACAAAAAAATGAACGCACAAAAACATCCACTACTGCTTTCAATGCAAGCTAATGAAATTAGAAAACTTTTCTCTAGAATTATACAATGCTAGTAATGCGAAAAAGTTTTCAATTTTCCTATGCCAATCGAAATGCAAAAGATTTTGTTTTTTTGTATTTTTCAATATATTAGAGCAAATACACTAAATAAATGAAAAACTAATGAAAATATCAATTTGAGAACGATAAAGAGAGAGCTGAAACAAAACAAGTTCACTCAACTCAAACAAACACAATCAAGACTCAAAATGATGATGAAATCCCTCAAAGCGAAGAAGAATCTCGAAAGAGACTCAAACAAACCTTGTGATCTAGGCTTGGAGCAACACAAAGTGAAACTGAACGAAAGAGAGGACAATCACTCAATTAACGCAATGACTCAATTGGATTGCGCAAGATGAATGCAAAGAAGCTGAAATAAAGTTGACCGGGAAAGGAAAGACCCAAAACGGGCCCACGGGAGGCTCAGCACACTGAAGCACCTAGAAGCCCTAGGGCTAAAATGCAAAACTGACAAAAAAGGGTGAAAAACTGGAGGAAAAGGGCTAAACATAGTCAAAAATGACTTCAAAGCACTCAATCAATTAGAAAAAATGAACCAGGACAAAACTCAAGCTCAGAGAGTCCAAGAACAGGCAAACCCTAAAACCAAGCAGGGTTGGCGCGCCTGTTTGGTTGTAATCTGCGCCAAACAGGGAATGGCGCGGGGGCCTAACTGGCAACTAGTGCCATTTGGCGTGACTGTCAGAGGTATAACCGTGCCGATCAAGTTTACCCTAGTAAAATGATGAAAATGAACTAACAAAGGCTAGATCTGGCCTTCTGGGGACTGAACAAGGTTTTAACACCAAGGAAGGTGAACCAGAAAAGCAGACTAATCAAACAAAAAGCCAAAAACAACCCAATGGAGGAAGGACCAACTCCCACTGAATCCCCAGTGGAGTCGCCAAATTGTTGTGGAGGTAAATCCCCTCTGCGGACAGAGGGGATCCCACTAGCCCTAGAGTGGGTCTAGCAACAATCGAAACACGCAAAAATATTGGTTCCTAGTTACAAAAGATAGAATCGTGATAGATCGCTTACCTTGATTCCTTCTCTGCTGTTGTCGAAGAAGAAGTGGCACTTCCATTCCTAGTTGGACAGGTCACGATCTGTGAGCTTGCTGCATCCAGATACCTGTACACATGCAAAGAAGAGGGACAACATGCAACGTAATATTTCACACTTTTATAACTATCGATCAGTGAGAGAGGAACGAATTAAATTGCATTGTATAATGGACAAACAAAATCATGGAACCAATAGAAGATTCTTGTATATTAAGATACAAGAGAAAGATTACAACCGGTGCTCTGACGTCGTGATCTTCCTTAGACAGGGTTCCAGCAGGATGTGTCTCACAAAGCTCGTCAAGGATTCGACAGAACTCTCTCTCTCACAGGGTTCTCCTTAGCTCTGTTCTTGATTGTCACTTAGCTATAATTTCCTTCCCAAAAGTTCAGCTAGCTAGCAAATGGAGAGGGCATGCTTTTATAGAGGGAGAAGGAGAGGTTAGGCTCCCTATAATCATGGGGGAGAGTCCTATCTCTTAGGAAGGTTCCATGAGAGGTGGAAAACCACTTCCTAAATAGGGAGATCCGGAGGCAAACAACCCAACCTCATTTTGATGATCCGTTCTGAAGTTGTTAGAATCAAACTTCCGCCTTCTATTGTTAAAAAACATTCCTTAATAGGCTTGGCGTGGGTGAAACATAGGGACAGAGTGCCAGTGGCGTAACCACTAGTGTGCATTTTCCCCATTGGCATGAGGGATGAACTGGCTACTCGTGCCAATGCCAAAACATGGGTTTTTAAGGTTTTTCAGAGGAAATGTTCTTCGGGAGAATTCTTTTCCTTATGCAGAAGGATGCCATCAAGGTGTTTTCAGGACATTTTACTGTTCACAGGTCACGGGAATAGTCCTCCAATGTACATGATGAGGGATTGCAGGGACGGTGACAAAATGTTGTGTAACAGCAGCCAATACCACAACCGCTAAGGGGCTCGAGAACTCCAATATATATCAATTCGCTACAATAAAATTTATATATAATGCCTTGAGAGTTGCATGTGATCGTCGTGTTCTAAGAAGGTTGTGTCAATGAAACCTACATAAAAAAGAAAAAATCGGTAATCAATGCTAGATATTTTTCTGCAGAACTCTACGACGACTTATCTAACCCTAAAAAGGCAACAATTTTGTCTCCATCGATTGCTTCCATAGAGAAAATGATCAAGGGCACGATTCGTTGATGTCTCAATGGAAAATTTGACCCATTTAACCTTATCAGTGATTTTCCAGCTAAAATCTCTTACTGCAATCTTCTTAAAAACCCCAAACATGGAAAATAATAAGAATCTCCTACTCTCAACGGTGTAACGATGGCCATCGAATTTTGTGCAAAATCATGTTTCAAGTTTAAGGAGCCAATAAAATTTATCGGCACGTTGGGAAAACGCAATGAAGCCATCATCTGGCTCATCAGCAGTCTAGTCGTTCTTGAAGAGAATCTCTGATGTTTGCCATAATAATAATAATAATATGTTGTCGACATCCTTTAAATAATTTTAAAAAAATCTATTAAATATATTTTTTCTTTCTATGGATTAGCTGTCAAGGCAAAAATTCATTATAATTGGCCTTTTTTCAAAAAAATGGAAATTCCAAAAGCACTAGCAAGATGGGTACTAAAAATTATTTTCATTTTCTCAAAATCCCTAGTTTAAAATTGAGTTCCATCCTCAACACACCAAAATAACCATTTTCCAATGATGGGATAGGCATGAAGGATGGTTTTCAATAGGGGTTTGGATTAGAGAGCTTTAAAAAAACTCACAAAATTGCTCCATCATCTTTAAAACCATCCTTCATGCCTATCCCATCATTGGAAAATGGTTATTTTGGTGTGTTGAGGATGGAACTCAAGTTTAAATTTGGAAGTATCCATGGGTTGTGTGTAAAAATAATCACCTTCCTCTTTCTTAGGTCATTGAAAGGCTTAAAATAGAAGGCTTCTATTTCCTCAATCACTTCATGGACAGGATTTCCTCATAGGTCAAACCATTTTAATTTATTGTTGATAAATTGACATAAATGGGGCTTTCACCCCCCTCTATGAATCGTATATTAGAGATTAATAAATTCCTTGTTTCCCCAATAAATCAAACATATCAACTAATGTGGTCTCCAAACCCTTATGGGGGGATATGTTAAAAGGATAAGGCATACTACTCTTTCCTAAGAAAATCATACAAGTCCTACTCCTTGGTGGGGGGGGGAATATGTAAGCTTAAATTCACTCCCAAGTCCAGTTATTCATGTACCTTTTACTATGGAGAATGCATTATTTGTTGCATGGATTGTGAAACAAATTTTCACCTATTCCTAGACTTTTCTTTCTCTAAAGAAGTATGGAAGGAAATTCAAAGGTCAATGGGAGCCTATTTTATCTAGGAAGGGGTTTCCATAGAAGTTTCTCTTAAAATCTTGTTAAGTACCCATTTCCCAAAAAAATAAAAACCTATTACTATCTTTATGGGACAAAATATTTAGATTTGTCAAAAAAAAACCAATTTTTGAAGACTCGTCTCCATCTCCACAACTATCAACCATAAAAATCATTGATATACTGGAATTTTTAGACCCTTTGGTTCCTAATTCATCACAAACTTCCCACCTACAAGAAATATTCTTCATGATTCTCCTTGGGCTTTCTTTGATGGGGTAGCTCAACGAGACCCATCCATGGGTGGCACCATGGGGATTATATATCTTTTAGGTTTCCAGTCAATTTATTTTGAAGTTGGCCTTGGTAATTCCAACAACAGTTATGTTTAACTGACAACACTTAGGCTTCTCCTTCATTTGGCTACATAAATGGGAATCTATCAGATTCACATGTATGGGGATTCACAATTGGTTATAAATGAGATTATTTATGTTTATAAAATTAAATTATGTTGTGAAAATTTAACTCATTCCACGTTTAATCATTTTTTTAAGGACAGTAACCATGAAGAAAACTCCCTCTCAAAAATTAGCCTAGTGATGGATTGCAATAGTTAAAAAACCAAGGAAGAAGAGCAAGGTGCCCTATCAAAATATTATCATGAATCATGGATTCAACTAACATAGATATTTTATATGTTTTTTATATTTTATTAAGCATGATACATGATTAAGAATATTCCTCCTCTTATGGCATGGGGTATTTTCATTTTCCAAAACCAAGCAATTTTTTAAGATTGGTGTCCATCTCCAAAACTATAAACTATAGAAATCCTTCCTATCTTGGAATTTTTTTCTCCTCCAATTCCTAAACCCATCCAAATCTCAACCTACAAGAAAAATTCTTCATGATTCTCCTTGGGATTTATTTAATGGGATAGCTCAAGGAGACCCGTCGATGGGTGGGGCCAGGGAGATTTTATATATTTTAGGATTCCACCAAATTTATTTTGAATTTTTCCTAGGTGGTGTCACCGAGAGTTAATTTGAATTGATGGAACCTAATATTATCCTTCATTTGGATAGGGGCATAAACATCTCTCAAACTCACATATGTAGGGATTCAAAATTGGTTATAAATTAGGTTATTATTTTTTCTTCTGTGATAACTAACTCACCCTTCTTCCTATATATTAGAACATTAAATTATATATTGAAATTTCACTTATAACACATTTGATCATTTTTTCAAGGATAGTAACAAAGAAGGAAACTCCCTCTCTCAAGTTGGATTAGCAATGGATTGCAATAGTTAGAAAACAAAGGAGAGGACCATAGTGGCCTATCAAAATATTATCAGGAATCATGGATTCAACTAAGTTACATAAATATTTTACATGTTTTTGATATTTCATTAAGCATAATGCATGATTAAATCTCTTCCTCTCCCTATGTTATGGGGAATTTGGATTTTCTAAAACCAAGCAATTTTTGAAGAACAGTCTCTATCTCCACAACTATCTGCTATACAAATCTTGTTGTCTTGGAATTTTACCTCTATCTGTGACTCCTAACCTACAAGAAATATTCTTCATGGTTTTCCTTTTTCCTTTTTTGATGGGGTAGTTGAAGGGGACACATCCATGGGTGGGGCCAAAGGGATTCTATATATTTTAGGATTCAACTCAAATTCTTTTGAAGTTGGCCTAGGTAGTGCCAACAACAATTATGTTGAACTAATGACACATAATCGTCTCCTTCATTTGGATAGGACAATGGTCACTTAGATTCATATATATGGGAATTCACGATTGGTCATAAATTAGATTATTGGTGTTTATTCTCTCATAAATACTACCATTTGCCTCTATATTAGAACATTACATTTTACTATAATAATTTCACAGATATAACATGGGCTACCATTGGATTGTAATAGATAGATAACCAAGGAAGAGGACCAAGGTGGCCTATCAAAATATTATTATGAGTCATGGTTTCAACTAACAAAAATGTTTTATATGTTTTTCATATTTGATTAAACATCATGCATTATTATATAAGATATCTAAATTGAACTCCAGTGTAATATATATTTATGGTATTTACATTATTTGAACACATTATGATGTAATTTGGGGAACTCTTATTCCTCGTAGTTTTATTTTGGAACTTTACCCTTTAAGGGGTTATTTCTTCATTATCATTTTCAGAATCATTTTGATAGCCCCTCCCAACTTGGATGCTCAAAATAATTTTAAAATGTAATTTTCTTATTTGAAATTAAATTATTAGGTTATTTTCCATGGAAAAAAAATGCAATAAGATCTTTTGTAGTCCTCTATGCTAAATCCTAAGAAATTCTAGAAGCAAAGAAAAATAATATGTTTCACTTAACATATTAAAACTCATACTTCAAAAATAATTACAAATCTATGATGTCAGGGACATCATTCAAACATTTTTATATAGGAAGTTGAAGTTTTTCTTTAGAAGACGTAGTGTTTGGGGCTAAGTGGGTATATCCTCATGCCTTATGTCCTCAAGCTCTTTAATTTTTCAATCAACTAGGGCTTATATAAACCATAAAATCAAAGCCTCATTAATAGTGTTTTAAAAAGTGGGGGAAAAATAAATCCATCTAATTTTAGGACAATTATGATTATCCCTCTTTTAGCTTTAAGTTTTATGGAATTATTCTAGAAAGAAGACTATCATACAAATAGAAACCGAAGGAAATTTGATAAAGGTGAGGATGGATTTAACAACTATCTTTAAACTATGGACCACCTCATTATGCTTAAGATATTATAGAGGAGTGTCACAATAATAATAAAAAATATCCCATGGTACTTTTTTTATTGTAGAAAATAATTTGGCATAGCGTTCAATACTAAATTTTTAAATAGATAAGGAGCTAAAATTCCCTTTCAAGTTTAGAGTTGTCATGTTAAGATTATACAATAACTTTATAGCCAAGTTTAGGGACATTGATGGCTATTCACAAGAAACAAATTCTAATATAGTAATTAAAAAAGGGTGTTCCCTAACTCTTTTCTTTTCAGCATATACTTTTTCAAGTTAAAGGGTTTCTTAAAATAAGTAAGTTGTGCTGGCACAACCCGAGCTAGTATCATCATAATACTTCTTTATGTTGATAATATGTTTCTTATAGAAAAGAGTCTCTATGATCTAAATAAACAACTGAAAATTCTTAATAAATTTCATGCTAATACAAGTATGACTTTCCACATTGCAAAAAAAAAAGTTTTGATAATAAAATCCAAAATGATAACTTACACTAATTTTGTGTTTAAGAACAACAATTTCTAAGTGACTCAATTTCTATGAGAACAAAAATTTTGATGATATATGCATATAATATCACATATGCAATATTTATGTTACATTCGGAAAATATAAGGAAAACAATAGAAAAGTCAAGCCACCTACCAATAAAACAACCACCAATAGCATGCCCTTCAAATTTCATGTTTGAAAGAGACTCGAATGTGTACCGAGTCAAACTCGTGCATAGATATGTCACTCGCTCTCACTCCAATCCAATTTTTAATCGAAGATAGTTTGAATTCAAGTCTGTGCATATTCTCTTCGGAACAGGGAAACTCCTTATGTTCTTATTGACTGGTAGCTACATATGGTTTTGTGGGCGACCTGCCATGAATTCCTCAGGCTCGAATGTCAAACACGCGAGAACCTAATTTATGACTTTAACAATAATATTATATACTCAAATTAGTTTCAATGCATTCATTGAAATATTGAAATAAATTGGAATAGACTTACGTTTTGAAAGCTTAACGCAATGGAATGAAACTTGATCTATGAGACTATAAAAAAAGCTCGTCAGGTTCTCCATAGGCATCTCCTTATCCATCTACTTAGCATCGCAATGGAAGGCTGCAACAGAGGGCTTCTGCAACAGTATCGTCAATTTACATGGCTACACCCTTAAAGCAGAGTATATCGCCGAGGCTGGTCTGTACCTGGCCAGCGATGAGTCAAAATATGTTAGTGGGCATAACCTCGTCGTTGATGGCGGATTCACAGTTGTGAATCACTCGTGGAACCTTTACAGATAATTAGACTACGTATATGTAATATATATTTTCTACTTTTCCCAGTCCAAGATTAGAGTAGAGAACTCAAGTCGTATAATAATGTGAGCATTTGATTTACCAGTTTATATGCCTATCTCTGTAAGCCATTTTCCTGCACCTTGTGCTTCCATCCATGTGGAATTTTTTGTTGTATCTGTGATATAGACCAACATAGCAGATATGACCAAGTCCATGTGGTGTAGAGCAGTGGGTGATGGGGTGCACTGTTAAGGTACTTCTTCTGCAAGGTCACCAGTTCAAAACCCGTGGGTTATTAGGATTAGTCTAAACTACCCCAAAAAAACAAACAAACAAAAAAACACAGCAGGTACGACCATTTCCTGTACTCAATACATTGTCTTTATCCTAGAGTGTTTTGTAATCATTCCCCTCTTGAGAGGACTCCTGAATTCAATTCTTTTTCAGTTCTTGTTCTTCTTCAAAAACCTGTACAATGTTAACAAAAAACTCCCTCCCTAGAAGGTCTTTCCTTATCCACCTACAAGAAAAGGTTACCTTTCCTTGTGACCTATACATCCATATTTTTTTTATCTTCTGCAAAGCCTCAATGAAAAAAGATACAGTGTACCTTGATTCTTATATGGTTTTCAAAAGAAGAAAAATGAAACATACCTGAAGGGACCTTCAACCCCCTCTTAGAAAGGAGATCAGCTATCATGTTTTGTTCTCTATAAACATGTTCGAAGTTGATGTTCTAAAAAAGTTGGATCAGCTCTCTGATCCTCGCCATCCAATTAGATAAAATGGGAGGTTTGAACTTATTGTGCTCTCTAACCTAGTCTATGACCCCCTTAACGTCTTTAAAGATCTGTAGACCTGTCAGACCAATCCACTTAAATACTTTTAATACCCCCCATAATACTATCACCTCTACTCGATTGTTTGTCCCCTCACCTCCTCTCCACCAAAATTGATAGTAGGTTCCAGGTTTCAGTGCCAGGAAAACCCCACAACCACATCTCCTATGCCTATTGGCTCCGTCGAAAAAAACAACTGGAAAGAACCCCCAAATGTCTCTACACCTTAATACATGCCTTCTTCTAATCTTCCCTCTTATCGGCCCCTTTTCATTGAAATAATTGACAACTTTAAGAATGACTGCTCTGACATATTCCATCTTGTCTAGAAAAATGGCAACATTCCTAGCTTTCCATATAGACCAAATAATATAAATCGGCAAGAATTGATAGGCTTTATGCTTCTTATACCAGTTCTTTAAAAAAACAGCCATAGAAGGATCCAAAGGAATTATCTTGATCTTGAAAATAGAAGCAACATCTTCCCATACCGCCATCGAGAATGGGCAGTGTAGAAAAAGGTGTGTCCTATCTTCCTGATCACCCTAAAAAAGTACGCACACTCCAGGCCCCCCCTAAAGCCCCTCTTCTGCAAGTAGTTTAAGGTCAATACCCTGTCATGAAGGACCAAACAACCAAAACGTTTTAGTTTTTTTTGGGATATCTCCCCTCCATGTTACTCAAACCCACCCATGTTGTTCATAATTTTCTCGAGTGAAAGGCATGCATCTGTAAATCCCTTTGACCTCTGGGTAATATTTTTTCATAGCCCCTCCCCATGTAATTTGTCATGCCTCAGTTGTAAACATATACCCGCCTCTCTCAACTGAAACACATATTGTTCCCACTCCTCAGTAGTGCCTCCCTCCATTCCTAATTCCTCCATCAAAATCCATCTTTTAATAGAATGAAAATTATCATGATTTATGTAGCATTGTTTAAGGGAGAAAATACTCCTACTATGAAGAAATTCTATTCACTAAATGGATAGAGAATGTGGCCCCGAAATTCCCAGCATTGTGTCGAGACCAATTGTGATAATATATCCATCCCGAACTTCCCACCTAGAGAAGGACATCAACCAAATCATAAGTTTTATCGTACCTTTCTAGATGGATGAGGAGAAAGTTATACTTCTTAAACCCTCCTTGATCCAATCCTCCATAGCCTGCCTAGCCTTGTATTTGTACCTAATGACATCATTCCAAATGCTCGACCCTTTAATTGTCAACCACACAATTTTTTTATAACTAGAGATGGATCTATGTTGGTATAATTATAACTCTTCTAGAGTTATAATTATACTAGCATAAATCCATACTTTAAATACAAATCTAACATGAGCCGAGAGGGATCAAATTTCTTCACTTACAAACTTCTTTAAAGTGTAAGATACAATGTGTAATTTTTCATTGTTTATATTGTATTTTTGAATGCTATATAGAATATATATAGGACCAAATAAATATTTTAACCATAAAACTTATTTTTCGTGATATATACATTTTTTTTTTAAATGATATATAATATATACATAATTGAGATTTATTTTTCTATTTAGAGCATGTCTCAACTCAGACGAACCGACAAACTTACACATCCCCCTCATACTCAGGGGTAGAATGAGCCTCTCAGCTCAACTTGCAGTTTGTTTTCTTTTAATGAGTAATACTAGCAATTGCATCCAAGAGGTGTAAAGAAACACCTATAAGAGGAGTGGGGAACATGGAAGGAAATAGTTCATATCTCATTTTGTGTAATTTTCCAGGGTTGTAGAAAGTGTTGTAGGTTGAATGATGGCGATTAGTGCACCACATGCTTAATAATTAGATGCAGAGGAGAGGGAGGAAAAGTTTGAGTAGTCAGTGACCAAACACCTCATTTAATTATCTAAACTACTTCACATCAAACTCCACCTTAAGTGAGCTCCCCTTTGAGGCAGACATTTAATACTGAGGGCTTGTAGGCAATATTTTCAGCGACTATCAGGATGAAATGGAGTCTAGGTAACTGCAACTAAACGAGAGACAAATGTTTAGTTTGTATAGAGTTAGAGATATTCAAACAAATTTTCATTTTGTATAGAGTTAGACACATTCATAAATTCAACACTCTTCCCTTGTTTACCACATACCTCTGTCAACACTTTCCCTGTTACTTCTCGCTCTATTTGAAAGGTATGAATCTAGTATGTAGCGATAGTCAACAAGTCCTCCTTGGTGACCTTATTTGAAATTTTCCAACTTCTGAAGATACTCCAATATAGATGGAATAACATCTTCATTATTTAACTCACACATGCTAATCAAGGTTACAATTAAAGGCTATGGTCTTGGATCTCATCTTTGCACTCTTATTTCCACTTGACACAATGTGATCTCTATAAAAATTGATTACAAATATTTTGTTTACAATTGAGGCCATACAAACGATTGTATTTTGCATAATGATCCACTATTTTCTCCACAACCCATTCATTTCCAATTAATACCCACAACTTTTTCGATCATTGGATTTGATTCCTACTTCAAAGATTCATGAGAGAAATGTGTCTACCTAACAAACTTGGCTTCTTTATGAACAAGAATCAGATGAAAATCCAGCTTGATGTTTTCTGTAGAATTCCTCTCTCATGCTTTGCATAATTTTCATAGTAACACATGGATCCATCCAATTTGCATAGGTTTGGGCTTTGGAAAATTTTGTGGCCCTTCATGGTGGCCATTCGAATATATGACATCTGAAAAATATTTGGGGCGTATTCAAGTGAGAATTTTTGGCCTCTTTTTTGTTATATTTTTCATAATAAGTGTTAGAGGGGAAAAGAGAGAATACATGTGTCATGACATCATTGGACTACAATCGTAAATTATGGAATCCAAAAACTGGTAGAGAATGTAGAAATTAGTATACACTAAGCATGCATACATCCAGATTCCCCTTATCTCACAATATTTAACTTCTTGCAAAATACAGAATCATTCCACTATTAATCTGTTGTGGAAAATTAATTACAAACACATGTGAAGCATAAATAAAAACAATCGCACATAACACAATTGTTTAACGGGAAAGCCTGAAGCTGAAAACCCCAACTATCATAAATTATGTATCATGGAGATCATATAACAATCTCATACAAAGCTTAGTACATCAAGCTCTTAGTTCAATCAATCGTCACACACTAACATAGAAGAAATCTACAAATCCATGCACCGATCTCTACCCTCCTGCTAGCCTGCCTCCACTGCGCAATCCCTGCTGAATAATAGCTCTGATTGAATTTGAATTACACTTGCCTTGATTGTGCAATCCTCATTGGAAACTCCAATGTGTGTGTGGTGCAATCAATGCATCACTATAGTCACAACAGATAGTCCATCTTGCCCTTTCACCTATCTCTCCACCGGGTCTCCATTAGAAATGACATGAACTATAGTTAACTGTTGTATTTTTCAGTTGATTAATGAGTTATTATTTGTGAATTAATTAACTAATTAATTCACTCCACTCTCGCTAGTGTATCATTTAGTTATATTAGATACAACTAGCTCAACTGAGTCTAACTGAGTTAAACTGAATACAAATCCATGAACTACTCTTCCAACTCTGTCATAACTTTTCCACTTCAATTCTAACTGAGTCTTCCATGCATGAACCACCAGTAAACCCTAGAAATTGCGTAATTCCTTCAGCTCATTGATTTTCCAATTCTGTACACTGAAATTAAGTGCTCCAAGAGAATAAGTTGTTGTTTATTGTCGGATTATTATTAAGAGCTAATAATAATCGACACTTCTATTTTTAGATCGACGATCTATAAATAGACTTCGCCCAATATTCTAAAAATAGAATTTCATCTATTTTTCCAACTTGATCAACTATCCACAAATAGCATCCAACTTCTGAAATATGATCACCATGTCTAAAAGATTTGTGCTGTGTAATAGCTCACGTCCACTTATAAGAAGTACTTTTCACTACACTATCTTGTTGAATTGCACACCTCCTCTCAACATGATAGGATGTTATCCTTCACCCCATCCTACCCCTGGTATTCTCGAATTTTCTCCTGGTGAGTGCCTTCGTCAGAATATCTGCATCGTGATCCTCCGTAGGAATGTACTGAAGCAACATGATCTTCCACTGCACACAATCTATGATATGATGATACCGGATATCAATATGTTTAGATCTATCATGAAACACATGATTAACCGAGAGTTTAATGCGACTCTGATTATCACAATGTATCACTATAGGATCTAAATGTGAACCTAACAAACCAACTAGGATCTTCCTCATCCAAATAGCCTCACATGCATCTTGATTTGCTGCCATGTATTATGCTTCCGTAGAACTGAGTGCCGCAGATC
The DNA here is from genome assembly GCA_034641835.2 of Pinus albicaulis. Classification (NCBI taxonomy): domain Eukaryota; kingdom Viridiplantae; phylum Streptophyta; class Pinopsida; order Pinales; family Pinaceae; genus Pinus; species Pinus albicaulis. The sequence continues at coordinate 810,543,018 of CM076574.1, read as the reverse complement.
TTTGTTTCCTGCTATACCAAGAAACTACCATAGATCCGATACTGAAAATCCCTCCTGATGTACTCTTTCTTTCTGTTGGGCTACCTGCCCAATCTGCATCCGTGAAGCCATTCACTTCACCTCATCCGTCTGTCTGTACCATAAACCATACTCAGATGTGCCCCTGAGATATCTCAGGACATGCTTGCCTGCCTTCCAAAAGAGCTTGGTAGGCTTAACCATCGCTGTGGAACGGGTCGTCTTATAGCATATGTCCTCCAGCCTTAATAATCAGTATGAGCAAACCCACTCAATTGTCTATAAACAAGGGCATCCACTACCTCCTCGATGTAGCATCCTTTCCTCCAATTTCCTAGAAGAGGAGTGTTTTATGGGGGTCGGCAGCCCCTGCACATGTGAAAAGTCCCTCCGCATCTCCCGGGCACACGCCTGCTAGCAGACACAAAATGTGGCTCCTGTTCCTGCTGCCATATTTCCAATCCAAGGAAATAATGAAGGAGACCCAAATCCTTCATCTCAAACTCCTTTACAAGATCTACCTTGCATGAGTGTATCAACTGCTCATCACTCGTTAGTATTAAATCATCAACATAAAGAAAAATGATTAAAATCTTACCCTCCACCACAATTTGGTACAGGTTTGCATCCGCCTCATTCTTGGGGAAGCCAAGTCCAGTGAAATAGTTGTCGATCCGAGTGTACAAAGCACGAGGTGCTTGTTTCAGCCCATACAACGCTCTTTTGAGCCTACACACATGTGACTCGCTGCTCAAGATCTCAAATCCTTCAGACTGCTCAATGTACACCTCTTCCTCAATGATCCCATTAAGGAACGCAATCTTCACATCCATCTGATGAATGTGCCAACCCATCTGCGCTGAGAGATCAAGGATGGTCCGTATGGAAGAATACCGTGCGACAGGTGCAAAGGTTTCTTCATAGTCAATCCCCTCGATCTATGAGAAGCCCCGGGCAACAAATCTTGCCTTATACTTCTCGACTCTCCCATCAGCAGCTTGATTTACCTTGTAGATCCATCTTGATCCTACAACTAATTTTCCCACCGGCCTTGGAAAAATCTCCCAAGCACTGTTTCTGACAATGGAGTCATACTCCTACACCATGGCATCTACCCATGTGGGCTCCTTCACTGCTTCTTCAAAAGAATATGGCTCTGTCATGATACACTTGCTCATCAGAGCCATGTATCCAGTAAATCGGTCAGGTGACTATCTATGTTTGCGCTGTGATGTAGGGACTCCTACATTCTGTGCCGCATCAAGCTTCATTATCTCAGCTTCTGTGGTATGCTTTATGCCTTGTCTAATGTTTGGTTCTGCATGAGTGGACTCCTCCACTCCATGAATCTCCTCCTATGGCTGAGCCACATCTGAAGGCTCATCTTTCGGAACAAGCAGTTCCTTTACTGCATGCAAGTCTAGCTCCCTCTCAAGCATAGCTCATGCAGCACCCACGATCGTTCTGTTATTCCTCTCCGCGACCCCATTCTGCTGTGGGTTATGAGGTGCTATGAGTTCTCTTCTAATTCCTTCTTTGCTATAGAAGTCTTTGAATTCTCCCGAGATGTATTCACCACCATTATCGCTCCGTAGAGCTTTCACTTGCTTTCGTGACTCCTTCTCCACCAATGCTTTGAACTCACAGAACTTTGAGAACGTTTTTCTCTTCTTCTGCATGAAGAAGATCCAACATCTATGAGAATAGTCATCAAAAAATATAACATAATACATGTGTTTTGTTGTTGAAGCAACCGAGAAAGGTCCACACACGTCTGTGTGAATTCTCTCTAGGATCACTGAAGCACGGTTCTCCTTCTCATGAAAGGTGGTCTTCACAAACTTACCCATAGTACATTCCTTGCACTGATCTGACTATGCAAGAGTACCCTTGGGAAGTCCAGTATAAATCTATTGCAAAATCTTCAAAGCACCATGGTGAAGATGGCCCAATCTCCTGTGCCATAATTCGCCCTCATCCTGGCTCACCACTTCTTTTTCTTTGCCCACCATTGCAACGTAGCCATCTACCTCCAGCTTGTACATATTCTTAATTCGAACCCCTATCTTATTGGTTTGACCCATTGCTTTATGTCGAAGGAAGGCTTTTCTCTCACTAAAAACAACATCATAACATTTGTCTTCCAACATTGCGACAGAGACCAAGTTCTTCTTCAGACCTGGAACATGCATAACATCCTTCAACAAGAATGGATTACTAGACTCCCTCTCAAAGGTAATGGTCCCAATTTTGGTTGCACTGTATCGACCATCTTCGCCCATCTTTATATGCATCTGGAGGTCCTTCTCCTCCAATTCACTAAACAACTCCTTGTTTCCTGTCATATGGAAAGACGCACCACTATCAAGATACCACACTGATCCCATATAGCTTGAAACCAAGCATGCGATCAAAGAGAAATCAAGTTCAAATTTCGAGGCTAAGGCCTCTCAAGCTGCAACGCCAGCAACCTTCTTGTTCTTCTTCTTCTGTGGGCAGTTAGTGGTGAAATGCCCATGTTTGTGACAGTGAAAACACTTCACTTTGGACAAATCCTGCTTCTTGCCTTTAGCATCGTATTTTGAAGGAAATTTCTTCCCCTTCCCCTTTCTTTCTTTGGCAGCCAAAGCTCAATTCTCTTCATCACATTCTTCGATGAAGAGCCATCCCTGATACCCCGCCTTATCTCCTCCTACACAAGATCCAACCAAAGTCGCTCCCATCCCGGCAGTTTCTCCCGTCCATTGACAGAGTCTTCATAGCTATGCCAACTCTTTGGAAGCCCAAGGAGAGCCAAGCTCACCAAGTCTTCATCATCAACATTAATCCCCACACTTCCTAGTTCATCCCTACAGTGGAAAAACTTAGTGAGATATTTTGGAATACTGTCACCCTTCTCCATTTTTATTTTTCTGAGCTTGTCTTTAAGCGCCAACTTCCTCTAGTCACTTCTGCTTTTCAAAAAAACTTTCAAAGCCTTCCACATTAAGAATGAAGTGGCTTTCCCATGAAGGTTGGACACAATATGGTCCTTCACACCTTCCAACATAATTCTTCTTGTCTTTTTTGTCTTCTTTTTCCATGCGTCAAGTAATGCAGCATCGCTAGATCCCGACTTAGGAACATCGCTATCGATGAACTCCTTCAACCCATTATCCTCCAGCACCGCCTCCATCCTATCCTTCCAGGCTATGTAATTCGAGCTCCCATCAAGCGCATACTCCAATCCCAACCCATTGAATGACATTTCAATGTATACTCAACTTCTGGACCAAGAATTTTCTGCAGCAAATTCAAATTGTCCACTGGCACAGACTCAACAATTCTTCACAATTGCAATATTCAAGAATTAGCACTGCTCTGATACCATGTAGAAATTAGTATACACTAAGCATGCATACATGCAGATTCCCCTGATCTCACAATATTTAACTTCTTGCAGAATACAGAATCATTCCACTGTTAATCTTTTGCGGAAAATTAATTACAAACACATGTGAAGCATAAATAAAAAAAATTGCACATAACACAGTTGTTTAACGGGAAAGCCTGAAGCTGAAAACCCCAAATATCATATATTATGTATCATGGAGATCATGTAACAATCTCATACAAAGCTTAGTACATCAAGCTCTCAGTACAATCAATCGTCACACACTAACATAGAAGAAATCTGCAAATCCATGCATCGATCTCTGCCCTCCTGCTAGCCTGCCTCCACTGTGCAATCCTTGCTGAAGAATAGCTATGAATGAATTCGAATTACACTTGCCTTGACTGCGCAATCCTCATTGGAAACTCCGATGTGTGTGTGGTGCAATTAATGCATCACTATTGTCACAAGAGATAGTCCATCTTGCCCTTTCACCTATCTCTCCACTACTGGGTCTCCACTGGAACTGACATGCATTGTAGTTAACTATTGTATTGTTCAGTTGATTAATGATTTATTATTTGTTAATTAATCAACTAATTAATTCACTCCACTCTCACTAGTGTATCATTCAGTTAGATTAGATACAACTAGCTCAACTGAGTCTAATTGAGTTAAACTGAATACAACTCCATGAACTACTCTTCCAACTCTGCCATAAATTTGCCACTTCAGTTCTAACTAAGTCCTCCGTGCATGAACCACTAGTAAACCCTAGGAATTGCATAATTCCTTCAGCCCACTGATTTGCCAAATCTGTTCACTGAAATTAAGTGCTCCAAGAGAATAAGTTATTGTTTATTGTCGGATTATTATTAAGAGCTAATAATAATCGACACTTCTATTTTTAGATCGACGATCTATAAATAGACATCGCCCAATATTATAAAAATAGAATTTCATCTATTTTTCCAACTTGACCAACCATCCACAAATAGCATCCTGCAACTTTTGAAATATGATCACCATGTCTAAAAATAGACATAGTCTAAAAATAGACTTGTGCCAAAAATAGCATGCGAGCCCACTTAGTGAAGGCGACTCTTTTCACTAAGCTCATCATCTTGTTGAATCTCAATAGAGAAAACCATCACAGGATTTAGAACTTCATCATTTGTGGCTAGACCGGGCATTACACTATTCATGCCCAAGATGTTCACGCATTGTCAGGACTATCGATGGAAGGCCTAGATGTGACTAACACATTCCAAGGCGCACACAAGCACAACAAGAAACGCGGTGAAGGAAACCTCTATACCAAGTATGGCACAAACATAGGGGGTAGAATTAAGCCAGAACACTATGCTACCCTTAAAGCGCTCAAAATAACTCAAGAACAATGGTAAATTCATGAATTAAATTGAGGAGCGTGAGATCATATTTATTAACCAAATTACATTAGTGTTTAAATGAATGAAATGAAAAGAATGTAAACCTTAAGTGAAAGCATAATTAAAAAGAAGTTAAAAATAATAGATAAGATCCTTGCATCACGTGATGCAGGGGAATTAGGCTAAAACAAATTCCATGCATTTTGTTTGACTTAAGGATTTTTAGTTTTCAAGAGAGTTAGATTTTATGTAGAGAATTTAGTGGGTTTTAATTAATTTTAATTAAAAGTGGAGAGAATTGTAACTGCTCTCTAATGATTAGTTGGGCATATGAAGAGATGAGAGATTCAAAAAACTGCAGAATAGAAGTGAGTTGGAATCAGTTTCCACAAATCTAGGGATTTAGTCTAAAGTTAGGAATTTGGGAATTTGAAGAGTTTTGTTGAGCTGTTAGAGGAGTTGATTGGATTAATTGTTTTCTTGTATAAATGTAAGCCTAAAAGGCATTAATAGACAGACCTGCATAGAGTTGTAGAGCTGGGCAAACTAGTGAGGATAGCAGGGCCATCGAATTGAAGATCAGACCACAGAGGAAGTGAGTTCAGTAATTAATTGAATTTCTTTATACAGAGGAATTCAGGGTCACTTTGATTCAGGTATGTGACTGCGTGTTTAAGTTTGACTTGCAAATTGGGTGAATCGATCACTGAAAGGATTGATTCTTGTAGGGCTTTTAATCGCATGTCTCAATTTATATATGGCAAGTTAATGTATTCTGAACTGTAATTGAATTTGTGAATTCACTGTATGACTAAGAGAGAGTTGATTCATTTTTTCTGAGTAATTAAATTGTGGAAGAAATTGGGCTATTGCTCCTTGTGTGAAGAACCAAATTTGTCCCTTAATCTTCATTGAGTCGCATGTTTATATAATTCTCTGTGTGGAAAGAATTAATCTTTTCGAAATTCATTTGGTATAATTGTGAATCTGTGTAAAGAAAATTGGAGTGTCGATTTGGGTAAATCGATATCGATTCTATATGAATCCACGATGCAGAAATTTTTGAAACTTGAATATTGAATGCACTTAATCCTACATAATGATTCAATAGAAATCGATGGAGTTTTCAGTCTTTTGATGAAGGGTGTAAGTAATCTTGGTCTCTGATTTTGAACATGGTTAAATCTATGATGAACTCAGCTGAATAAAATCAATTGAAATTGATTAACTCAATCCATGTCTGCTGGGTTACAATAGAAGAGAATGTGGTTTTGTTATATACACATGTATTAAGTTGGATGCATAGAACTCACCCTTTGGTTATGAATCACATGCGTTTAATTCTGTGTGAAAGGTCGATAGGGTCGATGAGGTTGATCCTTTAATGAATGGCGTAGAGGCGGATGGAACCATGAGGATGAAGAGTGGGACCGGCATTGAATAGTGAAGGCGGGTTCGGAGGCAGAAACCAGGGGTTTCGCATTGTTAAAAAAAATGGTAATTGGTTTGGTGAAAAAAATGCGATATTACTCGCTGGAGGACACGTGGAATAAGTGGTATTCCCTTACCACCTATTTCGCACTTTTTTTGAATGCTAAAGCCCTGTCCTTAAAAAAGTGCGAATCCCGTCGGATCTGGGTTGTGGGAGATCAAAGCACATTCGCATCGTGAAGATGCGTGGATGTTAGTGAAGGTCAGTTTTGATTAACTATTGTGGGCCCGGGCAATTGTATTTGTTGGCATTCGATTTTGATCGAAGTCTGAGTTATGTCATGGGCAATAGTGCTAATGTTTGTTGGAGAGAATGGTGGGCCAGGTATGGGCTTTAATTTATATGATTTTTTTTTTTTTAAATCGACTTTTGAATAAGAAGGCAATTGGCATGTTAATAAGTTGTGATAGTGTGATTTAAGAAAGGCGTTCATTTGGGAAATAGTGAAAATGGGGAATTCTTTGAATTATGTATGGTTCAAATCACATTTAAAGAGAGACAGCTTCTACGCATAAGACAAGTTGATTATGGTTTCAGAACCATAAAATTATAACTGAGAGAAAGCTTCCGCTTATGTTATGGTTATATAATCATAGTAAAATTATTGTTAAAAAGGAGCTTCCGCAAGGTGTGTGAATTTGCCTAAATTTGGAGTTTTATTTGGGCATAAATTTGGAGATGCATTTTTATATGCATAGCAGAAGTTGAGAATGTGGGAAAGCAGGGTACCCCATTATCATCACGATTGCACAATTAAAGAACCACACAAATTCAAAAAACTAGAAGCAAAGCATAGTGGAATCCATTTAATGTATTAGTAAAGAGGCTTGAAACAAAACAATAATCATCAACATATTACAAGTTTCTTTCTAAATATTTGGCATACAATGGCAGAAGGAGCTTGTAAAGTCCTAGATGAATAAATTCGATGGCTAGAAGCTCCTGGAATATGTGTCAAACTATCTCAACTTGGGAATATTAACATGCAATATTGTTTTATATAAGCACCATAATAAGAAGAGAATAAAAGTGTGCCTAGGAGAGAGATAGTAGAGGGTTGAACTCCAAGTGAAATGCTTTGCATGTAACAAAACTTCACCATTAATTCAGCCTAGACAAGAATAGATTTCATCCTCCATCACACACATGGAACTTGTTGAATATAAACTGATACCATACAAGAACAAAGCCATTAATACCATACAAACTTATTTTGTTCTAAATATAAAGTTGCAATGCATACCTTTTATGTGTTTTGCATATTATGGAGCTCAAAGTATTGCTCCATTTGTAGTATCCAATTTATCGGATCCTTGCCATAAAACTTCCTCATATCTATCTTTGGAATATGGTGGGTCTTAAATCCAACATTAGATTCTATGAAATCATGATTAACATTTCTTTTGTTCTCATTATGAGTTTCCTCTACTACCTTTTCGTCATTAGGAAGCTTTTCTGGTAGCAACTTTGCCAACCCTTCCTTCAAACCTTTCATGTCTTTCTTCAAATCTTCCATGTTGCCTTATATCTTAGCTTCCACTCCATCCATCTTATATTCCATGTCATTCTTCAAACCATCCATCTTAGCTTCCACGCCTTTCTTCAAACCATCCATGTTGTCTTCTATACCATCCATCTTAGCTTCCATGCCATAAATATTAGCTTCCATGCCATTCTTTAAACCATCCATATTAACTTCCATGCATTTCTTCAAACCCTCCATCTTAGCTTCCATGCCTTTCTTCAAACCATCCATTTCATTTTTTGTTACTTTTTAAGAGAGTGAAATTTGTTGCACTTGGTCTTGTAATTTTGATATATCATGTTGCACTTATTTCTCTTCATGAGTCATAGTAGAGCCTTCTGAGGGCCTAGTGGGTGTTGAATTATTTTTAGGAGGAATTTTATAACCCAATACTGATATCTATGCTTCAATATGCCCTTGGAATCAATTCAAACTGAATTTTTCAAACAAGACTTACGCAATTTTTAAAAAAATACACACATTTTTCTTGCTTTCTAGGAGCTTGATATTGAAACTGATGTATCTCTATAATTTAAAATCCCCAATATTTTATCTTCAGTTCTTTAGTAGCCCTCTGAATTTTCTTTCCAATGCCATAGGTCAGACCTGATTTGGATTCTTCAAGACAAAGTTATGCCCTGTCTCCCACAATGACCTAATTATGGACTAGTTCGGTAGAGATAACTTGTACGACGTGCCACGTGTCACTGTTTCCTCCTTCGGCTCTCAAAATTGATACATATGAAACTACAGTCTACTTGCTTTCATCCAATTTTTACAGAATTCCAATTACATGCTCAAAGAGAGAGTTATGACGATTTTCTCAAGGTCACCTCTTTGAGATGAAATTCAGGAGCCTGCAAAAACCCTAATTTCCACAGATCATATCTCTGAAAATATTTTTGAACCAAGATCTAAAACTTTTCCACGAAGTTCCTCCGAATTTCATCACAAATGGGTGTTTTTTTTAGATTCGGAACCTTCGTAGAAAAACGTTATAGCGAAAATTCCACGATGACTTGTTTCAAGAAGTGAAACCCTAAAATCCAAAGCTTTGATACCAAATTTTATGAAACCAACGCCCAAAATAGAAGAAAAGAGAGATCTACGCCTTATAAATCGGCCACTTTGAGGGGGAAACCTCCTTTACATTATATAAATGAAAAATTATTGGATGAAACAAATGACAAAACCTCCTTTCTATATATAGGAGTCCATGGGGTCATAATATAATCCTAGCTGACCTAACAATAATAATGTAAGGGCATAATAATAACAATATGGGGACTACAGGGGTACAACAATAACAATAAGGGGGCTACACTAACAAAAATAAGAGACTACACTAGTAATATGGGGCCCTAACAAATCTCCTTAAATGATGTGTTTGGTATATCATGTTTAGAAGGTGGTCGACTCAGTTACCTATGGCAAGTTTGCAACTAAATGACGTCTCCCAAAATATACGTGACGGTACGTGGGAGTCCAGTTCATAGTAGTGTTTTCCAATGAATAACCATTCGATGAGAGTGCCCCAAATATAATTATCATACATCAATATACTTCCATATGTAGGACGGGATATCACCCTCGGATTGTAACGCAAATCGTTAGTGACAACTCCTACATTTAACGAAGCGGGAACACGTCCCTATCCTAGACCTATAAATGTTCTCGTTAGTTTCAAATGCTCCTTAAGGTAAATTAATTAAATTTTAAATTTGATCTGCAGTTAAGTTTCATTTTTTTGGCTTAAAATCGATGTCACTTGAATCCTACAATGCAGGCTAATTGAAAAAATAAAATCTTTCCATTTCAATGAAGTTTAAACTATTGAGGCAAGAGACGCAAACAAAAGTGCAATCAGTGCAACAAACAATGATGCCCCCCAAACTAGTTCAAAAACATGAAATGCAAATTTTTCAAATCGAATTCACTTTCCCCAAAATGCAACTTATTGAAAAAATGAAAAAACATCTCTTTTCACTAAGATGCAAAGAATGAATTTTATTTTTTTACTTTTTACGTTGAAATGCAATCAAAAGTAAAATGAACGAAATGATTGAAGAAATGAAAAAAAAACAATTTTTGCTTTTCTTTCAATCGAACGAAAAGAAAAATCGCTTCAAAACTAGATGAATGAAATATTTTCACTCTTTTTCAAAACGATAAAGACAAGCCAAATCAAAGAACTAAAAAAAAATCACTTTCAGTTCTCTTTTGAATTTGGAAAAATACACATTCTTCTAAACTTGTAAATCAAAAAAATTGTAATCTTATGTTTGATGCTAAATTGAAGGTGAGATCAGAATGCAGTGATGACCACTGCATGTGGAAAGCAAATTCAAACCAAGTCAGAAGAAATGCGGAAAAATGTGTTTGAAATGGTTGAAAAAGGATTATAAATCAGAGACTATTAATTCCTTGGCTACAAGTGCAATTGATCAATGGAAGGTAATTAACCTAAATAACCTAGAAAATCCTCCAATTTCACAAGCAAGTCAAAGAAATGAAAATAATCATTCAAACAAGACAAACAAGTCAAACACATAGGCAGGATGTCATTGAGACTCGACAGACATTCTTCAGGGGCTAGGACACACTGGAAAAACAAGGGGAAACCCCAACTTTTCCTAGGTCTGAGATCAGCGCTTCTATGATGAGTAGAAGGGTTTTGAAAGATGGATCAACGCAGTTGTGCTATATAGAACAGCATTATCAACACTATTGTGAAGACAGAAAACACGTTGGGCACCAAAAACAAGGAAAAACCAAAAAGAGTTTCACACGAAAACCAAACTTGACACAGTGAAATTTTTATCAAACCATATGCAAACTAACAGAGACCTAAGCAAACTTAGATTTTAGTGATCGGTCAAACTAATTAGAGATCAGCACGGGAAAGGAAGGCTAAGAGGTTAAAGCTCCCCAGTGGAGTTTCCAATTATGTTTTGAAGATAAATCCCCTCTGTGAACAGAGGCTATCTCTCTAGCCCTAGAGTGGGTATAGAAACTTGAGATACTTTCTAATGCAAAGCTTTTCTAGCTAATATTCAAAATGCGACAAGAAAGGAGATAGAGGTACCTTTTCCTAATGCTTTTTTCAAACTCATTGATGGTGGCCTTGATCCACAATCCTTTTAGGATCGCTTCCTGCTACTGGTGGCACGCGAATACCTGTGGATGATTAAAAGGAAACAAAAAACGTAATCCAATACATAATAATCATTAAACATCAGCTATCTAACAGATCAAGGAGTACCATAATATTTTCACAAATGATTAGACAAATGTAGAAAGAAAACATCAGATGTTTTATTAATGAATATAAAAGAGAGATCTTACAACCCAAGACTTGATGTTGGAGGCCTCCCTTTGGTGAAAATCTGAGTCCTTCACCAAAGCTCTAAAGCATTCCTTCTGCCGAACATCTTAGCCATTATCACAGTGTAGGAATGTAAAGGGGGCAAGAGTTTAAACGAGCCCATCAATTACCAACCAGTATTGGAAGGATGGGGACCAATTTATAGGAAGGGAGAAGAGGTTGGGAGCCCATTAAAGGAGGAGGAAGGTCCAATTTATAAGGGATAAGCCCCCATGGATGAGATCAAAGCTCTAAAATCAGAGATCTTAACCCTATCACCACCATTTAACAACCAACTTGTCACCCTAGAACTTCTAGGGGTCGAAGCTTCTCCTCCATTTGAGGAAACACTTCCAAAAAGGGATCAACGTGGTTTTCCAAGAAATAAGGGCACTGATAGCACTAAGCCAGAACTTTCAACCTGCCATCGGCACGAGCAGGAAACTAGAAAACGTGTTGATCCAGAAAACTAGAGTTTTGACCAAGTTCCTTCAGTAATCTTCCAAGGAAGTTTTCTTGGAGTCTTCAGGGGATGTCTTTACATAATTTTACATGGTGGAAACATTGCACGGGGTTTGTCACGGGGCACTTCAGGATCAGGGACGGGAAGTGAGCATGGTGACAAATAACTGTGTAACAACTATCAAAATATCTACCTGAAAATACCTAGATCCGAAGCTAACTCCTTCAGATGGGTTGTAAGCATTTTTATTGATGTCGATGCCTTCTTCACTGCTTCCATTCTATTATATTATGGTAGGCACAAATGTATGTGCTTACGCCATACATAGAACATACTTCAAGGTAGCTTATTTAGGTATTGTTTGTGAGCCTTAGCTATTTTCTTTTCTATAAAATGTGCCTACAATTTAAAAGGTTAAAAAAAATTAAATATGGCTAAGAATTATTTCACCAAATTTATATAAAAAAAAGGAGTCAAAAACTTAAAATGGTTAAACAAACAACTATTTTTTTTCATGTCACACCATGGGAAAAAAATATTGCACAACAATTTACAAAAATAAAAACCCAAAATTTAAAATGGTTAAAAAAACACCTATCTTTTTCTTTTTCATGTCACGCCACTCCATGAACCACTTTGAACGAGGAACAAATTATTAATCTAAGTCGTCGAAGTTTTTGTTGAAACTAAATATTAAAAGACTACAATGTCTTCACCAATTTTTCAAAGAGTTGACTTGAAGTTAATTGATATTCAAATTCATCGGGTGAGTCGAACTACATGATAAATATAAGGCCAATAGAACTTCCACTGTTCCACATAACACATAAATCAAAGTTTCACAGTATTCAAGAGTGACATATAACCCATACTTCCATTATTTTTCAGTGTAATCAAGTGTTGACAACTGGAAGGGGGATGAACTTGCAAATATGGCTAGGTCTTCCAAGCTTCAAACTGGTATAGTCCAAAACCTGGGGTCATGGAGCTTGATAAGCAGTGAATCTGAGCTATGTCTGAATTCCGCAAAAAAATCAAGGGTGTTAGCTTTCAGAAACTTTAACTAAGCCTGTAGTGATATTCAGATTTGTTTCATGAGTCAAGCCACATGATGAAGATATAATGAATACAACTTTCCAGTAGCACATTAAAGCAATAGGATAACCTACTATTGCAATTCCAACATTCACTCATGTTGTTATGAGTAGTTTCCAAATCTTTTATTTCTTCGATGTACATTTTCACCTTTAGGGAAATTTCTAGTTAATAAAAATAGATCATAGAAATTACACTGTAAAATTATTTAATCCACTCACCATATCAATATTTAAAATATTATAATTTGACATTAATTTGAAAAAACATTTAAAAGTATTCCTATTTTTTTATTATTGAGATAATATTTGCGTAAGTTTTCATCAAATATGAATAAAAATTTTCTAGGTAATGATATTAAAAATTTAGCTAATTATAATATATATAATCAAAATAATAAAAAATATTATAAACCTAACCTTTATATATGAAACAATTTAACCAAAAAATCATACCAATATTTCTACAATATATATGTCAATATTATTTAAACCAATAAAACCAAATAGTTATATGAATATCATGTTGCGCTGAAGAAAAACAGATGGCTATACAGTTCGCTTTCGTCATTTCGTCGCGTTTGAGGACTCCAGAGGGAAGGGTTAGGTATTCATATTTCCTGCCAGTCTGCAACCTCCGCGATTAGGGTTTTTCACCGATCCCTCTTGTTTCCTAATACATGAAAACCTACCCAACAGGTCCTCTTCTAACCTCCCCATATACAAGGTGCACCTTCATCCCCTCATCTATTCCTCTAAGGTCGTGTGATAGGATTACTTTTCTACTTGTGACCATTGGAAAGAGGTAATTGACAGTCGATGGCAGTTTTTTTTCATATTTTCTCGCGAGATTTTCGACATGCCAGAGGGGATATTCACCATGGAAGAGGAGATGGTGGACTTCTCATTTGATTCCTCCCCAGACACCTCCATCTGGTCTAGCCCTCCACATCAGTCCCTCGGGATGGAGACTGATCTGACACCTAGGGATATTCAACCCGGAATATTCACTGCGTCGTTATCTCTGCTAGAATATATCCTCATTTCTTCTCCTCCATTCCATTCTCAGTGTTGTCCTCCTCTATCTTTCACCCTTCCCTCTCTTGAACCATTTCCCATAATTTATGCTCCCTGTTAGACTGACCCAGAAGATCCCCTGGATCCCTCAGCAGATTTTTCCCGTGAAACCCTCATTTTTTCTAAGTCGTGTCTTAACCCTTGTAACCTTCCTCTCCCATCTAATATCCCTATCCTGGTTGTGAGCCGAGTTCCTCATGCTTAATATTTCTCTGCTCTTGCGACCTCATGCTCTGTTGATGCCTTATTTTAATCTACTAGCCCCTTCGGCCTCTCCTCGCCTCCTGCCATATCTGGGTCGACCAGGGTTTTAATAAACCGGATTTCTTGTCCTGGTTCAACTGCATCTGAGGTAATCATGGATCCGACACAAGGATTAAAAAGGGGCACAGTTTGAGGGTTCCCCCTCATGGGACTCTATCGAATTCTCTTATAAATGTGTTAAGAGATCCAAATGTCCCAAGTTCAAGGACAAGAACCATGCACTGGTGCTAGGTGAAGGCATTAGATTGGACGATATAATGGACTTGAATGGAATTTTATTGGTGGGTAGGGTTTGTGGTCGGAACTACTTTGCTTCTTAGCTCAAGAAATGGGCTCAAGATATTTTGGGTTGTGCGGTCGATGCCATCCCCATGATAAACACCTTGCAAAAGGGCTAGTTTGCTCTCAAATTCATCAAGGAAGAACATACGAGCTGGGTCCTCTCCAGATTCTGGAATACTGAATTGGGCCATGTGTTACTGAAGTGTTGGTCTCCCATGTTCAATTTGGAACATGAACAATTGGGAGTGGGTCTGGTATGGGTTTTTTTATTGGGGCTTCCCCTCCAACTCTAGTCTAAAGATGTCTTTCACCTCATAGGCGGTGATCTAGGGAAATTTCTGGAATATGACAATCTTTCATGGATATGGGAAGAATTTCCTTTGCGCGAATCTTGATCTTCATGGATACTCAGGAGGGATTGGTGGAGAACATTTTTTTACACTATAGGGGATTAGTCTGGAACCAGATGATGGATTACGAGGGTGTTCCATTCCGCTACCATGGGTGCCCCCAGGTGGGACATGTATATAAAGAATGCCCTCTTATCCTCAACCTACAACATCATGCAAATAACCCTTCACCGTAACCAGTGCCCACTTCGAGAGCTCACGCTTCGACCCTTACACTCCCCTCTTCAATTGATGGACCAACTTCTAGGGCGGGCTCCCCTTTGGGCGATGTTGGAGAGCACAAAGTTGGTTCGGGTTCGCGACCTCTCCATTCATCGATATCGAATCCGCTGGGTAATTCTTCCCTCTCTATTACACTTACTTATTGTATGATATTGTACGTCTCTGTTCCTATGTCATCTCCTTCTAATTTTTCTTCGAGCACCCATCCTACTGTTCACTTGGGGGCTATCACCTGTCCTGTCAAAACCATCCATGTATGATGCTCGATTCCATCCTCTTCACTCTCGGCTCCTACTGATTACTTTTCTTCTTCTGGTATGAGACATGGATATTTCCTTCGCTCCTCAAACTGCCCTCCCATGGGGCCAAATATTCTCACTGTCCATGGTAACGTATTACGTCCCTTATCCCCATCTAAACTTCCCAAGATCACATGAAAATCACATATCTCAAAAGCTATGAACCAGGCCAACCTTGATATTGTAGCTGGTAAACAACTATCTCTTGAAGGGGTCCTTACAGTTGTTCACGCCCCATCCCTATTTCCCCCATGCAGTGTCTCTCCTTCAATTACAAAGGCCTTGGTAGCCACTATAAGAAGCTAGCACTAAAACAACTGATTTCATCTAACTATCTCGATTTTATTCTCCTCCAAGAAACCCTGGGAACCTATCTAGATGCAAAAGACTCTCTGCCTTCCCTCCTCAAAGGTTGGGTCTTCCACGCCATTGATGCGACGGGATAATATGGGGGAGTCACTATCAGTTACAATCCTAAAAATGTTCGACTCCTCAACATCTGGGGGCATCACAACTATATCGTTTCAAACATATTCTCTGAGTAGCTTGAGGTTCCCCTTAGGATTTTCAATATTTATGGCCCTTTCCACAATCGTGTCTCATTTTGGAATAATTTGATGCACCAACCATTCATGAATTTTGATAATCTCATTATTGGAGGAGATTTGAATTTCTCTTTGGGTAGAGGAGAATGGTGGGTCCATCGTGCTCAGCTAATTCTCAAAATGATTTTTTCTATTGGCTCATCGAAAACTCCATCCTACTTGGAGAAAACGTCATGTGGGGGAGGAAGCGATCACTCGTAGACTTGACTGATTTCTGCTAGAGGAAGCTTGTCTGGAACACCTTGCTCAATTCAAACAATGGGTAGGAGCGGGCGAGCTATCTGACCATCACCCCATTTATGTCCAGCTAGTTGGTCACTTCGATAAGCCCAGAGCCCCTTTTAAATTCAATTCATCGTGGCTCAAAGAGGAAGATTTTCATAAAATTGTGACTGACAATTGGAGACAGTGCAAGACATTGGAAACTCGAACAATTGCATCTCAATTCAAAGAGAATCTATCATATAAAAAATCATACCCTGGAGTGGCTTAAAGGGAAGAGACTGAGGGATGAGGAAGCCCTTAAGAAGATCGAAGCTGAACTGAACCAACTAGAAAAACTGGGAGGATAGGCTTATGCGTCGCATATTGGAAGAGAAGGAAGAGACTTGGAGATTGAAAAGCAGGGCAATTTGGCTGCGGGTTGGGGACGACAACACAAATGTTTTTTGCCAATTCTCCAATTTCGGGAAGGCTTTCAATATTATCTGGTCATTTGATAATGGAGTAGGACACACTACATAAAATTTCAAGAAGTTCACTAGATTGGGAGTACAACACTTCCAATTGCTCTTCAAAGCCCCTCGACATGCCACCCTAGGGGAAATCATGTAGATTGCGCATGCTTTCCCTTGATTTTCCACTAACGAAGACAATATTGAATTACAACATCTTGTCTCCCTAGAGGAATTAGAATGTGTTTTGTACTGGGTCAAAAATGATAAGAGCCCTAGACTCGACAGATGGCCTATCGAATTCTTCCTCAGTTTTTATGAGCTTATTAGATGAGACCTCTTGGCTGTTGTTGAAGAAAATCGTTCCTCAGTCAAATATACAATGCCTTTAACTCTACCTTCATCGCCCTTATTCCGAAACATGATTCCCCCTCCTCCTTTGTGGACTTTTGACTGATGTCATTTACAATATCATTGCTAAAATCATTTCCAACAAACTTTTTCCTAATTTCTCTTGTCACATATCCCCGGAGCAAGTTGCCTTCCTTGAAGATCGACAAATTCACAAAGCTATTTGTATTGCGCAAGAAGGGATTCATAAAATTAAAACCATGAAATTAAAAGGTATGATCCTCAAAATCGAGCTCTCAAAATAATTTGACAGAGCCAATTGGCTCTATATCAGACTCCTTCTCACACATCTGGGTTTCCAAAACTCATTTATCAATTGGATCATGGGTTGTATCACATTGGTATCTTTTGTAGTATTAATCAATGGTGTGGTGTCAAGCATCTTCCATGCGGAACGAGGACTTCAACAGGGTTTCCCGCTGTCTCCTTTGTTATTTATGTTAATTATTGAAGGACTCAGAATAATGATCCACAGATCGATCTCTCGTGTCTCCCTCAGGGGGATCCGTATTGGGGGCGCTACAATCCTCTCTCACCTCCTTTTTGTTGATGATGTGTTGATATTTCTGGATGGTTCATGCAGTGACGTTAATGAATTCACATCTATCCTTGATACATTATGTGTCATCACAAGGAGCAGAATCATTCTGCAGACCAACTATCCAAAGAAGGTGCACAACAGGCATTTGGCATTTGGCATGTGACTAAGGTGACTGATGCATAATATTACCAAAACTACTATCGACCTTTTGCAGAGGATATACAGACGCCTGCGGCTACACATGAGTGACACTGGTGGTTTTTACAGACAGACATATAGCCAAAGATATTGAACCTACATTTTTTTTCTCTCTACAGATTTTTGTATATTTATTTCTAGGCATACTCATTACAATTGCACATATGATCATGGATGATTCTAGAAAATAACAACTAATATAGTAAAATCAACCATTTTTGTAGTTGATATAGCAAAATCAACAATTTTGACTTTGATGACTTTGAACTATACAAAATGTAATTCTCATCTTCTTATTAATGAAAATTATGATTTTTCCTGGGGAAAAAAATCATGTTGGGCTACCCAGGATTAAAGTGCAACTCAATATCACCATTACAACACATTATAGGTTTCTTACAAGATTTATTTGAAAAAAAAACTTTCTAAATAAAGTAATATTATCATGAAAAGCAAGAAAACTTTATGTAAAAATCACATTATCATAATATCCACTGTGGTTCATCGCCAGGACAAGATGAAGAACCAGATCTTGACATCAAATTAAATAGATGAAAATAATTTTTTTAGCCATTACAATATAACAATTAGATTAGACTTGAATAAATCATTATTATTTATTAATAAATAATATTTTAATATTAAAAATAATTATTAAAACATAACTATTAAATATTTGGAAATCTTTTCAAGTAGAGTTAGAGTTAAAATAAAAATAAAAAATATTACGCAGTTGTCAAATTAAAGTTGGCTTCCATAAATACACGCTCACTAAAGCTTATGCAAAATTTCTTCATTTAGTTTTCTAGGTATGAATTTTATTATGAATCTTATTCAATGTGCCCTATTGCGTGAAGCGTAAGGTTCACCAACACAATAAATATAAATATAATAAAATTTTATTTTAGAATTTTATACTAAAAATCAAAACAACCCTATCCCAAAGCTTAAAGATTACCGACACAATAAATATAATAAAAGGTGCAATTTATCTTGACCATGTTTATGTAATATGAAGAAGAATCATGAGAACAATGGCTTCATGCTCCCGGAGGATGGATGGAGTGAGACCCGACGATGTCGGGATCGTCCACCTTAACCGGTTACCACCTTGACCAGTTCATATGCTGGTCATGATCTCTTCGCCGTCATTTGTAACCCATTGCAATCCAACGACAATTTCCAGCTAGGCATCTACTGGCTACAAAAATGGTACATTGGGTTCTGGAGCTTTGGTGGTGCCGCCACATCACCTTTATAAACCATCATAATCTAAAGTTTGGAGTTGATCTTCTATCTTTTGAAAAATTTTTAATTCTTTCAACTCTCCTAATTTTTCTTCAAATTTTCGGACTTCCTGTCTCATTTGAACCATGGTAGAGACTCTAGGAGTGGATATGGATGGTAAGGTTAGCATCTACAAAAATCCACTTTGGTTTGGAATAGAGATAAAATATCCATCTTTACCATCTTTTAGTCGAGAAGAACCATGTTGTTCTACAGCTGCTAAAAACACATTTCCCAAAATGCAATCTATGGATATATTGCCTATAGCAAACTAAACATTCATGCAATATTCTTGAAAAAATATTGTGGCTTTTGGGATTTCATATTTTATTTCTTGTTCTCCAAGCCCTGTGACTTTCCTGTGTGTAGAACTCCAATATTTTGTAGGGATTATTTTTTTATTTAAAACATTCAAATCAACGTCTAAGTCAATTAATGCTTTGACTATGAAACTTTGGCCTTCTATTTTAATATTTAGCAATACACGATGTTGTTGATACTAAATTGCCATGATTTTCATGTTATTCAACCCCAAATAGTCTTATCGTTTTATCTCATATATTTCTATATTGGGATTTTTCATAGGTGTAGATATTTCTACTTTTCCTTTTCGCTTTTCGAGACTACAAATTTTTTCTTTTAGTTCAGAGAGCTCTCTTTTCATCAGATAGATTTCTTGAATTACTTCCCCTAAAGTAAGAGCCTATTGTTGACCTCGTTGAAATTACTTTGTATTTTTCTCAAAATATGTGCCAACAAAAAGGGGCTTAGAACTTATAGATTTTGATGATGGTATTCCCTGCTTGTCCTTTGTTGTCCTTAGAAATGCTTCTAATAAATTCTATTTCATTTCTCCTTCATCAAGCATTTTGATTCCTGCTAGAATTATTGCTTCTTCATCCTCTGTATGAGCCATACAAATTTTTTCTTTTTGTGAGAAAACCTCGGATTCTGAATCTGATGTGTCTTCATCTTCTGAAGTACTGCAGTGAAAATTTTCAGAGTCTATACAATTACATTCCTGTATATTGATTTGATCTATGGATGAATCGGAATTAGAAAAACTAGAAGTTTCTGTAGAAATACAACAATCATTTTTCATCAAATGTACTTCTTCTCTGAAATGGATATTTGGGCAAATTTATGTTCTGTGATTTCTAGATCCACATCTGAGACATTGGATGTGTACAAGAGGTTTCTTTTCATCTCTTGGTTGTTTGTCTTTATTGTACTTTTGAGCCAATTCTTGAGATCTTTTGCCTCCGTGTCTTTTAAATTCTTCTCCTTTGGGACATTTATTTGCAGTGTGCCCCTATTCTCCATATAGCCAACAAGTTAGTTGTTCTCATGCTTCTTTCTTGTGAGTTTTAAGATGTATATCCTTTGGGGAATAATAATGGCTTCTAGGTACACTTCTATAGTAACATTTTCTGTATGGTTTCCTGGTTTTCTGAATCTGTTTTGCTTTTTCTTTATTTTTCGTTATTTTTTTATACGTCATTTTGGTTTTCTTTCTATGTACAATTGGACCATCAATGGATAATCCATATTTTCTACAAATAGACTTGCTATCAGGTAGCTTAGAAATTTTTTGTAGAGATTTAGTGACTTTCATGCTGGTACACAGGCTAACTAAAGCTTTTGTAATAGTGCAATAAATTTCACCCCATGTATGAAATTCATATGGGGTCGTGAAAACGTCTTGATTCTGGATGTAGTCTACAACTTTAGATGGGAGTGCAACAAGATAGATTTGTTTCGAGAGTAAATTTTTGCAGTCATTAACTTCATAAATACTTTGTACTCAATCTCTATGAAAATATTCATATTGTGACATCTTTTTGCACTTGAGATTCATAAGCACCATAGCATGTTCATTTGAGATCTCATTTTCTTCCCCGCACTAGTGTTCCATAATCATGGAAGTTAATGCACCAATCATGTTATTTTTGGGGGTTCCATCTGCATTGTGTACTATATCTCCGGCTTCATCTTTGACAATTTCGGTGGCCATTTTGTCAACCAATGTTGGGGAGGATTCTACTTCCCACCATCTATGAAGAGTCCCTATAAAGCATTGAATCAATGTTTTGCATGCATCTTCCTCATTTTTCCCTTTCATGCACATTAATTTGTATTCTATGTACATTTGGTCAATCATCTGCCTGATTTGTCCTACACTTAGATTATCTATGTTCCATTCTCTGTGGGCATCAAGATTAAAAACTTGGGCCTCTGGCATTTTCCATTTCCCACTTAGATCTGGTGCTGGATATCGAGTGAATTGACTTTGTAGGGGCTCATAGATAGGAATCAATTGTGACTCAGATGATTCATGTTTATCAGATTTCTCTTTGGGGAACAGAAAGGAGAACTTTTCAATTGTTTTTCCAGCATGGTGAATCGATATTTGATGACTAAAAAGCATTGAGTTAGGAATTTCTTTGTCTTTTGTAATTAATGATAACTTTCCAAAATGTTCAGACAATCCTTGTATCATATCTTGAGTGGTTTGGAAACCCAAATCAATTCTTTGCTCAATTTTTTATGTATTTTCTTTGGATGCTATAACAAATTTTCCAAAATCTGAAACTGAGAAGTACAAATAATTCAATTCCTTATTTACACTATTTATAGATACTTGGAGTGAATCAAATTGTTCTTGTTGTCCACTAGAAGTTGCAAAATTCATTTCAAGTCCCTTTAATGTTTTATTAGTCCAGTTTATTTGATCACTTACCCTCTGGATTCTTCCATCAATTCCTAGGGCCATTTTATCTTCTAGGACTAAAGAGACTACTTTGGCAACTTTTCCTGATTCTTCCAGTGTGATTCCTTTATAAGGAGGAAAATTAGTCTTTGTTTGAATTTTACTGCCATCATAGGCTATCCAACTGTGTTTTGCAGAAGAATATTCTACATCTGTCATTTGGATTTCTGTCATTTCCCCTTGCCTTTTCCATTCATAAAAGAAGATCCATGAACTTGTAATTTCCATATATTCTTTCCACTAGGAAGAGAGAAAGAGTTTTTCTTCTATAGAAGTTTCCAGATTGAATTTTTTGGAATCTGGATGGGTGAGTAGATCCCAATTTAGAATTATTTTTATCCATTCAGTATTGGCTTATTAATTTGGGCATCCTTCCATTATTGAGAAAAACTTAAACATTTTTGGTTTGGATGGCTTCTTACAATCTGGTGGGATAGGATTTTGGAATCTGCAAGTAGGAATAAGATTATCCATTTGTTCCAAATATCCTAACCCGTATCTAGGCATTCCTAGGGGCCTCATTTTACTGAACATTTTAGTAAGTCATGGATCTTTGTTTACTAATGATGCTAATTCATGTATCATCATTACTGAGTCATGGGGAAATGGGATGTCATTACATTTTGGATTTGGACAAGAGTTTGACAAGATAGCAGATGGAGCTTCATCAGTCCTAGGGTTTTGGTTTTCATGTACGACAATACTTGATTTTGAATCTTAGCTGGGAGTATGCAAGACATAGGATATAAAGTGTTGGTGTGTCTGAAACATCCTTGAGTGTGAATAGAGATGTTTGTTCTCCTTTTCTTCGTATCAAAACCCATAGTCTTGATCTACAACTACAATATGTCTTTGATATGTTCATCATGCACATACATTGAGAAATTTGGGTGACAGTCAAACCAGACAAGACCATTAAACATAGGAGCCACGATTCCACCAATAAGTGAATTTGTATACTTATTATGGGTAAGATCTCGGATGGTGGCTAGTACATATGTATTCAACCCTCTGTGGGTTAATGCTGAAATACCAACTCTAATACACCCAAGATAGAGATAGGAAGTATTATGGTGACGAGCTTCCTTTTTTAACTCTTTTGGATCTAATAAGGGAATTACTTGGATTACTTCGGTATTTTCATGAATTTAACTAACACATTCTTTGACAGACACTCGTGTTATAGCTTTTAGATGAAACATAGATAGATCAGAGTATACTTCGAAAGGATTTATACTAGGTAAGGCCCAATGAGAAAAAGGATAACTCTCTAATATTTCTAACTCAACAGAATTAATTTCTTTAGAAGATGCACACAAGAACATATTTGCAATAGAGAAATTATCTTCTATACTTTCTTCAGCTTTTAATTCCCGAAATGAAACAGGTCTTCTTCCATCTTCCATGTTTTAGAGTTATATAATTACTCGATGAACCAGACATTACTGGCTCTGATACCAATTTGGAGCAGGGGCTTCCTCTAACAAAGAATGAAGCTTGATGATCAACAAATTCTATCTTCTGAGAGAGATACACAAACTTTTACATGAACCCGTACACGAACCTTCAGGAAATTCTAACACCAAACACGCTCTTTGACAACTTTTTTCCTTAACAAGCAAACAATGTTTCATGACTCTCAGGCGAACCTCAAATGAACCTCTCTTTACTCTGAATTTAAAACAAGTATGCAACAAAATAATTCTCACAATAAAAGACTTCTTTTATTAATTTTTTGGAATTTTTTACACATATTTGTTGGTTACATAGAAGAACTACCTAGTTCATATCAGAGATTGACTGATGAGGCTTTTACTGAGTATATCAACTTGAGGAAAGATGAAACTCAGAGGCTTTCTGGCCTTTCGCGGACTCTGCCTGTGAAATTTTAAAAACTCAATTGACTCAATTCCTAAAAATTCTGGCCACTTTAGGTTCTCACCAAGGTTGCTAGCCTTGATGCGCAGGCTTCTCAGACTTATCAACACGTAAGAAGAACTTTCTTTGTGATGCAAGCAGGTCGAACCAGTGTTCGCAGATACAGAGCAGGAATATAATTCTCGACTTCACCCAAAGACTCTAATTCTCTCTGAAACTCGTCCTCTTATTTATAGAAAATGAGAGAATCTCTCATGGTGTGTGGTGAGCCCTGGTATTGCACCAAGAGTGATGCAACTCTCAGGTGCTGCTCTACTTTACTTTATCAACACGGAGTTCATACAAACTTGGAGGTGACAGTGATATATACACAACAGATGCATTTTTCTCATGTCATCCTCTTCTGCTTTACGAAAGGGTGTTATTTCTTAAACTATGATAAGAGCCAGGAAGTAAATTGCTAGAAGGAAATGACATAAAGGAAACTAACTTAAATTTCATAAAGGAAATGATGGAAATAAAACTAATTTAATTTGCAGAAAGGAAATGACGGAAATGAAACTAATTTAATTTGCATAAAGGAAATGACGGAAATGAAACTAATTTAATTTTCAGAAAGGAAATGGCATAAATTAAACTAATTTAATTTATAGGAATGAAATGGTAGAAATGAAACTAATTTAATTTGCACTTAACTTGGCAAATCGGCTAAACACACCCTACTCTATCTATCATGCTCCTATCTATGCAGTTATTCATGACCTAATTAAACTTGAAAAAGTGTTGCTTGTAGTTTGTAGGAAAAGGGGCTAAAGATGCTAATGGAAGGCTTAATACATGTGACAAGGCTTAGAGGTGGAAAGAGGGGTTTATAATTCATTAAACCTTATGATATCACAAAAATGCTTTGGATAGGGAGGCTTTGAAAAGTGCAATGACAGAATTTCAGTGGGAGGACGAAAGTGCGATATGCGATATGCAATATTGCAATTCGCAATATCGTAAAGCTGGAGGAGTAGCGGAAGTGTTGTTCGGGAGTGGGAGCGAAATGCGACATGCGATGAGGATAGGAATTGTGAAATGCGATTTTTGATAGGGATGACATGGCGGAGTTCTACAGTAATGTCACAATCAGCGGTTGGGAGCGGTAAGTGTTAACGAAGCGGGAGAGAAATGTGATATGTGATGGGCATAGAAACTGCGAAATGCGATTTGCGATAGGGATGACATGGCAGAGTGCTCCAACAATGTCACAATCGGCAGTTGGTAGCGGTAAGTATTAACGAAGGCCAAGTGGAACAAGGATTTGCGATTTGTGATAGAGCGAAGTACGGTAGTGGGAGTTTCGAGGAGAAAGGACAGAGGTCGACTTCTAATGCATTTGTAAGTGTTTTTGGGAATGAGAAGGGCGGCGGCTGTAAAGAAGAGGAAAAGGAGGGAATGGAGGGCGTAACAGCAGTGCGTAGGTTGTGAAGACAGAGATAGAAAATGAAGCGGGAAGGCACCACAGAGTTGCTCTGGGGCTTTAACACTAATTCTTGCAATCAACCACACTAACTTATGCACAAAGAAACAGACAAATGCGTGAAAATACAATACAAAAGGAAGGCTGAAAATGGTAATGCAACTCTACTCTAATCTCATAAATAGTGAACAAAAATCAATTTTTGGGTCTATGGGAAGCTTCACCTTCCTTGAGCTCTATTGACAGAGATGAGAAGGGAGGTCTTGATCCACGACTTTTAGAGTTTTCTCCTCTATTCTATTACTCATAAGCAAATGAAACCTACAACAGCACACTGAAAGCAATAACTAAGAAACGATGAAACTATCAGAAGCAGAACTAACTGAATGGTAGAAAGAAAAGAACAAGTACAACAAAGATGCTGAGACACTTGGATTGGGCCCTAACCCACATGCCTAGCTCTCTGAAACTTGAATCAGTAAAATGAAATCAGTTTGCTCATTTCATGAAATAATAGTCTTGTACATTTCTCAAAGTTTAATCGCTGAGTACAATAATCAAAAGCTCAATAGCTTGCAGCAAAGTTCCCCCAATCGAATCCTTCCTAGCTCTAGCTTTGCTCTATTTATTCTATAGCTCCCTTGAAAATAGTGATTGAGTCCACTTGACTCCAAGTACACATAAATTGAGTGCACTTTGGTCTTTGAGTTGCTTGGTTGCCTCTGGAATTCGAACAGGGTTGCGGATGCATTAAGCAGAAAAGTGCACAGCATCTGTGAGTTGTATGTTAATCAAGTTGAAACCAGATTTCTGGACCAAATCAGAATAGAAGCTGACAAGGATCCTGAGTATAAGTACTTATGGCAGCAAACACAAACACCTGAAGGTCAAGGTGAGCATGGAGGTTATGAGATTAACCCAGAGGGGCTGCTGGTTTTTAAGAAAAGAATAGTTATTCCAAACAGGGTGGAGTTAAAAACCATGATACTTGATGAATATCACAGAAGCAATTATGCTGGTCACCCAGGATATCAAAAGATGTTGACTGCTATTCGAAAGGATTACTGTTGGTCCGGTATGAGAAAAGATATAGCAAATTATCTGAATAAGTGTTTAGAGTGCCAGCTGGTGAAGGTGGAACATAGGCATCCTGCTGGATTAATGCAGCCCATACCTGTTCCTGAATGGAAATGGGAGGTAATCTCATTAGATTTCATTACTGGACTACCGAAAACAAAACGAGGAAATGACTCTATAATGGTAGTAGTGGACCGGCTAAGTAAATCAGCACATTTTATACCTGTTCAATCCACTTATAAGACAGTACAGATAGCGGATTTATTCATGCGTGAAATTTTCCGTCTGCATGGCATTCCTAAGACAGTTATCTCGGACAGAGATGTGAAGTTCACCTCTGCTTTTTGGAAGGCCCTGTTTACAGGCTTAGGGACGCAAGTACATTTTAGTACTGCATACCATCCACAAACAGATGGTCAAACCGAGCGAGTGAACCAGATACTGGAAGACATGCTAAGGATGTACGTCATGCAGCAACCCGTTAAATGGGAAGAGTATTTACACTTGATAGAATTTGCGTACAACAATGGTTATCAAGAATCCTTGAAGATGAGTCCGTTTGAGGCGTTATACGGCAGGCAGTGTAGAACCCCCATTAATTGGAGCAGCCCAGACACTAAACTTATGCTGGGACCAGATATGCTAGCCGAAATGGAAGCGGAGGTAAAGAAGATCCGACAGAATTTGAAGGCAGCGCAAGACCGACAGAAGGTGTATGCGGACAGGAAGAGATCATACCGTGAGTATGAAGTTGGTGATCACGTATATGTCCGGATTAAACCAAAGAAAAGCACATTAAGATGGGCAGCTTGTGCAAAGCTAGCACCTCGATTCTGTGGTCCTTTCCAAATATTGGAAAGAGTGGGACCAGTGGCGTATCGCTTAGCGCTTCCTAGCCACATCCGGGTGCATAATGTCTTTCATGTATCGTTATTGAAACGATACGTCCATGACCCTAGACACATAATCCAATGGCAAAACATTCAGGTAGTGAATGCATGATGGTTAAAATGATAATATGATGTTAGAAACTTACAAAACTAACATAAAGATTCTTTATGTGCAGGTAGAACCGGACGGAGAGTTTCTGGTCGAACCTCACAGTATAATAGACCGGAGGGAAATCATGCTCCGGAGACGAGCCATTGCCCAGGTTAAAGTGCAGTGGAAGCACTTTGGACCTGAGGAGGCCACCTGGGAAGACGAGAGTTTCGTCCGTGAAGCTTATCCAGAGCTTTTTCTGCAGGAGAATAGGAACACCGAGGACGGTGTTCTCCTTAGGGGGGGGTAACTGTAACCACCATCTTAAGTGGGAACAGATAATTAAGGATTAGTTTGTTTTGTTGTGTTATCTTCTTTTAAATAAGAATATGTGAACAAAATGAAATGTTTATTTTGAATAAAGATTTACTGTGGAAGCAGTTTCATGAGTAAATGTTTGGTAAAAAGTAAAATCAAGATCTGATGTTAGTTAGAAAACAGTTTCACAGTTATCCAAGAACTCTGGAATAAATAAAGCATTCCAAGGGGAGTTTTGGGGTTGGATCTGTGCACAATGGACACTCTGTGAACTGGAAGCAAGAACTGTTTGTTCCAGACAGATAATACCCTGGGTTGGAGTTCTGGACCGGATTGTCCCGTGAACTCCCCAGCACTACTGTTTTCACTGGAGTCGGAGGGTGTTGGACCGGAATGTCCTAGGACCTCCTCCAGAATTTGCTGAACTAACACTACTCAGACTTGAGCTCGGGGGAGAGCTGTTGGACGTGAACGCCCAGCTCGTGGAAGGGAGGCACATACACTACTTCATACAAATTCCGGGACAGATGAGTAGAATTTGTTTTAGTAGCTGTAAAATCAGAAAGATGATTATTGAATTTCTGGATATTAAAATCTACTAGAGGGTTATAAACTTGTCCTGCACTGAATAGGAGACTGACTGTAGAATAATGACAGGAATGATTATTAAATTCCAAATGAATGAATAATTATATTAGAACAGCAGATAAACTTTTGAAAGATTGACAGAAATTGTTATTCATTCCCAGAACCCATATGAGTGGTAGCTAGAACAAAAGATAGACTGTTGGAGAATGAAAGAACATTCCTGATATTATACCTGTGATAATGTAAATATACATAGAAAGAGAAAGAAAACTGAGACAGAACAGTAAGTTTATTTCAGAAGCAATATATAACTAGAACCAAGGACTGTTATGGAATTATTTGTAAATCTGTTCTTAATTCTGTAGCAACAGATAGTTCGGTATTGTGAGTTCATTAGAACGACTTCTTAATGCAAACGAACAAGCAACCAGAGTACACCATAAAACCTGTGCAGACTATAGCCAGGAATTAAACAGCACAGAGAAGTAATTACACTTTCATCTTTCCTAGAGAAGAGAAAACATCCTACCTAACCATCATAGCAAGGAAGGCCGTTAACCCTAACGCCTGTGAGACAGGCCCCGGGGTTGGTCGCCTACCTCCTTAGGAGCACTCGGACAATGAGTGGTCCGGACACTTCTATACATTTTAGTTTAAAACAAGAAAAGACAGTAAAAAGAGTCACGCTTTAGTTATATTGCATTCTCATGAACAACAGACAGAGCTTTACACAGTAGGACGGAGTGCAGAATTCCAACGCAAATAATATAAACCAGAATGGTAGAATTCAAGTAACCATAAATACAACAAGTATGAATGCTGGAATATACCAACAACACCTGTAAATGCCTCACGAAAAGCCAACAAAGATGTAGAATGGAAAACTGAGTGCAGAACCAAGAAAGTATAACTATTCAATAAATATACATTTCTGTTAACCATTGGAAAACCCGTAAAGTACAGTTTGTCGCCAAGGGAATTCCATTAAAGCTGTAACAGAGATTACATAACAGAGCCACGTTGAAATGAGACCGCTAGGGCTCATATCACCGCCACCGGCAGAGGGCTTAAGAAGTTAAAGTAGCATAACAACTCTAGAAAACAAAGTGACACGGAAACCCTGGTAGGGTATCACAGAACTATATGCGAACATAAACTCAAACGACTGAAACTTAACCGGCCAGACCACATAGGCGCTTGCCTAAATCTCAACATCAACGGCCGTGAACACTGCAAGGGGAACGGCAAGTTCCTTAGCGAGGGTTTAAATACCTGTGCGCAGGACGAGGGACAGAGATTAGCTGATGGGTACCGATGCTAGCAGTTAGGGAGCAGCCGGAAACGGATAGAGGAGTACCTGGAGATTTCATCAACCCCGCACCTGCAACAAAACCCACAAATGTTAGAGAACGAATGGTGAAGGTGAACTTCGAAAACAATAGCTTTAGGAAACAAAAGCACAGAAACCTTACCAATGCAAAACGAAGACATAGAGAGAGAATCTGGATCGAGGAATTGAATAGCTGAACAAGAAGACCATCGAGACGGTAACCTGTATCAAACTTAACCGTCAAAGGGCGCATAAGCATATGGCACCATCTGGAATCAAGAGCAAAATAGCAGGGAAGCCATGGTTACCTGCGTTTACAAATCTGGTGCATGAAACCCGCAGACTGACTGAGAACCAGAGTAGAAACCCTGTAGCAGCAGTCCCTACCTCCCAGTGCTCCGGCGAGGCGCGGCAATGACCGAGAAGTTGGTTGCGGGCAGGGTAGTCATTACCCGCCCTAACTAATCTACACCGTTCGTTCCAGATCGCCATCGACGGCTAGATGTGGCCAGGGCCGGATCGACAGTACCAAAGATAATCCCAAGGCATTAACACATAATCCAAATCCGATAGCAATGATATAAATGTTTATTAAAGTAATTAAGTTGCATTACAACCGAATCCTCCAGTCTTATCACGAAAACTCAATGCCATGTCATGTCACGGATACGTGGCAAGTATTGGTTAAGCAATGCGAATCATTTAATATTGTATTCCCGTGCACACAAATTAGACTTTGTAATGTATGTTTTGAGATGTCAACTGTACATGTCTTGCTAAGGACTGTTTTATAATAAAGTTCCCAAGACTTATACTTGTAATAATTTTATTATTTTGCTATTATTACTGTAGTAATTGTAGTTTTAATTGTTATATGTGACACTTGTTCTCCATGATACGACAAGAAAAGTTTGTGGAAGGCATGTGATGTCTACCCAATCCCTAATGCGTTGTTGGTGGCTTGTCGGCTCCACCGTGAGTGGTGAAATGCTTAAAAACTATACATCTTCATAAAATGAAATCGCCCACATCACCTACCACTTCTCCCGTAATTTCCACTCTTTGGTTTTCCTTCCACTTTTTAAAATAATGATTTTATAACATCTAAAAAAGAATTTCTCGAAAATACTGCGTCTCTAAAGTCTTGGCCTGATAAGAACTGCAAGATCTCGTTAAACCATGTCACTTATCATTCAAAATTTTTTGACCTAGAGAAATTAATTAAATTAAATCTAACAATAAGCATATATTACCCACGACATCATTTAATATCTTAAAAAGCATATACTGCCCAGCGCATTTAATATCTTATAACCTAAGATATAAAAGAAAAGAGTTTGCAAACACCAAGCCATCGAGATGCTGTGAAAATGACTTACAAAAAGCACAGATTCCTGCAAACCGAACCAGTCACGTCAGTGTATGTCGCTTTTGACATGTGCTATCCATGAAATTGCCATGAACCTGTGATTTTCATCGTTCAAATAATAAATTACTAAATATTTAGAAATAATAAATTAATTAAAAAGTAGAAAAAGAGTTAATAAATTTCGTTCGAGGGAAGGACCCTGTATGCTGAGCGAGATAACGAACTCGGAATCTACCGGATTTCAGAGCGTTTTTTTTCTGAACTTATTGGCACGTATGAAGAGAGACAGAGCTCAACAAAGGCCGACTGAACTAGTGGTAACTTCGCTCATTTGTTGGTAGCCACTTTGCACTTGTTATGAGATCAATGAGATGTTGGTGTATTACAATCTGTGGCGGTATGGCATCTTCGGATCCGGGAAAATTTTAAGGATGGAAAATAATTTAGAAGTTTAAAATTTGAGTGAATCACTTTTATAAAAAATGGAAAATTGGCTAATCTTTTTTGGAAAAACCATTGAAAATTATCCCACTTGCTAATATTAGCCCCTAAAATTTTCCATGCATCGAATCCTCCACCTCTACATTCACCAAATCGTATAATTCTATTCTGTGCAATATGTCATCTTCGGGTTCTCCTCTAGTTAAACATCCACCTAGTACGCTAAGAAGTGTTGTGTGTGTGATGTCTTCATTGACCACCGTGGCCCAGATTGCAAGAGAGGGATGACCGCCCAGCTCCCCTATCATCTATGCAAACACCAATTGAGAGAGGGAGATTGGAGGAGCAAGAATTGCAAGAGGGAAATTGTTTTGACATCTCAAATGGAGGGGGCTATTTGAACAGTCTCCCTCCTAATTGCAATTTTCTCTCCAAGATATGCCGAATCAGATTGGTGTTTGAAGGAGATCATGTTGAATGTGGAGTTCTAGACAACTATCATTCCCGTCTTCAACGCTGTCCAACCATCAGAACTTCGGTGGATACAAGGGTAAACTGGACTGAATGATAAGATCCTAAGCACGGGACCAAGTGGCTGTCAAACTGGTGAAAAGAAGCCGCGATACTACTCCAACACTATTAAAGAGCTGAGGGCAACTCTTTTTAATGTTGGAGGCATGAGCGGTTTGGTGAGAACTCTGATTTTTCCTGTTAGTTTAGCTTTAATTTATTGGATTGATACATATATTGCATTTCTGACTTGTAATTGTACTCTCGATATTGTTTAGACACCAGCGACAGGTTCTGAAAAGGTTGTGGAAAGTGTTCACTTTGTCCGTCTGCTTTCACTTGCGGAGGCTACCAGACCTCCAATATATTGATTTGTCCGACTGTTTCCAGCTGCAGAGGCTCCCAGATTCACTTGGCGGCTTGAATAGTCTCCAATTTGCAGCCGCTCCCAGATTTCTTCGGCAGCTTGACGAACCTCCATAGTCATAATTGACCTGCCGGTTCAGTCAGGCTCCCAGATTCCCTTGGCGGCTTTACGAACCTCCAACATCTTGACTTGTCCGGCTGCTCCCAGCTGCAGAGGCTCCATATTAGTTTGGCGGCTTGAATAACCTCTCCCAGATTACTTCGGCAGCTTGGCGAACCTCCGTAGTCTTAATTGACCTGCTGGTTCAGTCTGCAGAGGCTTCTAGATTCCCTTGGCAGCTTGACTAACCTCCAAACTCTTCACTTATTAGGCTGCTCTGCTCTGACATACAGAAGCTCCAAATTCTTTGGCAGCTTGACCAGACTCCAAACGCTTACTTCACTTGTTCCGCGCCTACTACCTAACGCGGCTCCCAGATTCCCTTGGCGACTTGACGGGCCTCCAAACCCTTGAATTGTTAGGCTGCGACCAGCTGCGGAGGAAATCAGATTCCCTTGGCGGCTTGACGAGCCTACAACCTCCTTCCTTCTTCAGTTGCTCTTGCAGAGGCTATCAGTCTCCCATGACAACTTTATTAACCTCCAGACGATTGATTTGTCCAGCTGTTCCGACTTGCAGAGACTCCCAGACTCCTGTGGCAACTGAGCGAAACTCCAAAGAATTGACTTCTTCCGCTGCTCCGATTTGCAAGGTTTAACAGGTTCTTTTGGCAAGTTAACGAATCATTTGCTTGTCCACCTGCTCCCATTTGGAGAGGTTTCCATATTCCTAATTTCTGCATTTAAAAAGCAAATCGTTGGAAATACTTTCATTCGGTATTCTAAGGAGCTTGAAGGAATTGGAGCTCAACTTTTGCTCGATTCCATTAGAATGTTGATTCTCAATAGAGGATTTTCAGCGAAGAAACCTGCCATTCAAAAAAAAATGGAGGTGAATTGAAACATTTAGCAATTTAAGAGACTCTTCTGAAGCATATCATATTCTGAAGATGTTTTCTTCAACCTTCAAGATGTCGAAATTAAGAATTGTAACGGTCTGGTATAGGTTGGAGCATTTCCAACAACTCTGATAATCCTAAAATTGGAGACCAGTGCGCATTCACGAGAGTAAGAGGGCTTCCTGGTGTTTCAAAACTTCAAATGTTGAACACTCCTGATGCATAGAGTTGGAGGAGCTGCCATGTATTGAAGCATTGGTGAAGAGCTTACGGGGTCATTTGAGAAAGTTCCGAAAGCCGATTATTAGCTGGTGCATGAATCGGAGGAGCTTCAAAGGACATTATGGACTTAATGTACTATTTTATTTTCAAAGAGAATTTTATGGACATTATGGATTTAATGTATTTTTTCCAAAGACATGTTTCTTGATACTCTTTCCTATATCATGGATGGATGCCATCCCTATATTCGTTACTCTATGGATGCTATCACTATATTCATTTCCTTTTTTCTATATTCATGGATGTAATCCCTATATTCATTTCCTTGTATTCTTCCCTACATTAATCCCTATATTCATTTCCTTGTATTCTTCCCTACATTCCCCTATAATCATAGATATCAACATGGATGGATGGCATGCCTCTCAAACCGGTTTGGGAGCCTAACCCAGGAATTTGAACCAAGCAGTTGTTAACCGATCAGGCAGCTGCTAGCACAAATCTAGCCAAATGTCCAGCTACACTGATAACAAATGTCCAACAGCACTGATTAAACTAACCCCTTGAACCCTGTAAGTTATGCACCGAACTTACAGGCGATGATCTATGTGGCCTGATACTTGTATCAGCAGTATGTATTGTTTAGTTACTGCTTTGTCTATTTTGGACTCATGACGGTTTTTGGGACAGTTTTTGTAGTTTTATACTCCCAGCATATGTAACATGTAACTTATCACATTAATGAAAAGTTACGAATTTTTCCCTTGTGAAAAAAACTAACCACTTGAATTTAAGAATTTAATGTATAATTTATTTAATAGACTGTAATGTATAATTTATTTTATATATTCTATTAGATTTCAATTCATTTGTGATGGCTTATAATCCTGTGAACAGAATGTTTATCAAGCGAATAATTCCTTGGTTTGAAGTTAGTAAGGGGAGAGAGTTATGATTGTTCCCCACACACATATATACATATATATATATTATCGTACCGAATGTGGTATGGATGTGCTTCTTTGATAGTTAAAGCTCCGATCGGAATGTTGTTTTATTCGATTACAATTTGAGAGCTACAGTTTTAAATGATTTGGATAAAATACCCTATCCTATAAGTAGCCATATTGCCCCTATCAATCGGGGTCAAAAGCAGAGAGTAGATCTTCAACTGCTCTGCTCTATTGGAAGCTGAAACAGACCCTAGACATTAGTCACCTGCAAACAATGAAAGATTCAACATGCTCATGCCTTTTATAGCTTGCTTCATTGAATGTGGCTGCTAACCCCTCGAGTGACACTACCCATCCTTGATGCTGGTCAGATGGAATGCCTCAGCAATTCCTCCTCCAGCAAATTTTGGAGATAGATACAGTGGCAGCGTAGTAGTCAGACTGGAGGGTTTTCAATAAATCGAACGACCGTTATAGCAAACACCTTTAATAGTCTAATTCAATTGCCAACTTCTCTCATGGTGGCATTTAGGTTCTCCTCCTAAATAATTCAATATAAACATCATTGAGAACATAACCTGTGACCTTCATGTCAAAGGCCAATATCTCAAACCTCCTATAAACATCATTGAGAACATAACCTGTGACCTTCATGTCAAAGGCCAATATCTCAAACCTCCTATAGATTTCTTGCATTTTTGAATGCAATCTCTCTCCTGTTTATTTACCTGAATCCAGCTACGTTCAGGTGTGTGTTTATTTTATAACTTTAGCTTTCATCATTTTCCGTACCTTTCAATGTGCCCTCCACCTGCCAGTTGTAGCGTAGATGCTTGATAGAAGCACAAGGTGCAGGATTTTTAGGGTCCAACCTGAAAATGTGCTCTGCCACATACTCTCCTAGCTCTAGATTTTCATGTGTTCTACATAAAGTCTTGTGCTTTGTCTATATGGCCTGCCCGGTCAAGAAGGTCAACCACACAGCTATAGTGCTGCACTGCAGGTGTGATACTGTAATGTACTCTCATACAGTTGAAGTACTAACAGCCATCATCCACTACTGCATTTAACCATGCACAAAGCAACTTAACATGGGCTGGTCTCGTCCTAGAGAGTTTCATTTGTTCAGAGGGTTTGAGGGCTTCATTTCCACAGCCAACCAAAGCATATTCTGCAATCATTGTTGTCCACGAGACAACATTCGTCTTATGCATTTTGTCAAATAATTCACAGGCGTTATGTATGCTCCCACGTTCCTGTGCCATGTCTATCCAGGAAATTATCACACAGCTTTATCAGATCGAAATCCATATATGATTAATTGTTCATGTATCCTCAAGCCCTGTTCTAAAGCTGCTAAGTTGGCACATACAGTGAGAATACTAGAAGAAGGTTTTGAATCTGTCCTAACCACTGCGTTTTGCATATCGTGAAAATGCCTCGGGGTATCTGCTCCCTGCCGATTCTGAGCATACCCTACAATCAATGCAGTCCATGATACCCATTCTGAGCATACCCTACAATCAATGCAGTCAATGCTACAACGTCTAGTTGATGCATTTGGTTAAACAGTTCAAAGGCTCTCTGAGCCCTTCCACATTTGGCATAAATGGCCTCACACTGATACCCTAACTTAATTACGTTCTCATGAATCTCCATACCCTGTTGCAGAGCTCCCAAATCAGCGCACATTGGGAGAATACTCCATACCCTGTTGCAGAGCTCCCAAATCAGCACACAGTGGGAGAACTAGAAACGGGTTTCAAATCAGCCCTGCAATTTGCTAATTGCATTTGTCTAAAAGACTGGCGAGTTTCTTCACCATTACCACTTTGTGCAAATCCTGGAATCATCGCATGAATCATCGCATTCCGTGACACTAGATTGCGTTCAGGCATTCACTAAATAGTTTCAGAGCCATGTCAAGCAACCCATTCTGTGCGTATCCTGTGATCATTGCCGTTCAGGCATACATTTCACTTACGGGTGTTTTCTGAAAGAGCTTGAGACTCATTTAGATTCACTGCCTTTGAATATCCCGTTATAATGACCGTCCAAGAGATTACATCTGGTTTGGATATTTTGTCAAACACATTGCGCGCGGTTCCTATTTTCCCACATTTTGCATGCGTGTCTACTCAGTCAGACTGAAATCCGCTACTTATGATTTCCGATACATCTGCATGCGTAGTTTCAGAGACGCCAGCTTGGCACAGGCTGGAAGAACGCTACCGAAGTTCAATTCATTGGGTTTCAAATGGGCTCGCTGCATTCCGCCAAACAGTGGCGGTGCCTCCTATATTTTTGAATATTTCAAGTCTTGAACTGACAGGAGCCAGAACTTTACTCCAACCCATTTCATAGCCAAAATCTATAAAGTGCAGTCTAAAGAATTTAAAAATTAGCTCAGACAATAAATTCTAATTTAGGGTAAGATTATGCTAAAACCTGGCAGAATTTGTTGATGGTGCAAAGTCCATTTTTACCATAAAAAAACGATTCAAACCGAAGCGATCGCAGATGCGATTCTATTTTAGAGAAACTCGGTCGTCTTTTGTTCACGGCCTTCATCATTCAAAATTGCCGAGCTTTATATTTTAATTCAATATTGCCAAGCTTTATATTTTTAATATCCGAAAGGTTTCGCCAAAATTAATTTATGCACTGTTGGTTTAACGCAGGTGAACTTATCCACCCTGACCAAGTTGCTCCTCCTTCTGGAGTATATCTGACAGGTTTTTTCACTCTGTTAATCAAACCTCAATCCCCAAGCTTTTCGAAGGCAATCCTCTCTATTGCGATATATTGAATATACTAGTATGTCCTAGAATTGGTTCATTGTTCCGTATGCCTCAACTTTGGCTCATGCTCCAGGATTGTATGACGTCTCAGCATAGTTAGGCCAATTTTATATGTGTAAATTCTGAAAAATGTCAATGGCCCGCTGTAAAAATCCTTCCCATAATAGCGGATATTGTAACTGCTTTCTGATTTGTACACCTTAGCTATGTCCACCATTGCTTTACCTTTATACTTCATTCTAGGTAATGAAGCCACTCTGCCAAGTTGTTTTGTCCCTACCCATCAAAACGAGGCTTTTCTTTTGGTAATATATATTGATGAGAATACTTGATCTCTATAATTAAGCCTTTTTTTTAATCAGTACATCTTTAGTTGTCGTCAACACTTCTCATCTCCCGCTGACATATGTGCACAAATGTTAGGCTTACCTTTCTGCAAAAAATGTGCACAAATGTTAGGCTTACCTTTCTGCTCTCTTTTTGACCTCTGTCTGCATCATTTTTATGTGTAAGTTTCAGCAGCCTCTGTTTGAATTATTCATGGCATTTATGGTAGTGAACGTGAATCTTGTTGTGCATGACTGCGCCCAAAACCGCCAATCCCGAATTCTTCGTTGTTTTCTCCAGTTTGAGCTGCGTCACTGATCTGAGTTTGTTGAGGTAGAATCCAATATTGTTTCCAAAAATAATGAAATTTAAATAATCAAAAAATAATTAAAATAATAAATATGAAGGATAATAGATTCTAACCAATCAATCTGTCTATATTTATCAATAAAAGCAAATGAAAATTATCTTCAATATTAATTAACCTAAATAATATATCAAAAAATAATAAAATTTAAATAATAATAAAATAATTAAAATAATAAGTATTAAAGATAATGGATTCCTAACCAATCCATCTATTTATATTTATCGATAAAAATAAATGAAAATTATCTTCAATATTAATAAATCTCTCAATTATGTTACAATTTTCTTTTAAAAATAAATAAATAAAATTATTTTTCTTTATATTATTTTTTATATTTATCAATGATTAATAATATTCTATTATAGATCTATAATTTATATTTCTTTATATTTGAATTTCATTTATATGAACAAATTCATTGACAATAAACATTTAGTTAAAAGATACCTTAAGTGATAGGTAGGTAAGTTTTGAACTAAGTCTTATATTATCTCAGATTCAAATCCCCAATAAAATTCATGGGAATTACCTCATTGTAAAAAAAACATCATACTTAACAAAAACACTACAATGCAGTCATAAAACAAATTTATTATAAATTCTACTTAAAAATGAAACTTAAAACAAATTTATCATAAATTTTACTTAAAAATGAAACTTGAAAAAAACACAAAGAAATCAAATAAGTTATGATTTTAACTCACATCCAAAATCTATGACGGTACAGGTCCCTACTGATGGTAAACTACATAGTTTATAAATTTAAATTTATAATGTAAAGTTATAATGTAGACTACATAGAATTATCAGCATAGAATTATTTATCAGCATATAATTATTTTAAGTACGGATTTAATATGAGTCAAAAAAAAAAAATATTATCTAAATTGTATTGTTTGAATGCTAAATACAGTATATATAAAATTAAATAAACATTTTAACTAAAAAAAACTTAAAATTTTCATGATATATATATATATATATATATATATATATATATATATATATATATATATACTTAATTTACATTAAAATATTATACATCTAGATACTTTATCACACAAATTAAAATGATTTTTTATTATTAATATATTTTTAAGTATATGTCAATATTAATTTTTATTAAAATATTTTATCTATATATACATATATATGAAGTTGATGTGGACATTTAACATAGATTTTCAAATAGTTTATTTAAATCTCTTATTGAAATATTTTTGAAAAGTATAAGCTTTAAATATATTACCCATACATTTTTACTTCTATTCATTTTATAGTAGACATTATTTTTCAATTTAAAACATAATTTTTAATTTTATTTGAAGGGAGGGATGGACAAAATTACACATCCCTCTCATATTGGGTTGTAAAATGAAACTCTAGGCTCAATAAATCAACATAATTAATGTAAAAATATAACTTACACATCCTCTCATATTGGGCTGGGTTGTAGAATGAGCCTCTTTGCTTAATAAATCAACATAATTAATGTAAAAATACATGCCCCAATTAAAACTACTTCTTCCAAAACAACAAATCAATACTAAAAATAAAACCAATCATAAAATTATCATTTTAAGAGAAAACCAAATTCAAGAAGCATTGTGACATATAAAAAATCATTGAAGATAAAAATTAGTAAACAAAATGTCATTCAAAGGTAGAGGATGAAGAGAAATCATTGACATTATGCCAAACTTGAACCCTGTTAAAGATTGCTTAATAGAAGACAAAATGCTGCTTTGAGAAGTTATAATATTATCACATGCTTCATTAAGGAATTATTTATCATATAAACTCAATAACACACTTGAGTTGGTCCTATATTGTTTTCATATGTTACGATAGCACCAACATCGAAAGTTTTTTCTAAAACCGAACAATTTACATTGCATCCATTGAGAGGAGTGTGCCATTTCAAATCCCAATGCAGAGCTTTATTGCCATCTTGATATGTGGCATTGACTACATCCATTGAGAGGATCCTATTTCAAATCCCAATGCAGAGCTTTATTTCCATCTTGATATGTGTCATTGACTCGAACAACAGATGTTAACAAAACAACTAGAAGTGCATCATCATTTTCCTAGACAACTCAAATCAAAGGAGGCAAACTTTTTGAATGAGAATTCCAACTTTGGACAAACTGGAGAATACATTCTATGTGACTTGTCACTAATACAAAATTACATTACATGTACAATGAGCCTGGGAAATAATACGACTTAAGACATCCACCATCTTGTAAGAATGGAATCTTATGGAAACTATCTACATTAGTTCTCTAAGTGAAAAGGAAACAATTTCACATTTATGCCTCACAAACAACACACTTGAAAAAAAAAATATTAAGTGGAGAGATTAACCATAAATTATCAATCTAACAAATAAGAAATATGACAAAACATGACAAAATAGTTCCTCAGTTTGAATTTCAAAGCTAAATTTGCATTTGTATATACATTATTAACACCATAACATAACAAACATTGTATCGAATAATGATACAAATACTCTATGTTCATTGAACTATGTAAATAATGTTTGTGAGTGTTTCGTGAATGGTGATATTCACAGCGTGCAACACATCTTCACAATAGTCTCCTAAACAAAAATATAACTATTATCTTCATCAACAAAAATATAATTATTATCTTTATCATTGTTTACTGAAGCATATTTCTATTATATCTTCTTTACGTGTAGAGAGACTCGATTTTTCCATATTTCCCTTCCTCTTTCCATTCATTTACAAGAAGTTCAATCATTTCCAGTGACAAAGCACACTATGTCATGCATATATGCCCCTTCAAACTCCTTTGAATTGCATGCTTTAAAAGAAAATAAAATGATAATTTGAGTAGACTTATAGGAAGAGGGATGCATTGAGAAAATGACATTTTGGTTCTAAGAAATCTCTCATAAATTGTATTAGATATGGAGTCATCATAACATTGAGAAACACATAAGGTGGCAAACCTCCAACAAAGGCCTTTAGAGAATTCACATCATCAAATTCCTCACTAGAATAAGATCCTAAAGAAGATGTAGTTGAAGGTTGAGTTCCAAGCCTTGCACTTGATAGAAGACTTAATAAAGCTAATAAGGGCCTAAGGTCATTGTGTGGGAAAATTTACACTTCAAACCATTTGGAAGGTTCCATTTTTCTCATAATGCATGCACAAATTGATTTTATAATTCTTTACCGCATCATAAATGTTGGAACTTATTGCACTGCCATGAACTGTTTCTACTTTCGGACCAAAAATAGCCAATACTTGTCGACCCTTCAAAGTTGTTCTTCTAAGTGAGAAAAGTGACAATAAATTCTCCACTCACACTTCTTGTTAGTCCCATAAAAACAGAAAAGAACAAATTTATATGGAGGCATTGTAACTATCTTAGTAACATGTATCACCTTCACATTGGAAGTTGAATCTGAACTATAGAAACACATAAGGTGGAAAAATTCCAAATACATTTAGAGAATTCACATTCAAAGCTGAATCTGAACTATTTATATGCTTGTGGGACTTCTTCTGGACCATTTCCCAAGTCAAATTTATGGTCTTCTCATATTTATGTCCACAAATCTAGGTAGAGTCTTACATTTGGAGAGATCAAGAAGCTCCAAATACTTGCACTACCCGATTTGTGGTGTTATCCTCCCTTGAAATATGTTCATGATTAAGTTGAGCTCTCTGAGATTTTTTACTAGGATGATTTCAGGAATTGAGCCAAATATCTTGTTAGCAGAGAGATACAGATATGTGAAGGTTTGGTTGATTCGTTGGAATTCCCTAGGAATGTTGCCTTGTAATTTATGTTTGTTCATATTGAGAGCTTGCAGAGTAAGGAGGTTTGTGATTGAATAAGGAATGATACCAACCAAGGAATTTCTACCTAGGTAAAATATTTTCGGGGTGGAGAGATTGCCAATAGCTTGGGGTATGGTGCCATTAATGGCGTTTTTCTCTACATTAAAGAATGCTAAAGTCTAATAAATTATAAGTCAACATCAAGAAACCATTGATGAATGTATTTCTAGTAGAGTAACTAGTTCATAAGGATGATCAAAATTAACAATAATAAGTTGTATCAACCAACATCAAGCAACCATTGATGAATGTAGGTGTATAAGTCCACATCAAGCAACCATTGATGAATGTATTTCTAATGAATGTAGGTGTATAAGTCAACATCAAGCAACCATTGATGAATGTATTTCTAATGAATGTAGGTGTATAAGTCAACATCAAGCAACCATTGATGGATGTATTTCTAGTAGAGTAACCGAGTAACTAGGTCACTATTTCAGGTCACAATTTTGCTTTCGTGGGGACGGTGAATTTCTAGTGGAGTATGGTGATTTTTTTCAAAAATTTTGGAACTCGACAAAACAAAACAAAATTATAATCCATTTTGACTTAAGAGAGTAGGAGTGATGTACTGTAAAATCATTAATCTCTCATATTTATTTGGTATATTATAATATAACTGATCTAAAAACATTACACGTCCTCCTAATCATACCATCTAATTTCAATCACCTAACCATACCATCTAATTTCAACCATGATTTTTGAATCTGCAAAACAGATATAAATTCAAAATATAAAAATAATAATTAGATTTATTTTACTCTCGTGATCAAATTGGAAATAAAATGTTATATTATATAAACATTAAAATCCTCTCATATTTTTTAATATATTATAATATAACTAATCTAAAACATTAAATGTCCATCCAATTTCAATTATGATTCATAAATTTTGAATCTGCAATACAACATAACTAGCACAACCACATTAGTAAATATTTACTAATGTGGTTGATATACGCCGATAGGCGTATATAAAATAGATTTACAACCACATTTACCAATGTGGTTGATATACGCCGATAGGCCTATATCCACTACCCATCACATTAATTTATACATCAATAAATAGATATTATATATAATAAATTTATTATATTAACTTGAAAAATATATATTATATA
Organism: Pinus albicaulis; assembly: GCA_034641835.2. NCBI lineage: Eukaryota > Viridiplantae > Streptophyta > Pinopsida > Pinales > Pinaceae > Pinus > Pinus albicaulis. The sequence continues at coordinate 810,500,253 of CM076574.1, read as the reverse complement.
GTAATAAGAATATTAATATATTAAATATATTAATTATGATTAAAATCACAAAAATATTTTATATATATTAATAATATTATAATAAGTATTAATAATATATATTAAAAATATTTATTAATATATTAAAAATATTAACTATATACATACTATAAATTAACTTTAAATATATATAATATATATTAATAGAAAAATAATATAATATTAATAGTATATAATAATTTAATATATCATAGATGGTTATATTATTAATAAACCAAAAGAACTAATAATATATTAATAATATATATTATATCATAGTTGGTTATATTATTAATAATATTATAATATTACTAATAATCATTATTAATAAATATTAAAATATTTATTTATAATTATTATTAGTAATATTATAATATTATTAATATTACTAAATAAATATTAGAATATTAGAATATTATTAATAATAATTATTAATAATATTATAATATTAGTAATAATCATTATTGATAAATATTTGAGTATTTATTAATAATATATATTAATAATATTATAATATTACTAATAATCATTATTGATAAATATTTGAATATTTATTTATAATGATTATTAGTAATATTATAATATTATTAATATTACTAAATAAATATTATAATATTATTAATATATATTATTAATAATATAATATTACAAATAATCATTATTAATAAATATTTGAATATTTATTTATAATGAATATTAGTAATATTATAATATTATTAATATATACAAAAGTATTTTATATATATTTTTAATATTGTAATAAGTATTTTTTTTTTCACAGAGAAAAAGTTCGTAACCTTTCAATTATAGATCAGCTACATGTTACATAATGCTGTAGTATAATACTACTGATCAGTCCTACATCAAAAACAGTCGGCCACACAATCTAAAAACTGTAGGCAAACAGTCCCAAAACATGAATCATCAGTAATGAAACAAGTCATATAGCAAGTTCGGTGCATAACTTACTAACTCCTGTAGAAACAAAGTAGATATGAAATAAATACATGCCGAATATATGTAAAGGGGCGTAATAAACAAAATCCCCCATTATAGCAGTACTGCTACATGACCAATATAGGAGGAGCCTCCTCGATAAAAGGCCGGTGATAGTATCTATAGATCTGTCCAGCATTATGTTCAGTGATGTGCCAGGTACCCCAAGTCAGCTCCGAAGCTTCTTTGGACAGTTGATCAGCAACTTCGTTCCGAGACCTGTAAATATGAGTCACTGTGATGAAATCAAATAGTACTGTGAGATGGTGAACCTCACTCAGCAGTGCAGACAGTGTGTGCGAGTGGCAATGTGCTAGATTGTTAAACCAATTGGTCACAAGTAGAGAATCGCCAAAGATCTGGATGGATGCACAGTGAATCTCCCGAGCAAATGTGAGAAGGAGTCTGAGGCTCTGTAGTTCGGCGAAGTTGTTGGTTCCTGGTCCTAAACCCATTCTGATGTCGAAAAAGTGATGGTCATTCAAATAGAGAACGGCGCCCCCCCCACACCCATGAGCATTGGACGCACCATCAAAGTATGCCCACGCCTTGCTGTGATCGATGATTTCTGGATTCTCATGAGGTGGCTTGCAACTTTTACTGTCCTCAGGTATGAGTCGGAAGGTGGCAATAGATGCAGCACAGATCCGATCACAGTCAATTGGAATCTCATTGAAGATCTTATTGTTTCGCCCAATCCAAATTTCCCAAGTCACAATTAATGGGAGGTTGCGGAGTTTTTGACTGTGTGCAGAGCGCTGCCACCAAATGGACCAGGGTTCTAATAATGTGGCACCCCCCCAATTGAATCTGCATCCCAAATTAGTTATAATCCGAGACCAGATGTTTAGGATAATGTTGCATTGCAGGAATAAATGGTGGGCGTCCTCACTGTCATTTAGACAGTAACAGCATCGAGATGCCCCGTAGTAGGCCCTTCTGTGAAGGAATTCTGAGGTAGGAATGCAATCCCTGAGCATGCACCAGAACAGAAGTCTGTGCTTATGCGGGGATTTTAATTTCCAAATGGTGCTCCACCACCAGTCCTTAATGGGGGGTTCCTTGTGTTTGATGAGTTCGAGGTAACCAAGCTTTGGAGAATAATGCCCATCTTTTGATACAGCCCAAATCAGATTGTCCTCACGGTCAGAGATGCGGATATTGGTGGCTTTCAATGCCCATATGAATTGCTGCCAGACCCGTGTGCCCTCCGGAGGGATCCCAAGGTCACCCGCCTGTAGCCAGGCTTGTTCCCGCCAAGAGGTGTGTGCCCAATCAACAATCTGTGCCAAATATGTGACGTTCCTGTGGGCGAGGTGTTCAATGATAAATGCCGGCAGTTTGTGATATTCTCCACTCCCCGACCAAGAGTCCGTGCCAATGCGAACCGCAAATCCTGAACCAATTTGCCAAGATAAACCGTTCTGTATAATGTGTGCTGCCCTTGTAATAGCCCTCCAAATAATTGAAGCCCCCGATTGCAGAGTGATGCAGCCACGGATCCATTCGAGTGGGCTTTGTGGAGATATATATTTGGCCACCATAACCTCCTTCCATAAGCTCTGACCTGTTATTAAGTGCCAGCCCATCTTAGCCGCGAGGGCCCGGGAAAAGAGGTGAAGATCTTAAATATATTAAATATTTATTAATATATTAATAATATTTACTATATACATACTATAAATTAACTTCAAATATATATAATATATATTAATATAAAATAATAAAAATAATATTTAATATTTTAATATTTATTTATATATTAATATCATAGATGGTTATATTATTAATAAACCAAAGAACTAATAATATATTAATAATATTATAATAATATATATTATATATTAATAATATTATAATATTATTAATAAATATTTGAATATTTATTTATAATATATATTAATATATTAATAATATTAAACTCAAGAGAGTAATAAACCATATGAAACAATATTTAAAAACAAAAAACCTAAGAGATTAATAAACTCTAACAATTAATATTTTAAAGTGAAGATATTAATAAACCCAAGGGATAATTAATAATACAAACCCAATGTCATCATAAACCAAAGGTTTAAATATTATAAACCATAGGAATTGGTGAACCCAAGGGATAAATATTATAAACATAAGGGATCAATATTAAAAACACAAGAGATTAATAAACCATAAGAATTGATATTTTAAACTAAAAAACCTAATAAATTAATAATCCATAAGAATCAATATTTTAAACATAAGATATTAATAAACAAACGAGATTATTAACATTATAAACCAAAAGAACTAATCGACCCAAGGGTTTAATGTTATAAAGCAAAGGAATCAGCGAACCCAAGGGATAAATATCATAAACCTAACAGATGAATATTATAAACAATAAAAATTAATAAACGCTAAGATTTAATATTTTAAACTGAAAAATCTAATAAATTAACAAACCCTGAGAAATAGTATTTTAAACTCAAGAGAGTAATAAACCGAATGTGTGATTAACATTATAAACCCAACAGTTTAATACTATAAACCAAATCAATTGGTGAACCCAAGGGAAAACCATTACCCAAAAAATTATAAACCAAAGGAATTGGTGAACCCAAGGGAATTGATTTAAACATTGAGACAATTTTTATCACAATGCGACGTTGGACCATCTATGACCAAGGTTGGCCATGGGTGATTTTCATATTGAGACAATCTTTGTCAGAACGTGACATTTGATCATGGATGACATTGATCGATTATTCATATTATAAACCAAAAGAACTAATAAACCCAAGGGTTTAATATTATAAACCAAAGGAATTGGTGAACCCAAGGGACAACCATCACCCAACAAATTATAAACCAAAAGAAATTGGTGAACCCAAGGGAATTGATTTAAAAATTGAGAGGATTGTTGTCACAATGCGACGTTGGACCAACTATGAGCAGGGTTGGCCATGGGTGATTTTCATATTGAGACAATATTTGTCAGAATGTCACATTTGATCATGGATGAAATTGATCAATTATTCATATTATAAACCGAAAGAACCAATAAACCCAAGGGTTTAATATTATAAACCAGAAGAATTGGTGAACCCAAGGGACACCATTACCCAACAAATTATAAACCAAAAGGAATTGGTGAACCCAAGGGAATTGATTTAAACATTGAGACAATTGTTGTCACAATGCGACGTTGGACCAACTATGACCATGGTTGGCCATGGGTGATTTTCATATTGAGACAATGTTTCTCATAATGTGTCATTTGATCATGGATGACATTGATCGATTATTCATATTGAGAAATTAAAATTAATAAAACCCAGGTTTATTAAATTATAAATCAGAAGAACTAAGAACCTATAGATCATCTATGACAAACAAATTATGTTAAACCAAAAGAACTATAGAACTGGTGGAATTGATTAAACACAGATGTTATTGTTGTCATATGCTGACGTTAGCGAAGAAGCACCGTTATTGCTGTTATGATTTCAAGGTTGACAGTTGTTAACGTGCTGTGATAAGATCGCGTCAAAACCGCCAGTTACAAACCGCACCAAAAAAACTACAAAACCTACATGGTTGATATTATAAACCAGTTAATCATGAACCCAAGAGAAAACCATTAACCAACAAATTATAAACCAAAGGAATTGGTGAACACAAGGGAACTGATTTAAACATTGAGACAATTCTTGTCACAATGTTACATTGGGCCAACTACGACCATGGCTGGCCATGGGTGATTTTCATATCGAGACAATGTTTGTCAGAATGTGACATTTGACCATGGATGACATTGATCGATTATTCATATTGTAAACCAAAAAAACTAATGAAACCAAGGGTTTAATATTATAAACTGAAGAATTATAAACTAAAGGATTGATTTAAATACGAGACAATTGTTACCAATGCAGACAACAACAATTCAAGTATCATGGTCGTCATGTATATCATATTGAGACAATATTTGTCAGAATGTGACATTTGATCATGGATGACATTGATCGATTATTCATATTATAAACCAAAAGAACTACTAAACCCAAGGGTTTAATATTATAAACCAAAGGAATTGGTAAACCCAAGGGGATTGATTTAAACATTGAGAAAATTGTTCTCACAATGCGACATTTGATCATGGATGACATTGATCGATTATTCATATTATAAACCAAAAGAACTAATAACCCCAAGAGTTTAATATTATAAACCAAAAGAATTGGTGAACCCAAGAGAATTGATTTAAATATTCAGATAATTGTTGTCACAATGCGACGTTCGACCAACTATGACCATGGTTGGCCATGGGTGATATTCATATTGAGACAATGTTTGTCAGAATGTGACATTTGATCGTGGATGACATTGAACGATTATTCATATTATAAACCAAAAGAACTGATAAACCCAAGGGTTTAATATTATAAACCAAAGGAATTGGTGAACGCAAGGGAAAACCATTACCCAACAAATTATAAACCAAAGGAATTGGTGAACCCAAGGGCATTCATTTAAACATTGAGACAATTGTTGTCAGAATGCGACGTTGGACCAAGTATGACCATGGTTGGCCATGGCTGATTTCATATTCGACAATTTGATGATGGAGGACACGATCGATTATTCATATTATAAACCAAAAGAACTAATAAACCCAAGGGTTTAATATTATAAACCAAAGGAATTGGTGAACCTGGTTGACCAAGTATGACCATGGTGGGCTGCAGTCGATTTCATATGTGCTTAACTTGATGATGGAGGACATTGATCGATTATTCATATTATAAACTAAAAAAACTAATAAACCCAAGGGTTTAATATTATAAACCAAAGGAATTGGTGAAATCCCAAGGGACAACCATTACCCAACAAATTATAAACCAAAAGGAATTGTGAACCCAAGGGAATTGATTTAAACATTGAGACAATTGTTGTCGCAATGCGGACGTTGGCCAAGTATGACCATGGTTTTCCATGGGTGATTTTCATATTGAGACAATATTTGTCAGAATGTGACATTTGATTATGGATGACATCGATCAATTATTCATATTATAAACCAAAAGAACTAATAAACCGAAGGGTTTAATATTATAAACCAAAGGAATTGGTGAACCCAAGGGAAATCCATTACCCAACAAATTATAAACCAAAGGAATTGGTGAACTCAAGGGAATCTACTTAACATTGAGACAATTGTTGTCACAATACGACGTTGACCATGTATGACCATGGTTGGCCATGGCCGATTTCATATTCGTACACCGATGATGTACGTATACTCGGACGATTATTCAGCATATAAACCAAATAACTATTAAACCCAATGGTTTAATATTGTAAACCAAAGGAATTGGTGAACCCAAGGGAATTGATTTAAACATTGAGACAATTGTTGTCACAATGTGATGTTGGACCAACTATGACCATGGTTGGCCATGGGTGATTTTCATATCGAGACAATATTTGTCAGAATGTGACATTTGATCATGGATGACATTGATCGATTATTCATATTATAAACCAAAAGAACTAATAAACCCAAGGGTTTAATATTATAAACCAAAGGAATTGGTGAACCCAAGGGGATTGATTTAAACATTGAGAAAATTGTTCTCACAATGCGACATTTGATCATGGATGACATTGATCGATTATTCATATTATAAACCAAAAGAAATAATAACCCCAAGATTTTAATATTATAAACCAAAGGAATTGGTGAACCCAAGAGAATTGATTTAAATATTCAGACAATTGTTGTCACAATGCGACGTTCGACCAACTATGACCATGGTTGGCCATGGGTGATATTCATATTGAGACAATGTTCTCTTTATGTACATTTGACTGCATGATTTTGATCGATTATTCATATTATAACACAAAGAATCGATAAACCCAACAGTTGAATATTATAAACCAAAGGAATTGGTGAACCCAAGGGAAAACCATTACCCAAAAAATTATAAACCAAAGGAATTGTGAACCCAAGGGAATTCATTTAAACATTGAGACAATTGCCGTCGTAATGCGTACGTCGATTCGTTAATATGATCACGATGTCATGGCTGACTTCATATTCCTAGACAATGGATGATGGAGGACATTGACGATTATTCATATTATAAACCAAAGAACTAATAAACCCAAGGGTTTAATATTATAAACCAAAGGAACTGGTGAACCCGCTTGGTTCAAGTATGACCATGGTTGGCCATGGCTGATTTCATATTCGTACAATTTGATGATGGAGGACACTAATCATTATTCATATTATAAACCAAAGGAATTGGTGAACCCAAGGGAATTGATTTAAACATTGAGACAATGTTTGTCAAAATGTGACATTTGATCATGGATGACATTGATCGATTATTCATATTATAAAACAAAAGAACTAATAAACCCAAGAGTTTAATATTATAAACCAAAGGAATTGGTGAACCCAAGGGAAAACCATTACCCAACAAATTATAAACCAAAGGAATTGGTGAACCCAACGTGAATTCATTTAAACATTGAGACAATTGTCACGCGAATGACGTTGACCAAGTATGACCATGGTTGCCCATGGCCGATTTCATATTCAGATCAAGACAATTTGATGATGGGAGGACACGATCGATTATTCATATTATAAACTATTACACTAATAAACCCATGTGGTTTAATATTATAAACCAAAGGAATTGGTGAACCCAAGGGGATTGATTTAAACATTGAGACAATTGTTCTTACAATGCGACATTTGATCATGGATGACATTGATCGATTATTCATATTATAAACCAAAAGAACTAATAAACCAAAGGGTTTAATATTATAAACCAAACGAAATGGTGAACCCAAGGGGATTGATTTAAACATTGAGACAATTGTTCTCACAATGAGACATTTGATCATGGATGACATTGATCGATTATTCATATTATAAACTAAAAGAACTAATAACCCCAAGGGTTTAATATTATAAACCAAAGGAATTGGTGTACCCAAGGAAATTGATTTAAATATTCAGACAAATGTTGTCACAATGCGACGTTCGACCAACTATGACCATGGTTGGCCATGGGTGATATTCATATTGAGACAATGTTTGTCAGAATGTGACATTTGGTCGTGGATGACATTGATCGATTATTCATATTATAAACCAAAAGAACTGATAAACCCAAGGGTTTAATATTATAAACCAAAGGAATTGGTGAACTCAAGGGAAAACCATTACCCAACAAATTATAAACCAAAGGAATTGGTGAACCCAAGGAAATTCATTTAAACATTGAGACAATTGTTTTCACAATGCGACGTTGGACAAAAGTAATATGACCATGGTTGGCCACATTTATCTTCATATTCAAAGACAATTTGATGATGGATGACATTGATCGATTATTCATATTATAAACCAAAAAGAACTAATAAACCCAAGGGTTTAATATTATAAACCAAAGGAATTGGTGAACCCAAGGAAAACCATTACCCAACAAATTATAAACAAAAGGAATTGGTGAACCCAAGGGAATTGACCATGGGTGATTTCCATATTGAGACAATGTTTTTCAGAATGTGACATTTGATCATGGATGACATTGAACTAATAAACCCAAGGGTTTAATATTATAAACCAAAGAAAGTGGTGAACCCAAGGGAAAATCACTACCCAAAAAATTATAAATCAAAAGAATTGGTGAACCCAAGGTCATTGATTTAAACATTGAGACAATTGTTGTCACAATGCGACGTTGGACCAAGTATGACCATGGTTGGCCATGGGTGATTTTCATATTGATACTAAAAAAACTAAAAAACTATCGATTATTCATATTATAAACTAAAAAAACTAATAATCCCAAGGGTTTAATATTATAAACCAAAGGAATTGGTGAATGCAAGGAACAACCATTACCTAAAAAACTATAAACCAAAGGAATTGGTGAACCCAAGGGAATTGATTTAAACATTGAGACAATTCTTGTCACAATGCGACATTGGACCAACTATGACCAGGGTTGGCCATAGGTGATTTTCATATTAAGACAATATTTGTCAGAATGTGACATTTGATCATGGATGACATTGATCGATTATTGATATTATAAACCAAAAGAACTAATAAACCCAAGGGTTTAATATTATAAACTAAAGGAATTGGTGAACCCAAGGGACAACCATTACCCAAAAAATTATAAACCAAAGTAATTGGTGAACCCAAGGGAATCGATTTAACCATTGAGACAATTGTTGTCACAATGCGAAATTGGACCAACTATGACCAGGGTTGTCCATGGGTGATTTTCATATTGAGACAATATTTGTCAAAAAGTGACATATGATCATGGATGAAGTTGATCGATTATTCATATTATAAACCAAAAGAACTAATAAAACCAAGGGTTTACTATTATAAACCAAATGAATTGGTGAACCCAAGTGAATTGATTTAAACATTCAGACAATTGTTGTCACAATGCGACGTTGGACCAACTATGAACATGGTTGGCCATGGGTGATTTTCATATTGAGACAATATTTGTCAGAATGTGACATTTGATCATGGATGACATTGATCGATTATTCATATTATAAACCAAAAGAACTAATAAACCCAAGGGTTTAATATTATAAACCAAAGGAATTGGTGAACCCAAGGGATGAACCATTACCCAAAAAATTAAAAACCAAAGTAATTGGTGAACCCAAAGGAATTGATTTAAAAATTGACACAATTGCTGTCACAATGCGACATGGGACCAACTAACCCAAAATTTAAATTATTTTAACTTTTTTATTTTAGTAGATTTTTTTGTCATTTTTAAAGTTATAACCAAAGTTATAATATATTTTTAATTTTTAAATTTTGTGTTTTATAATTTTTGAATTTGTGCTAATTTTTTTTGTCATTTTTTATAGTTATAACTTTTAAAGTTTTAATATACTCTTAATTTTTTAATTTTGAGTTTTATAAATTTTGTGTTTTATAATTTTTGAATTTGTGATTTTCATTTTAACAAATAAAAATTAAATTAAATAATTTGTTTTTTACTTTAAATTTTGATACATTTTATTTTTTTTATTGTTTTTAAATTTTAATATAATATAGTTTATTTATTTTCGGTGACTTTTAAAATTATTTGAAATTTTTTATTTTAGTAATTTAAAAAGGTTTAACAAGTTTTAAATTTTCCCGTGACTTTTAAAATTTAAATTATTTTAACTTTTTTATTTTACTAATTTTTTCTCTTTTTAAAGTTATAACTTTTAAAGTTATAATATTTTTCAATTTTTTAATTTTGTGTTTTATAATTTTTGAATTTGTGCTAATTTTTTTTTGTCATTTTTAAAGTTATAACTTTTAAAGTTTTTATATATTTTTAATTTTTTAATTTTGTGTTTTATAAATTTTGAATTTGTGATTTTTATTTTAACAAATAAAAATAAATTAAATAATTTGCTTTTGTGCTTTTAATTTTAATATAATATTATTTATTTATTTTTTAAAAAATTTAACTTATTTTCGTTTAAAATTTAAATTATTTTAACTTTTTTATTTAGTAATTTAAAAAGATTTAACAAGCTTTAAATATTCCCGTGACTTTTAAAGTTGTAATATATTTTTAATTTTTTATTTTGCGTTTTATAATTTTTGAATTTCTGATTTTTATTTTAACAAATAAAAATAAACTAAATATTGTTGAAAACGACACCAGTTTGGACCTGTGACGTACAATGCACCGGGATCAACAACCCTAACAAATTTTATGCTCCCAAATTATAACCAGAATGAAATATTTTTATTCGTTGTTGATATTGAGAAAAGTCGTTCAAATCATTCACTGTGGTATGTGGAATCAAAACAGGGTCTGTCTAATAAAAAAAAAATACATTTTGAGAGCCACAAAATTGAAGCGCCGGACACAGTTTTCATGGATCCGGTAAACTTCAAAATTCCTTGACATTCACCAAGTGATTCTTTTTACTTAGGGAAGCTTGTTTCTATTATGTTTTCTAAACTGGTGTCACTCTGAATTATGAGTCTATTTCCATTATATTTTCTAAATTGATATGAGTATTTTCTTATTAGGTTTCCTAAATTAATATGTAATTATAATTTTTTATAATTATTCATATTTAATAAAAAATTAAAAAAATTAAAAAAAATATTTTATTAAATCATTATACTGCATTGCAAGTAAAAATGTAATACTATGGACATATATATAAAAACTAATATTGTTATGTAAGTTAAATGGTTTATGTAAATTAAATGGTTAATAATATAAGGAAAAAAATAAAAACTCATTGTTACAATTTCAAGATTTTGATTACTAAAATAATTAAAAAATATATTTATAAAATGTTATTAACTTAATAAACTAAACTATAATCATTTATTATTCATTAACTATAATTAAAAAATATATATATTTTTTTAAACCTTTAAACATCACCTAATATATATTAAAAAAAAAAATCCTTAAAATCTAAATCTTTTTTTTTAATATAAACTCATTTATCAAATTCCATAATTTAACTTCATCTTTGTTTTTTCATTTAAAATCATTTCAATAAACTCATTTATCAACCTAGTAATTTAACTTCATATCTCTGCCTTTCTCAGTTTAAATCATTTCAATATAAATAAAGTCTTTAACTTCATCTATATTTTGTTTTAACATTTACCACCCATCTATACTTTGTTTAGGCATTTACCACCCATTTTATAAAACTTATGAAATGTATTAATCGTTAAAAAATTAGATTATCCAATCACCCAATACCCATTTTTACAAAAAGGGAAGATGCATTTAAAGTTTAGCATTTACCATCCATCTCTACTTTGTTTTGAATGGTTAAAAAATTACATTATTAAATCACTCAATAACCATCCTTACAAAAGGTGAAGATGCATTTAAAGGAACAGTGTAGTGCAGCAAAGTGATCTTCATTTGGACCCACATTGCATATGCTATGCATAGGAGCACCTTCACCTTTAATCTAATCCCTCAAAACCGGTGGGAGTTAAAGGTGGAACTTGATATTCACACCCCATCCAGCCACCATTAAACCGCCATTAAAAGTGAAGTGTACATTTATAAAATGAATGACAGCTCTACCCTAATTCCATTTATGCAAATTAACAACCTCAATATTTTCTAAATGAATGGCATTTTAATACATTTAGCACTCCCCCCGCATATATATCCAATTTACCTTCATCCACTATTATAAAATGTGTCTTGCCATCATCCGGACTCAATGTCATTTTGAATAATATTTACACGTTTCCTTCATCGTTGGCAATGAAAAGAAGCCTTAAACAGTATAACTGAAATGTCTCATTAATAGCAATGAAACACAGCCTCTAATAGTGACTAATGAAGGTCTAAACAACATAAAATTGAAGATAAAGGTATTACCTGTTTCCAAGAATTGCATGAAGGTGAATTATAGCGAGAAGGTTCCACGCTTGATGTCAGGTCGCAGGTAGTTGTTCCATCTCAGCCTACAGATTTTTCCACATCTCGATAAACCTGCAGTACTCACAACACACAGAAAAATCTCTCGTGAGTTCGTCTGTACCACCTACAAAACTCCACAATCCCAAGTATTCAGAAAAGTCGAAGAGAAATGATAATGAATTACAATACAAGAGATCAATAGTTGCAAGCTTTGGAAGGGTGCACCACTTGGTGCAGCCATGGTGTTGAAGATAATTGATGAGCTTTTGGTTCTCTTCGGCCATCCAGGGACCTCTTTTCTGCGCACTGTGACCAACACAGCAAGGCGTGCGTCCCATTATCACTTTCCGTTCTACCTTTCGCTGTAACGTTTGTCTCCTTTTTTTTGTACACCCTGCCTGCTTTGTTACATGTATGTATACATATCTGTATATATACATTTGCTATGGCAGCGTTGGATTCATATGTTGCGTACAAGGGTTTCAGAAATTTGGATTTGTTGAAGTCTATCTTTAGGGTTTCAAAATTTGGGGTTGTTGAAGGCAATCTTTAGAGTTCAGTCATTATTCAACATAATCCTTACGATTCTAAAGACGTAACCGAGAACGATTCTTATTCAAGAACAATCATTTCGATCAAGCTTAGGACCACGTCCCTTGAATATTTTTTTTAATAAACACACAACCGATAGCAATTTTCGTTCAGCCGGCCATCATTTCAAACAAAATTAGGAGTACGTTATCCGTTCTCTCCAGTCCATCAAGGGGTCATCGTTGATAAAATTCCCATTTCCATATCCTACGAACTGCCCTGCATGTATGGCGTACTGCATCTTCTCTTCTACTGGAAGCGAAAAGAAGCCCTCGGCACAATGCTTATTGCATGAGCATTGCGCTCTGACTCGCCCACCACCATACCATGGCGGATCGCCTCCAAGAGGCAAAACTTCTACAATGGAACGACAATGCATGAGCATTGCGCTTCTCCTCCCACTCCCCACTTCATGCGACTGTTAAATTCCCTTCAATCGCCACATGTCTACGAAGAGACAAGTAGTCTTGTAATGAGCAACGTGCCCATCAACATGGTTGGGAGATCCCCACACGTCGAGACAAGCACAGCTTGTAATCAGCAACGTGCCCATCAACGTGGTGGTTATGGGATTGGAGAATTTCTTAATTTGATAGGTGGCGGTCAGCAAATGGCACAGTAAATTTTTAATCCAGATTTGTAAAAAATTAATTTAAGTACGGTTTAAACACGTGATTTAGATATGCAAGGAAGTTAGTGGGGTAGATTTCATCCATCGATTTAGTGGCGACGACCAGAAGATACTGGCATCTTCCAATCCTGACCATCAGATCAAAAAAATTAATTAGCCTAATCACAAAACATGCTCCTTCCGACAGGGGGTTACGCCTATCGGCGTAAATATAAATTTGAAATACAAAAATAATAATTAGATTTATTTTACTCTCATGTAATTTCAACGATGATTCATGATTTTTGAATCTGCAGCATAGACATAAATTCGATTAGAAATGCAAGTGCGCTTTACCTTCTATATATATAATAGATAATGTAGTATGTGAAGTGGAAGGGTGGGTGCTTGCACAAATCACAATGTTCAATGTAGAAGTTTTTTTTATAAAATTAACACAAAAAACACAACTCAGTTCTTAAAATAATTTTCGTTGAGATTTTTTCAATCTATTTTTTTAAAGTTTTTTACCAAAATTATAGAAGAAAAATGTCAATCTTCAGAAAAATTAAAACTGTTAAATAATAAAATTTTTATTTAATTTAAATAGTTTAAATTTTTATTTTTATTTTTCTCTAATTTGTTTCTTATATTAAAAGTTTAATCATTGAATATTTAAATAAAATATTAATTAACTTATTTGTATCTTAAAATACATATTTAATCTTGACATCAAATTTAATATATATATATATATATATATATATATATATATATATATATATATATATATATATATATATATATATAAACTAATAAAGAATAAAAATTTATTAATTTATAAATCAACTAATAATTAATTATATTTATATTTGACTTTCCGACCCATCTCCATCGAGAGAATTACATACACGAGATGACCGTACTCATTTTACAAGTGGCTGTGTTTGCATCATAACTGATAAGCCAGTCTGTAAAGCACACTATAATAAAATGAGAAGGAGAAGTTGTTTGGTAACCCTTTCTGCAAATAAAGGCAAACCCATGGTTGGCCATGGTGGTCCTATATTGATAAATGTTTATCGGGAATGTGACATTTGATCATGGATGAAATTGATCGATTATATTCATATTATAAACTAAAAAAACTAATAAACCCAAGGGTTTAATATTATAAACCAAAGGAATTGGTGAACCCAAGGGACAACCATTACCCAAAAAATTATAAACCAAAGGATTTGGTGAACCCAAGGAAATTGATTTAAACATTGAGACATTTTTTGTCACAATGCGACATTGGACCAACTATGACCAGGGTTGGCCATGGGTGATTTTCATATTGAGACAATATTTGTCAGAATGTGACATTTGATCATGGATGACATTGATCGATTATTCATATTATAAACCAAAAGAACTAATAAACTCAAGGGTTTAATATTATAAACCAAAGGAATTGGTGAACCCAAGGGACAACCATTACCCAACAAATTATAAACCAAAAGGAATTGGTGAACCCAAGGGAATTGATTTAAACATTGAGACAATGGTTGTCCCAATGCGACGTTGGACCATCTATGACCATGGTTGGCCATGGGTGATTTTCATATTGAGACAATTTGCTGCATCAGTGGTCATTTGATCATGGATGACATCGATTATTCATATTCTAAACCAAAATAACTAATAAACTTTAGGGTTTAATATTATAAACCAAAGGAATTATTAAACCCAAGGGAATTGATTTAAACATTTAGATAATTGTTGTCACAATGCGACGTTGGACCAACTATGACAATGGTTGGCCATGGGTGACTTTCATATTGAGACAATATTTGTCAGAATGTGACATTTGATCATGGATGAAATTGGTCGATTATTCATATTATAAATCAAAAGAAATTTTAAACCCAAGGCTTTAATATTATAAACCAAAGGAATTGGTGAACCCAAGGGGACAACCATTACCCAAAAAATTAAAAACTAAAGTAAGTAGAACCTAAGGGAATTGATTTAAACATTGACACAATTATGTTACAATGCTATATTGGACCAACTATCTTAAAATCAAATTATTTTAACTTTTTTTTATTTTAGTAGATTTTTTTGTCATTTTTAAAGTTATAACCAAAGTTATAATATATTTTTAATTTTTAAATTTTGTGTTTTATAATTTTTGAATTTTAAAGCACTTTTTTTTTGTCATTTTTAAAGTTATAACTTTTAAAGTTTTAATATATTCTAATTTTTTTTTAATTTTGAGTTTTATAAATTTTGTGTTTTATAATTTTTTGAATTTGTGATTTTCATTTTTTAACAAATAAAAAATTAAATTAAATAATTTGTTTTTTACTTTAAATTTTAATACATTTTATTTTTTTTATTGTTTTTAAATTTTAATATAATATAGTTTATTTATTTTCAATGACTTTTAAAATTATTTGAAATTTTTTATTTTAGTAATTTAAAAAGGTTTAACAAGTTTTAAATTTTCCCGTGACTTTTAAAATTTAAATTATTTTCACTTTTTTATTTTACTAATTTTTTCTTTTTTTAAAGTTATAACTAAAGTTATAACTTTTAAAGTTATAATATTTTTCAATTTTTTAATTTTGTTGTGCTAATTTTTTTTTGTCATTTTTAAAGTTATAACTTTTAAAGTTTTTATATATTTTTAATTTTTTAATTTTGTGTTTTATAAATTTTGAATTTGTGATTTTTATTTTAACAAATAAAAATAAATTAAATAATTTGCTTTTCTGCTTTTAATTTTAATATAATATTATTTATTTATTTTTTTAAAAATTTAACAAATTTTTTATTTTCTTTTAAAATTTAAATTATTTTAACTTTCTTTTTTTAGTAATTTAAAAAGATTTAACAAGCTTTAAATTTTCAGTTGTAATATATTTTTAATTTTTTTATTTTGCGTTTTATAATTTTTGAATTTGTGATTTTTATTTTAATCAATAAAAATAAACTAAATATTGTTGAAAACGACACCAGGTTGGACCTGTGACGTACAATTCACCGGGATCAACAACCCTAACAAATTTTATGCTCCCAAATTATAACCAGAATGAAATATTTTTATTCGTTGTTGATATTGAGAAAAGTCGTTCAAATCATTCACTGTGGTATGTGGAATCAAAACAGGGTCTGTCTAATAAATAAAAAATACATTTTGAGAGCCACAAAATTGAAGCGCCGGACACAGTTTTCATGGATCCGGTAAACTTCAAAATTCCTTGACATTCACCAAGAGATTCTGGCTTGGTGCTGGAAAAAGTAGTTCTTACTTGTTTGAGTTGTGATTCTTTTTACTTAGGGAAGTTTGTTTCTATTATGTTTTCTAAACTGGTGTCACTCTGAATTATGAGTCTATTTCCATTATATTTTCTAAATTGATATGAGTATTTTCTTATTAGGTTTCCTAAATTAATATGTAATTATAATTTTTTATAATTATTCATATTTAGTAAAAAATTAAAAAAATTAAAAAAAAAAAATTATTAAATCATTATACTGCATTGCAAGTAAAAATGTAATACTATGGACATATATATAAAAACTAATATTGTTATGTAAGTTAAATGGTTTATGTAAATTAACTACATAGCAAGGAAAAAGACTAAAACCTTACTGTTACAATTTCAAGATTTTGATTACTAAAATAATTAAAAATATATATTTATAAAATGTTATTGTTCTAATAAACTAAATCACAATCATTTATTATTCATTAACCATAATTAAAAAATATGTATATTTTTTTAAACCTTAAACATCACTTAATATATATTAAAAAAAACTTTAAAATCTAATTTTTCTTTAATATAAACTCATTTATCAACCTAGTAATTTAACTTCATCTTTGTTTCCTTTCTCATTTAAAATCATTTCAATAAACCTATTTATCAACCTAGTAATTTAACTTCATCTCTGAGCCCTTTCTTATTTAAAATCATTTCAATATAAATAAAGTCTTTAACTTCATCTATATTTTGTTTTAACATTTACCACCCATCTATACTTTGTTTAGGCATTTACCACCCATTTTATAAAACTTATGAAATGTATTAATCGTTAAAAAATTAGATTATCCAATCACCCAATACCCATTTTTACAAAAAGGGAAGATGCATTTAAAGTTTAGCATTTACCATCCATCTCTACTTTGTTTTGAATGGTTAAAAAATTACATTATTAAATCACTCAATAACCATCCTTACAAAAGGTGAAGATGCATTTAAAGGAACAGTGTAGTGCAGCAAAGTGATCTTCATTTGGACCCACATTGCATATGCTATGCATAGGAGCACCTTCACCTTTAATCTAATCCCTCAAAACCGGTGGGAGTTAAAGGTGGAACTTGATATTCACACCCCATCCAGCCACCATTAAACCGCCATTAAAAGTGAAGTGTACATTTATAAAATGAATGACAGCCCCAAATTAATTCCATTTATGCAGCGCAACAAACCTGGGCCATTTTCTAAATGAATGGCAATTTAATACATTTACACTTCACAGTTTTTACCCACCACTTACCTTCATCCACTATTATAAAATGTGTCTTGCCATCATCCGGACTCAACGTCATTTTGAATAATATTTACACGTTTCCTTCTTCATCGTTGGCAATGAAAAGAAGCCTTAAACAGTATAACTGAAATGTTTCATTAATAGCAATGAAACACAACCTCTAATAGTGACTAATGAAGGTCTAAACAACATAAAATTGAAGATAAAGGTATTACCTGTTTCCAAGAATTGCATGAAGGTGAATTATAGCGAGATCCTCATGAATGGAGAAGGTTCCACGCTTGATGTCAGGTCGCAGGTAGTTGTTCCATCTCAGCCTACAGCTTTTTCCATATCTCGATAAACCTGCAGTACTCACAACGCACAGAAAAATCTCCCATGAGTTCGTCTGTACCACCTACAAAACTCCACAATCCCAAGTATTCAGAAAAGTCGAAGAGAAATGATAATGAATTACAATACAAGAGATCAATACCTGCAAGCTTTCGAAGGGTGCGCCACTTGGTGCAGCCATGGTGTTGAAGATAATTGATGAGCTTCTGGTCCTCTTCGGCCATCCAGGGACCTCTTTTCTGCACGCTGTCACCAACACAGCAAGGTGTGCGTCCCATTATCACTTTCTGTTCTACCTTTCGCTGTAACGTTTGTCTCCTTTTTTTTGTACACCCTGCCTGCTTTGTTACATGTATGTATACATATCTGTATATATACATTTGCTATGGCAGCGTTGGATTCATATGTTGCGTACAAGGGTTTCAGAAATTTGGATTTGTTGAAGTCTATCTTTAGGGTTTCAAAATTTGGGGTTGTTGAACGCAATCTTTAGAGTTCAGTCATTATTCAACATAATCCTTACGATTCTAAAGACGTAACCGAGAACGATTCTTATTCAACAACAATCATTTCGATCAAGCTTAGGACCACGTCCCTTGAATATTTTTTTTAATAAACACACAACCGATGGCGATTTTCGTTCAGCCGGCCATCATTTCAAACAAAATTAGGATTACGTTATCCGTTCTCTCCAGTCCATCAAGGGGTCATCGTTGATAAAATTCCCATTTCCATATCCTACGAACTGCCCTGCATGTATGGCGTACTGCATCTTCTCTTCTACTGGAAGCGAAAAGAAGCCCTCGGCACAATGCTTATTGCATGAGCATTGCGCTCCGACTCGCCCACCACCATACCATGGCGGATCGCCTCCAAGCGGCAAAACTGCTACAATGGAACGACAATGCATGAGCATTGCACTTCTTCTCCCACTCCCCACTTCATGCGACTGTTAAATTCCCTTCAATCGCCACATGTCTACGAAGAGACAAGCAGTCTTCTAATGAGTAACGTGCCCATCAACATGGTTGGGAGATCCCCACACCTCGGAGACAAGCACAGCTTGTAATTAGCAACGTGCCCATCAACGTGGTGGTTATGGGATGGGAGGATTTCTTAATTTGATAGGTGGCAGTCAGCAAATGGCACAGTAAATTTTTAATCCAGATTTGTAAAAAATTAATTTAAGTACGGTTTAAACACGTGATTTAGATATGCAAGGAAGTTAGTGGGGTAGATTTCATCCATTGATTTAGTGGCGACGACCAGAATATACTGGCATCTTCCAATCCTGACCATCAGATCAAAAAAATTAATTAGCCTAACCACAAAACATGCTCCTTCCGACAGGGGGTTATGCCTATCGGCGTAAATATAAATTTGAAATACAAAAATAATAATTAGATTTATTTTACTCTCATGTAATTTCAACGATGATTCATGATTTTTGAATCTGCAGCATAGACATAAATTCGATTAGAAATGCAAGTGCGCTTTACCTTCTATATATATAATAGATAATGTAGTATGTGAAGTAGAAGGGTGGGTGCTTGCACAAATCGCAATGTTCAATGTAGAAGTTTTTTTTTATAAAATTAACACAAAAAACACAACTTAGTTCTTAAAATAATTTTCGTTGAGATTTTTTCAATCTATTTTTTTAAAGTTTTTTACCAAAATTAAAGAAGAAAAATGTCTTAAAATAATTTTCGTTGAGATTTTTTCAATCTATTTTTTTAAAGTTTTTTCCCAAAATTAAAGAAGAAAAATGTCAATCTTCGGAAAAATTGAAACTGTTAAATAATAAAAATTTTATTTAATTTAAATAGTTTAAATTTTTATTTTTATTTTTCTCTAATTTGTTTCTTATATTAATAGTTTAATCATTGAATATTTAAATAAAATATTAATTAGTTTAATCATTGAATATTTAAATAAAATATTAATTAACTTATTTGTATTTTAAAATACATATTTAATCTTGACATCAAATTTAATATATATATATATATATATATATATATATATATATATATATATATATATATATTAACTAATAAAGAATAAAAATTTATTAATTTATAAATCAACTAATAATTAATTATATTTCTATTTGACTTTCACGACCCCATCTCCATCAGAGAATTACATACCAGAGATGAAGCCATTATCTGTTACCACACACCGTCGAAAACCGTCTGTTACTGCATCCTCAACCCGTCGAAAACCCATCCTGTAGAAGCACACTATGTCCGACGAGAGTTGTTTGGTAACCCATTCTACAAATAAAGGCAAACCTGCAATTTCAAACCCTCCATGTAAAAGCAGAATCCAAACCCTTGCGAGTCAAAAATAGATCTCTGAATTCATGTATTATCTATCTGTAATTCATATGGTTTCAAGAAAGAAAATCTCGATAAAAATCACATCTATCATATTCAAAATTATTAAGTTTAAGCTTTTAAAATCACTAATATAATTCATCATCAAAAAAGCATATCTCAAAGTTTAGATGAAATTGTCCCTCTTAATCTTAATAATGAATCACTTGGATGGTTCACGCCTCTACCTAATAAAATTTATTGCAATTTTTTTACTCAAAGAATAGATCTTTCATTATGGAATTAAACCACGCCTGATTTTTTGGTAGGTCAGTTTTATAGCAAGAACATCCTGAGATGAAATTTTAGTTTTTTGTTTTTGGCAAATAAAGAGATAAGAGAGGTTGTATCTTATTTTTTCAATAAAGTGGAAGAAACATTAGTGATGTTTATTTAGTGAGTTAGTTAGTTAAGTTAGTCTAAATGAAGGACATGATAGACATGATAGATTTAATGGCCAAAAATATTTCAAGATCCAATGGCACATATGAAGGACATGATAGACATGATAGATTTAATGGCCAAAAATATTTCAATTGTTTAAAATTTGATCCAATGGCACATACAAAGGCACAGTAGCAACTTCAGAAGTTGTTTTCATAAACCTTACACCTTAATAAAAAGAAGTCTAAGTCTAGAACATAAAGATTGATTAATATATGACCAGTACAGTAATTTAAAACCATATTGATCAATATATAAACCAGATTGATCAGATGTCAGATTGGTCGATATGTGAACCGGATTGATCCAATAATACCTAAGTTATATTATTGATTTTGCAACTGTAAGATATTATTCTTTCCCACAAGCTGAGAAATTAAAGAATATTTGAAAGATCGATGCAAGTTTACAGTTTTGGTTATCCCTGTTGCTCGTGTTACAGAAGCTGGTCTCGCTGTATCTGCTCCAAAAGGGAAGGAAACACAACCAAAAAATAGAATCTGAATAGGATGTGGGTTTTCCATCTTTTTAATTATATTTCAGTGCACAAATCAGAATAAATATAGCAAAGTGATGCAAGGGATCAATCTTCTTTTATTAAGTTCGAGGGGAAACAACAACAGGAAAAAATTAGAAAGGGAGGTTCTGAGATGCAAAAGGGAGGATAGAGCCATCTTTTTTTATTATATTTCATTGCACAAATCAGAATAAAAATAGGAAACTTTTTTATTATATTTCATTGCACAAATCAGAATAAAATAGGAAAGTGATGCAAGGGGATCAATCTTCTTTTATCAAGTTCGAGGGTTCGAGGGGAAACAACAACAGGAAAAAATTAGAAAGGGAGGTCTGAGATGCAAAAGGGAGGATAGAGCCTGAGGATCATGTCAACATAGAATTATAGGGGTTTATGTCTGAGCTCATGACAACTAATAATGACAGGAAAATGGAAATCAAACACTGACATAGAGACAGGTGATGGAAAAACAAAGTTGTGGATTAATTGAAAGTTCCTTGGAATATGATGTACTCAATTTTCTACTGAGTGAAAACCAAGGGAAGAGAATGACAGAACTAAAGAGAGGAGATAGAAATTTTATAGCTGTAGAGACTGTTACAAAATGTCACGACATAGGTATTTATGATGGTTATTCATACATATATGTATGTATATAATATCTCTAATAAAAAAGAGAAGGTTAAGCAAATAAGCATATTCATCCCACAATTAATCAACCACTATGGTAGGAAACACCATTATACACCAGTTTTTTAGGAATATAACACAAAGGACCCCGAAATTTTAATTTTCCAATAAATACGAAACATTTGCTGTCAAACAGTCTATTAAAAGAAAAATCCAGGAGATACAAGTTCAGCACTTTATTGTCAAAAGCCTGATTCTGTGAAACTATATACACATTCAAATACAAGAGGAATGAATGAACAAGAAACCAGTAGCGAGGTACCTTAGCAGTCAGGACGTGAACCAGAAAAATTAATGTGGCCCTTATCACAAGGGAAAGCAGCAACTCATGAAAACACAACAGATCAGCAAAGATATCAGAGACTAGACTTCAAATTGTTTTAGAAAAAACCACCCCACAGGTGTGGTGTAGGGTAAGCAGCCAATGATTGGCAGCGAGTGATTGGGTTTAAATTCAAAATGTCTCAAATTGGTGCAGATGAGAACAGATGCAAAACCATGAGTGATTTTGACATCATAGAAATTAAGAAATGTACCTCGTAACTTGGTAGCTTGGTAAAAATACAATTGTAAATTATTATAACTTGGTAGCTTGGTAAAAATACAATTGTAAATTATTATAAATAGCATTTGAAAAAAAATTACAACATCCAGGTAATAGCCTCAAGATAATTGAATCTCTACATATTCCAAAAAAATATTTTCTTAACTCCAGCAATTAATGACAAGGAATGTTATGGAAAGAAACAGAAAAGATGAGAGATGGCAGTTCATGGAAAAGGTAATTGAATCTCTGCATGTTCCAAAAAAGGTTTTCTTAATTCCAGCACTTAATGGCAAGGGATATCATGGAAAGAAACAGAAAAGATATGAAATGGCAATTCATGGAAAGGAATATCAGGGAAATAAACATAAAAGAGAAGAAATGGCATTTCATGGAAGGGGATATGATGGAAAGAAACATAAAAGAGAAGAAATAGGTAAAAAGCTTAAGGAACAATGCATTCAAACAAAAAATTCCTCTGTTTCCAGAACCCATACCGCACAGTACGTTATTTCAACGGCACCAACAGAATGGAGCGATGCAACCATCAAGATTTGTCATGGTGGTGAACACTTTATCTGCAATTGATTGCTGAATCGAGAACATTTCAAGAATGTTTAAATTTTCTTTTCCTTAAACGACCACATCTTTGCCTTGCATAGGATGCAAAGAAGCACCTGGAGATGGAATACAAACTAATCCTTCACAGGGGAACTGGAACCATATGCTCCCTCCATAAGCAGGCACACTAGAAGCTTAGAAGTTTGACACCTACTGTATCCATGTGATCCCTTTTGCCAAAAAAACGGATCCAATATTTGGGAATTTAAAAAAATGGCAAAAGGAAAAAACGGATCCAATATTTGGGAATTTAAAAAAATGTGATGTCAAGGGGATAATCATATAGTGTCCCTAGATTATTATTTCGCAACAATGAAAAAGAAAATACATGGCGCCGCCCGGACTTGAACCGGAGACCTTCAGTGTGTTAGACTGACGTGATAACCAACTACACCACGGCACCCAGTTGTAGAGAATTGAGAGAAGCTACGTAGTATTTCCTGACAGGAAACATAAACCTTGATTTAAAAAAACATTGCAATGGCAGCTATACCACGGCACCAAGTGGCTCAATAAAATGAGAGAAGCACTCCATGGCACTTCCTGACATGAAACAGAAACCTTGCAACACAAAAGGAAAAGCAAAGCATTGCAACGGCGACTCCTGTGTACAACAGAGGGAAGAAAAGCATTGGAACAACAGCTCGTGTGCAACAAAGGGAAAAAACACCATTGCAACGACAGCTCCTGGTATGAAAATAGAGGAAAAACCAGAGACTTTCAATGTGTTAGACTGAAGTGATAACCAACAAAACCACAACACTAAGTGGTTCAACAAAATGAGAGATGCACTTCAAGGAACTTTATGACATGAAACAAAAACCAGTGTAACTTAATACTTGGTGTGCAAGTGTGGAAAGAAAAACGAGCAATATTTATAAGGTTATTCCGCACAGTCAAAGGACAAGTGGTCGTATTCCGCAGGACAACAAGATTCGATTCAGGAACAATCAGGCGTTCCTGATTTGATTCGATTCAGGAACGAGACAATCAAAGACCGAGACATCTAGAGGCGATTCGACAAGATGATGATAAAGGCAGTGCACCTGCTGAAGAATTGAAAAAAATGGCAAAAACATGGCAAAAAAGCAGAAACGCCTAAGCTTCTGCGGACGGGAGAAAAGCATAAGCGCCTAAGCTTGGCAAAAACTTTCCACCTGGGGAACCACCAATATCAAAAGATGCACAGGCAGATATGCAAGTATATGCAAATACCGGAGCTGGAGACTAATCTCATTTTATACAATCGAAATCGAAGCAAGAGGAAAAAGAAGCGGATGAAGCCGAAGAAGAAAAAGGTTAAAACTAAGACGAAATTCTGGAGAAACAATTTCCAATTAAAACGCTCACGGTTTTTCATCAGATGTATTGTTTTATAATCATAAAGTATTCATGGTATTTGGCTGCGTTGGTTTCATGTGTTGGCTTGTAATTATTTCCCACCATAAATTAAAACCTTGATTAGTTCAGGGTTATGTGCATGGTATCATAAGTGTGTATTTATTGTGTTTTTTTTGTAAATTTGGTAGTGCTTTGCTATTCATTCATTCATTTAAAAAAAATGCAGATTATATTAACATATATACTTGATGACCTCAACTTGCCATAGGAAATCAGGTCTGTTGGTCACCTCAGAGAGTTATAGGCCAGCCAAAATTGAAAAAGTTCTATCTTAATAGGTCTATTGTTTATCTTAACCTCTATTGACATATAAAAAAATTAAATGCTATGTGATATGTGCATATCAACCAAAAAACAAGTCTCCACTAAACTTAGTCATCAGATAATTCGATGGGTGTCAAGTCCTTGACACTTGACCTGAGCATGTCAACCTGATTCAAGTTCTGAAGTTACCTATCTATTCGTCCAAGGCGAGCATTCTGATGGTGTTGTTGGAGGTGAATCTCCTGAATGTCCCTGCAAATTTCTGCTAAAATGGAGGCAACCTTTAGATCTCCTCCGACCTCTTGAACCATAACAATTGCTTTAGCTAATAAACACTTCATAGTCCAGTAAATATGAATAGATTGCTTAAAATGTGACAGTCTCCCTCTGGTATTACCTTGATTAGTTAAAATTGAATCCATCTCATCCTCAGGGATGTATTCTTCTACCTTGGTTTTAAGATCTTGTTCCCATCCATAAATCAAAGATTTGACATGGCCAGGTGTCCCTTCTGCATATGCTTGGAAGGGGTTCTCCATGATTTCCTTCCCCTTCTGCATGGCCCCGCTTTGGCCTTACCTGTATCTTTTCCTTCCCTTATGCCAGACTACACCTTAACCATTTTTAGTTGGAACTGTTCTTCCAGCAACTAACCATTCACCTAGATCCACACCGGGGTTCTCCCCCTACATGCAATGGCCTAAGGGTGAGATATGCTAGGAAGACCTGCAAAAGGAGACAAAATGACAGTATTGAAATTAAACAGATAGTTTATAATAATATCCTTCTTGCTGGGAGCCAGTAACATCCTCTCAAACCAGCCTGAGAGCATTACCCTCTTCTCACCTATGACAGTTCCAAAAACAGTGCCTCGCAAACATGCCGCAACCTTCCAATTATTATTATACTTCCCCTTCTCATCATTGATTACAAACAACAAGACAGAGACCAAGCAATAAATGACACTAATAAACTAAATAGTTACTCCCATGCAATCCATGAGTAAAATAGTGTTAAACCCCTTGAAAAACAACCCAGAAATTGACATGTTAATAAGATTTTCCTTGATTCTACTAACAATATCAATAGAGTGTCTAACCCCCATACTGCCCCTGACTTTACTAACATTATGAACCGGGCCTCTATCCCCAAATTTGTCACTAAGGGACATGCATGCAATTTCAAAGAATTGACTTGCAGAATTGAGACATTAAGAAGAAGGAGTTTGAAATTGGCCTACAGTGTTGTCAACTTGATGATGAGAACAACATGAATGTCGAGTAGAACTTTGGAAATTGTAAGTATAACCATAAAAATTACTTTCAAAACAATGAAGACGACGAACAAGGATGTGAAACTGACATGTAGAGCCATGAATATGGCATGCAAGGGTCTGTAATATATATACAACGTTGTAATCTTGACATGTAGGATTGTTCAAGTAGAATGCAGAGTGAGAAAGGAAATTAGACTAATAGAGCCCAAATCGTTGAACCACCACCTCTCTTGCATTTATCATGCCCAGGGGATGGAACGAAACACAACAAGCCAAATTAATAACAGTAATGGCCTTGGGAGAGATAACCAGGGTAGGGGTTCCAAACAAAAATAAAACCCAATAATTAGATAGGTAGGAACTATCAACCTCTACAAGCAATGTCAAATTTCATTCAGACAGAACATCTTCCATGGAAAAATTTATTATTGAACCAGGGTGGTATGCATTCATCCCAAGCAGAGGACATAGAATCTAGGCATACAAACCAGAGCTTTTCATCATCACAAAGAATATTACACTGAGGGAGAAGGTAGATGCATACTCGGGGAGATGACACGCAGACATTGTCAGTTCCCTCAACTGTTCACCTACCCTCTTCCCAAATGCCTTTGAAACCTACTCAGCAATGATCCAATGATCAGCTAACAGAATTTTTTTAACCTGACTCCTCTTCCTCCCGCGCCGAAGTTTTGCCCCAGATCCTTCTAACAATCCCCACTGTCTACCATCCTACTTAAATGCAGTGATTACTCGCGTGGGTGGAGTTGTCTGCAACCATCACCACGTGTCATCGTAATGATACCATGTGGCCCACACATCCTGTTGCCACGTCGTGCCTTCCGCTTCCCACTTGGCACCCCGATCGGTGGTGATTTGTATCTCTGCTTTTGACAAAAATAGTTACTAAATTTAATAGTTGTGTTGTCAGCGAATATTTTATATCCAAAAATTTAAAACATAGCATTGTATAAAGTGGTTTGAAAATTTTTCCCATGGAGCTTGATTATATTTAAAGAGAGTTTTCATTGTGTGAATTTACTCTCACGTTTTTTTTTTTTTTCAAAACAAAAAAAACGTTGGATTCTATTATAAAAAGATCCCAATAGGTATAGACAAAAAATTCTAGATATTCTTCCAAGTTCATAAAAAGGTGTGGTGCCCCTGATGCCCCTCCTAGAGGAGATATGCCAACAAAATAAGGATCCAACATGAATATAGAAGTAACCTACAACCTATCCTCTAGAGCATTTTCAATAGCCAGAAACCTAAAATAGGTTTATAACATATTCAAAATTGTGGAACTATAAAGTAACATAAATCATTATTCCAATAAGTTGAGTTGTAAAAGAAACGATGCCACCAGAAAATACTAGGAGATTATAGCGAAATTTCACCCTCATTGACCTGCTTGTCTCCATCACAAAGTCTGTAATATAGTGAGCCTAGAGCAACCAATAAACCCTTATTTTATAGCCCGTCAGTGACATAATTTATTTCCATGTATATGTGGTGGAAGGAAATATCCTTGAAATACATTTTCAAATGCTCTATCCTCTCTAACGAATTTATCAAATTTGGAATCGAAAGAGAAGCCCTCCCATTGATTACCTCTATAATGGTTCTGAAGTCGCCAAATATAGCTAAATTCTCCAATTGATGCCACTTTTCGAAGTACAACAACCCCTAAAGTACTATGAGTTTTACTCTGTTGTTCATTCCTTGCTCCCCATGCCAGAAAAGAAATAAATGCTTCTGAGAATTGATTCTCAACCAAGCTCCACAACCAAAACTATTAGCTTGGACTGCACCATCAAAGAAGCATGTCAGGAAACTGACCTGCAAGAGAAGATTTATCAATATGGCCATGTTATCATAATTTTTGGAGCCCTTCCTAGTCACCAACCACTCATGTATGAAAGTACAAATCCTATAGATATTGAAAGTCTTGTTTTCAAATATTACAAAATTTCTTGCATGCCATATTTCCCAAGATACATATATAGGGAGAACCTGGTATTTTCCTTGCCTAAACCACCATTTGTAGCAAGACTCAAGAGATTCAAAGGTACGAAATTGTGAAAATTGTGAAATCTGTACAAAATCTAAGACACAGGACCACACCTTCTTGGTTAGGGGGCACTATAAAAGTAGGTGTAATGTGCTTTCTTGTGCTTGTCTACAAAGAGGACACCAGCTGGGACCCCGAAATCCCATTTTTTTAAGTTGTCCCACATGAGAATTTTATTTTTCCAGGAAAGCCAACAAAAAATGGTTATCTTCAGAGGCACATCCCAGTTCCATGCTTTCCTAAACCAACATAATTCATCCAAATGATTGATCATGCCTGAGATGTGCT
The DNA here is from genome assembly GCA_034641835.2 of Pinus albicaulis. Lineage (NCBI taxonomy): Eukaryota > Viridiplantae > Streptophyta > Pinopsida > Pinales > Pinaceae > Pinus > Pinus albicaulis. The sequence continues at coordinate 810,471,198 of CM076574.1, read as the reverse complement.
TGTATATCTCTAAGACCATCACCAAGCCTTTATGTAGATTTTCATTCCATACTAAAATATCACTCCTCGTTTTTCTGATTAAACCTACAAATTGAATCTCCTTAATAGTGAACATGCCACGCCTCCACATATATACCCAACAAGCCAATTTCTTTAGTATTATTCCATGTTGGATATAGAAAAACATCATTCCATCAACTAGTCACTTGATCCAAGAAGAAAACACATTTTCCATTCATAACATTAATAATTTCAATCGAAAGGTTTGATGTTGGCCCAACTCCAAGAATATAATCAATGTCAATCAAGATTTTATCACCTATTGTAAAGGGCCATTTTAACTTTTCAAAGAACCATCTACTAACCTTATATAATATCTGCCAAATATAGGAACCCCTTCTCACCCCAATCTCACCTTTCATGTACCATTTCACCATGCCCTTGCATTGAAGATATGTATCCATAATGTCTTGCCATATTATGGTTCCAAAGAGGGCCCTCCATAATATTTTTGTGAACAAAGCCCCTCTAAAAATATTCAAGTCTAGGATGCACCATTTGCCTATGTCTTTTCATTTTGTGATAGCCTCAAACCGAACCAAGTGAAATTTCCTCACTTCCCTGGTCCCTGCCCACAAAAATGTTCCATAATAGATTTAATATTATTTAGAATGTTTGTTGGGCTCCAAAACAAGTGCATCCAGTATATTGATAGTTTATGCAAAACTGATTGAATAAGAGTATACCTACCACCCAAGGACAACCATCAATGTGTCCAAAGAAATTCGGTCCTGAAATTTATCTAGAATCCAACTCCTGTCCATCGACCTGTATTTTTTGGTCTTTACTCTGGAACACAAATAAATTAATCTGGGCTCTGTATTCGAAACATGTAACCCAAATAACCTGTCAATATTTTTGATGAGTTCCAGTTCACTTGAAGAATGCACCAAAATGGATTTGCTTCCATTCATAATCAAACTCGATGGAGAACCAAATATGCTTATAATGGAATGTAAGGTCCTCCATTGCACCTAGGAAACCTGACCAAATATAAGTACATCATCCACAAATAATATGTGTGTAACTAAGACAAGACGAGATACTTGAAAACTGTAGAAAGCTCTAGACATTTTGGTCGCCCTAATCTTCCTGCTCGTCTTGTCCATGACCAATATGAATAAAATTGGTGATAACGAACAACCCTAAGCCATATGTTGACCTTGAAAAAATTTGTTGGTATGCAAATAATTGACACTACAAAACTTACAGAGGATATAGATTCCATTATCTAATCTACAGTGTCCTCTGAAAGGCTAATCTTTATTAGAATCAATCACAGGTATGATCAATCAACATTATCACGTGAATTCTTATCTATTGAAGTAATTGAAAATTATTCACCTAATTGTTAATTTAATTTAATCATTTATTTGTTGTTTTCTACAAAAAATAATGAATAAATTACACTACAATATACACAAATAAAATTGTGGAAGAATAAAACATTAGAAGAAATACTAGCATACACATAAAATTAGCACAATTGTTTTTGGATGAAAGTCCCCGGAAAAACCCAACTTGTAAAAATAGGTGAAGCAGCTGCGGGTTTTATTATATGCAGTAGTGAGAAAATCTGAGTACGATTGGATGCTGAAATACTGGCAATCCTACAGAGGAAATTTTTGGCAAAAATCTAGTGAGGAATTTTCCTCACCCCATAGGAAATCTCCCGGCATGACTTTCCTTCATAAATATGACCCTCTGACCTTAAGCATTAGCCTTTGCACTGCTCTGCGTAGCTGTCTGGACGTCTAGCCTCAGAATGATCTCTGATGAAGTCGTTATGCCTTCTACTGTCTGGAAAGATTCTTAATCGACACTCTGTGACCCCTTCTCAACCTATGGAACTCAAAAATTCTCTTCCTATTAGCAAATTGATTTGCCTCTAGAGACTATTGCACTTCCCCAACGTCAACCTCTTTGTGTCTCTTCTACGTCTTTGTAAATGCACTTGTTAGATCTAGAATGCCTCCTCCAACCTCACTGTCTCTACCCCTCTCTCACTGCTTCGATTTTTTACTCTCTCTCCGGAAATTGATTGTTGTTCCTTTGGAAATCCATCTACCAATGAAATCGAACTCTCCAAGTGCTTTCTCCATCCCCACATCGACCTTCTCTTATAATCCTATGTTGGAGCACCAATGGCCAAGATTAAAACATTTTGTATGGATAGGATAATCTCTGGATCGATCTCTGTGAGTTTCTAGACTATTCTTTCCTTATCTCAATTAATACTGATTAATTAACCATATTCCCTAAGTTTAGAATTAGGAAATATTTAAAAATCAGTTAATAATATAATTGAGACACTTCTAGTCTGAATTTATAGAAACGATTTCGCAGCTTTGGAAATCCCATGTATTTTAGCCTCTCCACAAATTTTCATGGCTATAACACATCAGATGCTACAAAAACTAACATGCCATAGAATTTATTCAAGTTCAAATTCATAATCAGTGCCTGATTCTTCATAGTATGTCTGGAGTGTATACATTCCTGTGTGGTAGCAATGACATCTTGTATAAGGTGTCTAGAGAGGAAGCCAAATTGTTCTGAAGTGATGTGTTTAGATAGGGTCTCATTTATCCTACCAACAATGACCTTAGAAATTAGTTTATATGTGATGTTTTAGAGAGATACCGGCCATAAATTTGAGAAAAAAATCGGGTGGGAAGATTTGAGAATGAGTGTTATAAAAATGGATTTAATCACCCCTGATATTCGACCTAATATGTGGGATTCCTCCACCATATTTAAGAGATCCTAGCCATATGGACCTAGACATTTATCCTTCTCAAAGGAATTGAGGACCTTGAATATTTCCCTGATAGTGACTAGACAAGAAAAAGTATCATTTGAATCACTTGAGAAAATACATGGGAATTCCTCAATTCAGTATGGTTGATCCTCTATAGAAACCACAATACGTTCCAAATTTATACCTTCAAAATATTTGACCGCCTTTTTCTGAATATCTGCGGTGCTATAAACAGTGACTTGCTCTACAAATGCCATTTCCAAAATTGTATTTCTATTCCTCCTTTGGTTGGAAAATTAATGAAAAACCTGCGTATTTATATTAACTTCTTTAATGCAAATGCCTCGGCTCTTCAGCCTCTAGGAGGCCTCCTGGATTTCCTAAATTTTCCTTCACAAAATTTAAACTTCACAAATGAATTATGAGGTGAAAAAGAGTAGTAACCTTTTAAAATGTTAAGGATTTTCTGATTAAATTTGAATATACATTGAAAAAAAAAATTTATCAGGTGTATATAATGATTTTATAGAGTATTATAATAACTTTATGGCAATTTTCTCCTTGAATTTATAATTGTTTTATGTTGATTAAAATTATAATATTAAGTTGTTGCTTCACCCCTCCCTCAGATTTTGTTGTGACCTAGCCTTCCTCTGTGTTTTCTTCCTTAATTCTCCCTCCAGAGTCTGATCCAGAGCTCGAAAAATCTACTTATGCAACCCCTCCTAATGTAGCTTCCCTTTCCTTCTCCAACCTCATCTCCCCACTTGGGGATCCCCATGAACATACGTCTATATCCAAGTTTGTAAAGCGCCTTGATGAAATACCTAAAATTGATCTACCTCTTGGTATGCCTCGCAGATTTTCCCTTTCTGTGGCTGAGCATGGCTTGGTAGGTCAAATTACTGGCCTTTGGCCCTCTCCAAAAATAGTTCAAAAATGGGTGGAAAGAAACTGGGCTACAAAAACCCAAGGTCAAATCTCAATTTGCTTCTTTGGCAAGGGATATTTCATCTTCTAATTTGAATCCAAGGAAGATCATGACCTGATATTTTGAAACGAATCTTACTTCATGGATACAAGAGGCCTATACTTGAATAGATGGAATCCTGACTTTGATCATGAACTGGACGTTCTCAATGCATTCCCAATTTGGGTTCGCCTCCCTCATCTTCCCCTCCACTACTGGGGACATGAATCAGTAAGAGTAATAGGAAATGTAGTTGGAAAATACATAGAAAGAAGCGAGCCAAAATAAAATATTCATGTCTGTGCTCAAATATGCGTGGAAGTCGATCTGGGTAAGGGCCTTCCAGAGGTTGTGAATATCAAGGTCAACACCTGGACTCACATCCAACAATGGGACTACGAACAAATCCCCTTCAAATGCAAGGTATGCCATGAATATGGTCATTTTATAAATATATGTTCAAAACGAGTAGCAGAGGAACCAGTGGAAACACAATATCTCCAATGGGAAATAGTTAAACGTAAAAAATCGGGGAACAAATCTTCAAAATTAGAAGATCCTCCTCATTTTTTTCTATCTTCTTTGATTGCTCCTACACCCTCCTTATATTTATCTCAGCCTTTGCACTCTAATCCCCTTAGGGGAATTTTGAGGTCTAAAATGGGCCTCCTAAGAAAAATGTACAAACATAATAAACTTTATAAGAACCAATAGGATTCAATATGATGATTTTTGGCTTGAGGGGTCCTGACCCAGGTTCAAAGGTTAAGGTTTGCCAAAAAACCCCTACACTACTGGCCCTTTCAGCAGTGACCTACTAGCGTAGGCCAAAGTCTCACCCGAAGCAGTATGGGAGAGTGCTGGAACCGGGTTTCCGTACCCTGGGAGAGGGTAGGTAAGTCAAGCTAGGCTACATTCGACTTCACAATTACCAAATCAGATATCCCTTCACATCCATGTGCGCAATACTATTTATAATCACAGTAATCAGCAGACCATAAATTCACAGAACAATAATGTAATTAACATAGATATAGGGCATACAGAAGGATCCAGATCAGCGTTCAATGCAACATAAGAAAATAACACAAATAATTTCACAGCTTAACTCAGAACCATGCATAACATAGACGATATAATAGAGCATATTCAGATATTTCAGCAACCTTCCACTTTCATTAATTCATCAGATCCTTTTAAAATACCCAAAACCCAACCTGCACACACAACAGCAGGGTCTGCACAGAGCAGAACTGAGGATCTCCATGCACACAGAAAACATGAGTCCTTCACCAATAACCCAACCACATCGACTAATTCACAATTCGCATCTATCTTAATACCTCCTCCATTGACTCGAAATGTCCTTCTATTTATAAAAATCTAGCCTAATATTTCCTGTTGTCCGCGAACCGTGGTTTGCAGACTCTAGGTCTACCTTTTGATCCATTATAGTGCTTTTCGGGGCTTTGACCCACCCCAAAACCCTACGCTAGACTAAAATATGCAAAAAATATACAAAAATACTCAAAAGTGTCCCAATTCATAGCCTTTGGAGGACCTTGTTCCAACAGTCCCCCAACACAATCTTGTGATTTGTCCGAGTCACTGTGGTGGTGGGGTATCTGCTTGCGCTGGTACAACTACTCCATTCATATAATCATTTGATCTGATACGGTTTTAGCCGACTACCATTAACATAGCCTGGTAGCATATCACCACACAGGGTAGCTAGCCTAACAACTCTGCTATCCGTGATCTCCTTAACTGTGTAGCGACCAAGCCAATGCTGTCAGAACTTCTCGAGATTCTTTGCAAACTGGCTATCATATAAGAGGACTAGTTTGGCCTCCATGAATGTCTTCTGGAAAATATGTTGATCATTCCAAGCTTTATCGCGGGCCTTCTGGATTTGCTGATGGAAATTCACAAGAAACCGATATTCCTCCAAAGCCATAAGCTGTGCCAATCGTTCCTCCATGATGTCAGGTTCTGCCATGTTTTTAAATGTTGCAATACGTAGACTAGGAACAATATACTCCATGGGCATAATGGCTTCTTTACCATAGACCATCTTGAATGTGGTTTTTCCTGTTAGCTTCTTGCAGGTCGTTCGATAGGTCGAGAGGACCGATGGGATGCGTACGTCCCAATCGCTGTGATCAGCACTACATATCTTCATCAGTGCATGCTCCAAGATTTTATTAAAAGCTTCAATCGCGCCGTTGGCTTGTGGGTGATATGGTGTGCTCTTCATATGATGGATCCAGAACTCCTAGGTCAAAGCTTGGATTGTTTCATTAACAAAGTGTGTACCTCTGTCCCTCATGAGGATCTTCGGACATCCAAATATGGTCATGATGTGTTCGAACATGAAGTGTGCGGTGGTATCCACAGTACAATCTTTTACGGCTTGTGCTTCAGCCCACTTGTTTACATAATTAGTGGTGGTAATAATGTAGCACGTACTCGTCTTCTTCCCTGGTGGGTTGATAGGCCCAATGAAATCGATGGCCCACTTATCAAATGCTTGTAGAGCCATTTGTGGCTGAAGGGGTATTTCATCTATGCGGTATAGCCTCCCTATTCATTAGCACATATCGCATGCTTTACAATAATCATGTGCATCACTATGTAGGGTTGGCCACCATAACCCAACTCTCAAGACCTTTTGCATCGTTTCTTTCCCTGCGTAGTGACCTCCTGCTAATTTTTCATGAGATTCTACCAAGACAGTGTGCCTTTCATGCTCCAAAACATACCTCCACAATACTTCATCAACTCCCACCTTATACAAGTGACCTACAATGATAGTAAAATCTGTTGTCCGGGTGACTAGCTCTTTCTTTTACTGTATAGAGTACTCTGGAGGTGCCGTCCCTGTAGTCAAGAACTGAATGATATCAACAAAGTGTGGATCTACTACCTTAATAGCAAATTTTTTCTCATCAGGCAATCTGGCTTCTAGGTTGGTTGGCTCCTCGCCACTCTCTATTCGGGATAGGTGATCCAGCCCAAAATTCAACTTTCCTGGCTTGACGATGATTTTAAAGCCATATTCCTGAAATATCAATAGCCATCGGCATATTTCCCCCCCAAACACAGGCTTATTTACCAGGTACTTTAAATCTGAATGGTCGGTGAACATTTTGAAGTGTCCTCCTAGCAAGTAATGTCGATATTTCTGAAAAATATAGACCATGGCCAATCCCTCCCGCTCTGTGGTGTAGTAGTTGCGGTCCACAACAAAGAGTTTCCTACTTGCAAAGGAAACTATATGGTCAATATTTTCTTCTCCTGGCTGTGTAAGGACAGCCCCGAGAGCAATTCCTGACGCATCGACATGAACATGGAATACCTTCTCCCAATCAGGGAAGATGAGAATAGGTGTCGAGACCATCTTTTCCTTGAGTAATTTGAAGCTCTTTTGGCATTCATCATTCCAAAATAATGACACATCCTTCTTGAGAAATTGTTCCATGGGGGAATTAATCAGCGCATAGCCTTGAATAAATTTCCTGTAGTAGCCTATGTGTCCAAGGATCGAGCGCAACTATTTTTCTATGGTTGTTATTGGAAAATTTATGATAACTGTGATTTTGGCAGGATCTACCATCAGTCCCTATTGACAGGCTATGTGGCCGAGCAAGATTCTGAAAGGTACACAAAAGATACACTTCCTGATATTTAGGGGAATCTGGTGTTTTCGGTAGGCATCCAACATCATGCGTAGGTTTGATACGTGTGCCTTTACTAGGCCGAAGACAGTTGAATCATCAAAATACACCTCGAGGAAATTGTGGATGAATTCCTTGAATACTGCAACAACAACCCTTGAGAATGCAGGGTCATTTTTTAGTCCGAACGTCATGACAGTATACTGAAAATATCCCCATTCAGTGGTGAATGTGGTTTCTCTGTGGTTCTCAGGTGTGATTCTGATCTGATGGTATCCTGAGAACCCATCTGTGAAGGAGTATGCTTCCTGTCCTCCCACGCTGTCTAAAACTTTCTCTAAAAATGGTGTCAGGAAAGGATCATGAACGCAGGCATCATTCAGCTTGCATAGGTCCACACAGATCTGAATCTCCCCCTTAGTTTTCTTCTCCTGAACCACCATTGGATTGAACCAGTCTGATTGTTCAACAAGTTCTATGATACTCGCAACAAGCATTTTATCGAGTTCATGCTTGACCTTCTGCTTATACTTGGGGTTAAACCCATATGGTCATTGTTTTATAGGCCGTGCATCAGGTTTGAGAGTGATATGCATGATCCCCAAGTCCGCCGTGATCCCCTTCACCTCTGAGAACTTTGTCTAGAAAAAATCCTGGTATTCTGTAAGTAATTTGGCCACTTTACCTACTGTCTCCTCATCCCAGTAGTCCCCAATATTAGCCATCTTAGGGTGCTCTTTCGTTCCAATGTTTACCTCGCACAGCTTGAGAGGCTTAGTGACATCGTTTTCTTATAGTGGCGGTCCTTCAACGACGCACTTCCCTTCTGATTCTGGGATATCGATAGACCGTGGATCATCTTCACCATCCTCCCTTGCCAAGCTGTGACAGTTGATAATATCTTGCATCTGTGCTTCCCATGTTGGTGCTCCACATGCTACAGAGGAGCCGAATCTGCCAAACAAAAATGTATCTATGTCTTGTAGAGCTTCATCAAGTGCCTCGGAGCCCCCTATCAGTCTGAAAGTCCTTATGAAGTCATTCGTCAGAGTTTCCCACTTTCAGGTGTGCTGATGGAGCTCTGCATCCAGGTACCATGCAGTAGGGATTGGACCCAGTGCGTGAATGAATAAATGAACCCCATCTTTTGTAGTTTGGTCACCCCATGCCTTTATCCATGCGGTTACGTGTTCATGCAGATCTCCTGGGCTAAGGAACATCTTGACCCGTACCTTTGCCAGAGTCTCAAATCACAGAAGCATCATGTCCTAACAATCCTCCCACTCCTAGAATGCTCCCTTATGGGTATCCCACCATCGTGCAGGTGTAGCATGCATAGCCAGGTTAAGGGCCCATAACCTTCATTCTCTGGGAACCTATTCTTCAAATGCCCGCAAAAAGTCCCTAACGTTACCAGAACCATCAAAATAGGGTAGACCTCTTACCTCTGATGAAACGTAGTGGAAGTTCTTTGTGACCTGGAAGCATCGCAGCTTAGAGACCTTATGTAACCAATTGTGCCAGTTCTCCATCCCCTTGTCGGAGTCGTGGGAGCATTCATTTTCCCTTTTCTAGTAGAGTACTCCCCTAGCCATGGGGTTGATCCAATCTTCATCCTGCGCAGTCAACTTATAGATTTGATCCACCTCCTCCTCGCCACGCACTAGCTCTGTGTATCGTTTGCCTTCCACAGGATCTAATGGTATTATCAGTATTGTACCATTATTCTCAAAAACCATACTTCTCTTCTTCAAATTAATGATACCTCCCATATCTATGGCCTAATCTAACCCTAGAAGCACAGGGTAAGGGTCCACATCTTTTACAATTTGAATGACTTCAAAATCAGCCCAGACCTTGATCCTTGCGATATCTACCACAACCTTTGATAGTCTCCCCAAGGTTATGATCTTCTACTGACTGGCCATACGCAGCTAGATAGTGGACCATTCCTACTTAGGTTCCCCAATTCGTTGCCAAGTCTGTTTAGGTAATACATTTGCATCTGACCCTAGGTCCAAAATAACCTGATCCATATCATAATCACCAATCTGCGTAGTCAACCACATCTCCCTACCAGTGCGTTTCTTATATCTATACAGTTTGTGTACGTCCTTGATTTCTGGAGGGGGCCTAGGTCATGCTACGCAACTATCTATTAATTCCTGAAGACTTTCCACAGCCTTTGGGTTGCACAATAGCTTCATACATGCCTCTAAAAAGGGCTTGACCTCCCCACTTGCCTTGAGGCCTCCTAGCAGCTGTGAAGCAGACGCCTCTGCTTCTGTAGAGTTTGTACGAGCGGTGACCAACATTTCTTTTTCCTTTCTTAGATCCAAACCTTCGTACTTGATAACTGCTTACCGGATCATGGGTTCGGGTGCAGTCTTCTCTCCAGAGCCTATGGTGGCCATCCCACTGCGTGTTACCACATTCATGGTTGGATCCTTGTCTCGCAGTTCAGCCTTAACCCTCTGTACATTCTACATAGGTGTTGGCTGCTACTCTTGTATATTTGCTATCTAGATCATAGAATCTTCAATTGCATGGTCCAACAGTCTGTAGTATCAGCAGGATTGCCTTGAAGGATTTGGATAGTCCCTGGCAAAGTGTCCTACTTCCCCACAATTATAACATATTAGTTGCCCTCATCCCCGACCTGCACTTCCACCTCTCCTGTCTACCCTGCCCCTGGTTGGGGAGCTACCTATGCTCGAGAGGGATCTTGGCGAGGATGGATCTGACTATACCCTATAGAGGTTCCCTCGATCAATCATAAAATCATATGTTTGGAAGTTTTTTTCATCGTGTCCTACTGAACGGCAGAACCTGCACCATTGTTGCTTTACCTATGGGACATACGCAACAAGAGAGGAATAGTGGTTTGTATCATGCAGTCCCGCAACACGACAATCATCACACCATAACGCCGGCCCACTTGATCCTACAACTTCCCTAGGGCACAATGGGCTAGGTCCCCTGGCCTACATATAGTTTTCTAATAGAGGGCAGTTATCCTTGGTGTGACCATTTTTCCTACATCATATGCACCATCTTTCGAGGCTAGCTTCAGCTCCTCGCTCCTTTCACAGGTTCTAGATCTCCATGTGCATCACCTCCAACTGTCCTTGGATCTGTTGGATGCCCAGCTGGGCATCATCTTTGGGCACAAATTCTAATTTCATAGAGATATCTAAATATTTTTCCCGCGATTCAAAAGTTTGATGACCCATAGGTATGAGAAGCTTAGGAAACATCATAGCAATGAACCATTCCGTGTGCTATTTGTCATCATATTGGAACCCTCCTTCTCTCATCACCTTCTTTAGTCGCTGATCAGCCTCCCACACAAACTCAGAGGGCCCCTGCTTGAAATCTTTTAGATCAACCACTATTTGAGAGTAGGACTTAGGCTTCTTGAATTTCTACTTCAAGGAGTTCTTAATCTCTTCAATGGTCGCGTTTGCATGTTGGCCGATATATCCCATGTACCAGCCCAAAGATCTTCCTTTGAAGGCCAAGGACAACTATGCCCTCTTCACCATATCACTAGCTACATTCTGCGCAGTCTAGACTGATCTTGTGACAAACCAGAACTGATCCATGTATTCATCCCCCACACCCTTAAAGGTAGGCAACTTCATGTGCACAACCATGTTGTCTTCTAGCGATAACAGAGGTGTAGGTTAGTTCTTAACCCTATGCTGATTGGAAAGTGGTGTGGCTGGACGGCTCTGCGCAGCTGATTCTCTTACCGAACTGTATATAGACCTATCTCCTTCTTGGTTGGTCTGATAGTATTTGCCACTTCATGTCATACTCTCATCTAGATTATAGATCATTCATTCGGTGTGGCTACACAAAATACTTTTTTCGCATAGTAATATATTAATTAGCAGTGGTAAGGTCTTCAAAAACTTACCTCGGAAACCCTTGAAGAATCTTCGCTCTGCTTCCAAGTAGGAGACGAACTGATTGATGGAAAACTCTGTTATGAATCCTCCTAGTACACTATCCACCGAGTGGTCCACTTTGCAAGTGATGGTGTTATCAGTCTTTTCTAGCTACTAGATCAATTTAGGGGTCCACTGCGTAACTCACTCGTCCTTCCAACACTTCTGAAATTTGACCAACCTTGCGAGTCACTCCTGGAGCTCGATCGCAATTGTTACAAAGAAGATTTCATATATTTCCGTGAAAATATAATTATTCTTCCACTCTTCGATGGTCAATGTCTTACTGCGGTTTTCTTTCACTGTGAATTCCTAAAATTTCTGTTCAAACCATTCATCAATTTTTTTTCCTTCAGGTTTCCAATATGGCCTTGGCATTACTCGATCCCTCTCTCAAAATTCTCCTGGTCTGGGCAATGGAACCATTTTTTGGCTTGAGGGGTCTTGACCCAGGTTCGGAGGTTAAGGTTTTCCAACAAACCCCTATACTATAGGCCCTTTAGGCAATGACCTGCTTGCATAGGCCAAAGTCTCGCCCGAAGCAGTATGGGAGGGTGTTGGATCTAGGTTTCTGCACCCTAGGAGAGGGTAGGTAAGTCAAGCTGAGCTGTGTTCGACTTCACAATTACCAGATCAGATATCCCTTCGCATCCATGTGCGTAATACTATTTATAATCACAGTAATCAACATACCATAAATTCATAGAACAATAATGTAATTAACATAGATATAGGGCATACAGGAGGATCCAGATCAACGTTCAACGTATCCTAAGAAAATAACACAAATACTTTCGAAGCCTAACTCAGAACCATGCATAACATAGACGATATAATATAGCAAATTCAGATATTCCAGCAACCTTCCACTTTCATTAATTCATTAGATCCTTTTACAATACCCAAAACCCAACCTACGCACACAGCAGCAGGGTCAGCACACAACAGGACTGAGGATCTCCGTGCACATAGCTAGCAGGATTCCTTCCCTAATAACCCAACCACATCGACTAATTCACAATTCGCATCTATCTTAATACCTCCTCCATTGACTCAAAATGTCATTCTATTTATAACAATCTAGCCTAATCTTTCTTGTGGTCTGCAAACCATGGTTTTTGGACTCTAGGTCTACCTTTGACCCTTTACAATGATTTTAGGGGCTTTGACCCACCCCAAAACCCCTGCGCTAGACTAAAATATGCAAAAACTATACAAAAATACTCAAAACTGTCCCAATTCGTAGCCTTTGGAGGACCCTGTTCCAACAATGATGTCAACCATGGTGGATGATTCACCATTTTTTAAGTAAAAGGGTAAAAACATTAGAGAATAATAAATTAATAAAATTAATTTTTCATCATGTATTTTCAAATTATCTCACAAATTTTGTACTTAAATTTCAAGTGTGAATATTCGTTGGATGCAAAATTTAGTTCCTCATCCAAGGAGTACTCATTTTTCATAATTTCGATGGACCCTAGTACACGAAAAATTAGAAATACATTAAAAAACGTGATTGCAATCACATTTTTCATGTATTTTTCATTTTCCATGTAGCAAGATCCATCAAAAGTATGAAACATGGGTACTCCTTGGATGAGGAATTACATTTTTCATCCAACGAGTATTCTTGCTCGAAATTTGAGTAAATAATTTTGGAGATAAGTTGAAAATATGAGTTGAAAAAGTAGTTTTTTTATTTTTTCCCTCTAAAATTTGATGATGCAATCAAAGTTTATTTTATTATTTCCACTATTATTTTATAAGTTCCTTATAAGGCCCATTTTAGACCTCAAAATTCCCCTAATGTTTGCTTCCTTAGCCCCCTTTTCCACAGACCTTCCTCACGCTTGTGAAGAGGGTGAGCTAGATCAGCTCATCTTCACTCCATCCCCCACCCCCCACTCTCCTAATACCCCTACTTCTTCCCTTCTCATTCCCCCTATCCCTCTCCTAGCCTCTCACTGTCCTCCATTGAGCACTCTTGTCTTCTCCTTTGATATTATTCTTACTAGAAACAAATCCAAAGAATCACTTTCCCCTCCAAATATTTTTAAGAAATCAGGAAGAAAATCAAATAAAAAATACAAGATGAAGTAGCACAAAAAGGCATGGAAATGGTCACCCAACAACCAATAGAAACCTACATAGAAAAAGGAGTAGGGGTTAGGGACATGCAAACCCAAACAAAAATAGGCATGGGTTCTTTCGTTCCTTCTTATAGTAAATAATAAATATGGTCTCCTGGAACTGTAGAGAGCTCGAGCACTTTTCCAAAGTAAATACAACAAAAGATCTTACCAAATGTCAAAATCTTGATTTCCTTCTACTTAAGGACACCAAATTAACTAAGAAATGGCCTCAGTAATCCAAAAGAAAAAATAATTTTGAAGGTGTAGTAATAAGTGCAAGAGGAGCTTCGGGAGTAATTTTCACAATGTGGAATCAAACATCTTGGGACCTAATCATTTCCCTCAAGGAGTAGCATTGGGACAGAAGAGAAGTGAAAAATAAAATGTTTGGAAATCAAATAATTATCTTCAACATATCTTCCTCATCTCACTTCAAAGACAAGGAATTATGCTGGCAGGGCTTAGTAGATCATTTAGAATCAGAAGAAAACACAATTATAGTAGTTTGGGGAGATTTCAACTTGGTCATGGATGTGGGGGGGAAAAGAGGAGGGGTCTTCTTACCTGATCCAAATAGAGATAAACTTGAAATAATTCTAGTGGATTAAAACTTAATGGATGTTATTCCAAATAATGGTAAGTTCACTTGGAGCAACAGAAGAATGGGCCCAAGAAACATAAAGGAAATACTAGATCGTTTCCTGATCCATGTCATCCTCGTTTCAGGATTTGATCCAGTTATATCAAAAACTCTCACATCTGCAGCTTCTCATCACAAGCCTATTTCTCTAATATTTGGTGATTCCATAAACCTAGGCCCCCTTCTTTTCAGATACAACCCATTTTTTCCCACCATTGATGAGGTCCGACAACTAATCCACTCAACATGGAAATCTAGTATTAATGGATCGCCATGATATATATGGGAAACCAAGATAAATATAAGCATGATTTATATCAAATAATGGGCTAAAAACCATTACAAATAACCAAATCAAAATAAAATTGAACTCCAAAGAGAGTTGGAACAAATCTAGGAAAAGATGGAAACAAGAGAGGATATTGTAGAACTGCAATTAAAAGAAAAGGAACTCTACTGAGAAATCTACCAAACCAATACGAAAGAAGAGGAAATTTGGAGAAATAAGTCCAAGAGCTTATGTGTTAGGTCCTTATATTACTAGTATAGTCCCTTATTGTTGTTAGTCTAACCCCCTTATTGTTATTGTTGTACCCATGTAACCCCCATATTGTTATTATTGTGCCCTTACATTATTATTGTTAGGTCGGCTAGGATTACATTGTGGCCCCATGGACTCCTATATATAGAGAGGAGGTTTTGTCATTTGTAACATCCAAGAATTATTCATTCATGTAATTTATTGGAGTTTTCCCCTCAAATTGGCTTATTTCTAAGGCGTTGATATCTCTTTTCTTCCATTTTTGGAGCTGGTTTCACAACATTTGGTATTAGAGCTTTAGGATTCTAGGGTTTCGCTGCTCCAAACAGGTCATCATGGAATTTTCGCTATAAGTTTTTTTCTACGAAGGTTCAAAAGCTGAAATTTTTAGAGTGCGAAGCCAAAATCCTGAGGAACATCATCGCAAAATTTCAGAGCTTGGTTCACAATATTTTCGGAGATATGATCTGTGGAAGTTAGGTCATTTTGCAGGCTCCTGAATTTAACCTAAACAGGTCATCATGGAATTTTCTCTATAACCATTTTTCTATGAAGTTTCAGAAGCTAAAATTTTTAGAGTGCGAAGAAAAAATCCTGTAGAACATCGTCGAAAAATGTCAGGTCTTTGTTTCCAATATTTGTGGAGATATGATCTATGGAAGTTAGGGATTTTTCAAGCTTTTGAATTTCATCTCAAAGAGGTGATAATGGGAAACTCTTCATAGCTATTTCTCTGAGCATTGGATTGGAATTATGTAAAAAGTTGCCACAAGTACACAGGCTATAGTTTTCTTTCTATAAATTTCAGAGCCAAAGGAGGAAACAGTGACATGTGGCAAGTCGTACAAGTTCACTCTGCTGAACTAGTCCATAATTAGGTCATTGTGGGAGATTGGGCATAACTTTGCCTTGAAAAATCCAAATCACGTCAGACCTATGGCATTCAAAAGAATATTTAGAGGAATAATTTAGGGCTGAATTTTAGATATTGAAGATCCGAAATCACAAAGATAATTCAGTTTCAAAATCGAGCTCCTCAAAAGCAATAAAAAGGTGTGTATTGTTTTCGAATTACATAAGTCTCGTTTGAAAAAACTTAGTTTGAATTTATTCCAAGGGAATATTGAAGAATAGATATCAATATTGGGTTCTAAAATTCCCTATAAAAATAATTCAACACCCATTAAGCCTTCATAAGGTTCCACTATGACTCATGAAGACGAAGAAACACAACATGAGATATCAAAATTACAAGAGCAAGTGCACCAAATTTTGCTATCACAAAGAGCAACAAAAAATGAAATGGATTTTTTGAAAAAAGGCGTGGAAACTAAGATGGAAGGTTTGAAGAAAGGCATGAAAGCTAAGATGAATGGTTTAGAAGCTAATATGGATGGCATGGAAGTGGGCATGGAAGCTAAGATGGATGAAATGGAAGCTAAGATCGATGAAAAAATGAAAGGAAACATGGAAAACATGAAGAATGATTTAAAAGAAGACATCGAAGGTTTGGAAAAGTTGATACAAGAAATGTTTCCTAATGAAAAAAATATAGTAGATGAAACTCGTGATGAGTAAAAAATAAACGTTAATCATGATTTCATAAACTCTAAGGTTGGATGGAAGAACCACCATATTCCAAAGATGGATATGAGGAATTTTGATGGCAAGGATCCCGTAACATGGATACTACAGATGGAGCAATATTTGGATCTCAATAATGTGCAAAACACACAAAAAGTACACATTGCAACTTTACATTTAAAACAAAATACATTTGTATGCTATCGATGGCTTTGCTCCCATAAGAAAATTGTCACTTGGTCAATTTTTATGGAGAAAATGATAACACATTATGAGGATAAAAAGAGCAACACCTTCTTTATCCAATTGATAAATCTCAAACAAAAGGGTTTAGTGGTGGAGCACATTGATGACTTCCAAGGGTAACTGATATTTTAGAGGAACACAGGATTGATGTCTTCATAGGGACTTTAAAGGATAACATCCAACATGAAGTTCGTGTTTGGGAACCATATTCATTAGAGAAGGCATTTAGGTTGGCAAGAAAAATTGAATGTAAACTTATGGCGACAAGGAAGCCTACCACTCACATCTATAAATATGGAAATGTTGCTACACTTAGACTTCCACAACCTACTACGTTGACACCACAACAATTGGAAGAAAAAATAGCAAAAGGGATTTGCTACAGTTGTGATAGAAAATACACTAAAGGTCATAAGTGTGTTGAGAAGAAATTATTTTACATAGATTGTGAAGAGGAGGAAGAAAATGAACAATAAACTTCAAAAGGAGAGGATATACACCAGGAAGCAACCCTAGAAGAAGAAGAAATGAGTTAGACCATATCATGTAATGCATTGGTAGGAATTACCACTCCTCAAACTCTCAAGATAGAAGGACATATCAAGAAGAAAAAGGTAATAGTGTTGATTGATTCAGGTAGTACCCATAATTTTATTCATTGTAAGGTAGCCAAGGAATTGAATTGTTTTCTATACCTAGCACTAGAATGTCAAGTGATGGTTGCAAATGGAGGAACTATAAATTGCTCTGGAAAATGCCATAATATCAAGCTAACCATGGGGGAATATGTATTGACTAGTCCAATGCTTTCCATTCCTATGGGAGGTGCTGATGTTGTACTAGGAGTACAATGGTTACAATCTTTGGGGACGGTAGCTTTAATTTTCAAGAACTTTTCTTGAAATTTTTTTCAGAAGGAAAGGAAGTCGAATTACGGGGTATTGAAGGGAAGCCAGGAAGGATAATAAGCTCTAATGTCATGACAAAGCTTCTAAAGAAAGAACAACGAGGCGTAATTGCACAATTATGCTCACTAGAAGTTTCAACATCAAAATCATCTATTTCTGCAGATCTCCAACAAGTCTTGGACAATCATTCCAAGGTGTTTGAAACTCCCAAAGGACTCCCACCTATTCGTGATCATGATCATGCTATTTATTTGATTCCAGGAAGTGTTCCTCCAAACATCAGGCCTTATAGATATCCTTACTTCCAAAAGAGCGAAATTGAACGTATGATTGCAGAAATGTTAGAGGTGAGTATAATTCAACCTAGTCAAAGTTCTTTCTCTGCTCCTGTAGTATTGGTACACAAGAAGGATGGATCATGGCGAATGTGTCCGGATTATAGGGAGCTCAATAAGCTCACCATTAAAGACAAATTTCCCATTCCTGTGATTCATGAATTATTGGATGAATTACATGGAGCAATTTATTTTACCAAGTTGGATCTTCGTTCAGGATATCATCAAATTAGAATGAAGACTGAAGATATTCCAAAAACAGCATTTCGAACTCATGAGGTTCATTATGAATTTTTGGTCATGCCTTTTGGCCTTACCAATGCACCTTCTACATTTCAAGGGTTGATGAATTCAATTTTCAAACCCTTCCTTAGAAAATTTGTGCTAGTATTTTTTGATGATATAATAATCTACAACAGGTCTTGGAAAGATCATGTTCAACATGTTGACATGGTACTCAAACTATTGGAGGACAAACAATTATATGCAAAAACATCCAAATGTTTTTTTGGAGTACAAGAGGTGGAATATATGGGTCATATTGTATCTCACAAGGGTGTTAATGTAGACGCTAAAAAAATTAAAGCCATTAAGGAATGGAAATTACCTGCAACCATAAAGCACTTGCGTGGATTTCTCGGGTTAACAGGGTATTATCTCAAGTCTGTTAAGAATTATGGGAGAATAGTAGCACCTCTAACAAAATTTTATTGAAGAAAGATGCATTTTCAT
The DNA here is from genome assembly GCA_034641835.2 of Pinus albicaulis. Classification (NCBI taxonomy): domain Eukaryota; kingdom Viridiplantae; phylum Streptophyta; class Pinopsida; order Pinales; family Pinaceae; genus Pinus; species Pinus albicaulis. Next base: position 810,452,656 of record CM076574.1, on the reverse strand, counting down.
GGACTCCTGAAGGAACTAAGGCATTTTAACATCTTAAAGAGGCAATTTGCCTCGCACCAGTCTTAGCTACGCTAGACTTCACAAAAACCTTTATTATGGAATGTGATGCCTCAGGAAATGGAATTGGTGTTGTTTTAATGCAAGAAGGAAGACCCATTTCTTTTGAAAGTCGTTCAATCAAAGGAAAGTATTTACAAAATGCTATTTATGAGAAGGAAATGTTGGAAATACTACCTGCACTAAAGAAATGGAGACCTTACCTAATGGGAAGACACTTCAAGGTAAAAACTGATCATGATAGTCTTAAACACTTTTTGGAAAAAATACTATCTTCGGAAGAGAAGAAAAATGGGTCACAAAGATGTTGGGTTATGGATTTGAAATCATCTTCAAAAAAGGGAAGCTAAATGTTGTTGCAGATGCACTCTCAAGAAAGGATGAAGAGGTGGAAGCATTGATTTCTGCCATTTCTATTATCCAACTAGATTGGATAACCGAAGCAAGGGATGAATGGAAGAAGGACGAAGAAGTTTGGACACTCATTCAAAAGTTGTAGCAAGATCCTAGTACATCTGATACATTTAGTTGTAAAAATGATTCCTTATGGTACAAATATCACTAATATATTTGCAAGAATTCCCAACTAAAACAAAATATTCTTCTGGAATTGCACACTTCTCCTTTAGGAGGACACTCGAGATTTTTAAAAACTTACCACAGGGTGAAGAAAGATTTTTTTTTGGGGTGGCCTTAAATCTGATATTCAAAATTTTGTGGCAGAATGTTTGGTTTGCCAGCAAAATAAAGTTGAGACAATTAAGACCCCGGGTCTTCTACAACCTTTATCCATTCCAAGTCAATGTTGGGAGGAGATTTCAATGGATTTTATCACAGGTTTACCTAAGTTTGAAGGAAGGAGTGTCGTCATGGCGGTAGTTGATAGAATTACCAAGTATGCACACTTTTGTGCATTATCTCATCCATTTAAATCAAGTACAATTGCTACTGCATTTACGGAAACAATTCAAAAGCTACATGGAAACCCGAAGGTTATTGTAACTAACAGAGATCCCATTTTTACAGGAAATTTTTGGACATAATTTTTTTTTTGTTTGGGTACTAAACTAGCTCATAGATCATCTTATCATCCTCAATCTAATGGTCAAACAGAGATAGTGAATAAATGTTTGGAAGGATATCTTCGTTATTTTGTATCTGATAAGCAAGCAAAATGGGTCAAGTGGTTACCTCTCACTGAATGGTGGTATAACACTTCCTTCCATACTACAGCAAAAATGACCCCATTTATGGCACTTTATGGATATCATCCACCATCCATCACATCTTATTTAAGGGAAAATTCTAGGGTTCAAGAATTCAAGGATCACATCGAGCATCAACAAGAAGTTCTCCAACTCTTAAAGGATAACCTAAATTTGGCACAAAATCGAATGAAACAACAGGCAGATCAACATTGCAGTGAGAGAATTTTTGATGTGGGAGACTAGGTATTTTTACGGCTACAACCATACAAGAAAATGTCCCTCAATCAAGCTAAGAAGGATAATAACTTTACTGCCAAAGTACTATGGTCCTTACAAGGCGTTGCAAAAGATTGGTACTATGGCATACAAATTGTAGCTTCCTACTTCTTCGTGAGTGCATCCAATTTTCCATGTTTCATGATTAAAAAAGGTTATAGGGGACAAAATTCTAGTTCAAACAATATTTCCAGAACTTGATGAGGAAGGAAAAACCATTTTGGAATCTGAAGCAGTCATGGAAACAAGAACTTGACAGTTACGAAATTGATCAATTTCAGAGTATCTCATCAAATGGAAGACTTACCCACTTAATATTTTACATGGTAGGATGAGATTTTATACAGAAGCACCCAGAGCTACTCAAGCATTGAGTACAACACTTTTTTGAAGGAGAGGAGCATGTTAGGTCCTTATATTACTAGTATAGTCCCTTACAATTGTTAGTTTAACCCCCTTATTGTTATTTTTGTACCCCTGTAACCCCCATATTGTTATTATTGTGCCCATACATTATTATTTTTAGGTCGTCTAGGATTACATTGTGGCCCCACTAGGATTACATTGTGGTCCCATGGAATCCTATGTATAGGGAAAAGGTTTTTTCATTCGTAACATCCAAGAATTTTTCATTCATGTAATGTATTGGAGGTTTCCCCCTTGAAGTGGCTTATTTCTAAGGCGTTGATATCTGTTTTCTTCTATTTTTGGAGTTGGTTTCACAACATTATGGATCCAAGCAGGCGATAAGAACACAATATTCTACCACAATCTTACTAAAATGTGAAGAAACTAGAACTGGATAGAGGAGATAAGGGGAGAAGGGAATGTAGAAATCAAAGGGCAGGAAGAAATCAAAGAGGAGGCATATAAAAACTGCAAAATATTATTAACCACTGAGCAAGAGCCAAATATTCATGAGGATTTCATAATGCATATTCCAAAAATGATTTTTGAGGAGGCAAATGCATCTCTAATAAAACCAATAGAGGAAGAGAAGCTCAAAAGTGCAATATGGAAACTACATCCTGACAAAGCACCAGGGCCTGACAGTTTTACCATTGCTTTTTATCAATAATTTTGGGAGCTTATTAAAAAATATCTTCTTAAAATGATTCTATGGGTTCAATACAAGCATAAAATTGGAGGAAACACAAATTCAACCTTCTTGGCTATAATCTCGAAAGAATCTAGGACAACCTCCTTCAACCGCTTCAGACCCATATCCTTGTGTAATTATTCTTATAAAATCATAACTAAGATTATTAATAACCATCTCAAAACCTTCCTTCCATGATCTCTAATAATCAAGGTGGTTTCGTTCCCAACTGAAATTTTTTTGATACATTCTCTTAGTATAAGAATTTATCCACTCTATCCTTTACAGAAATGAGCAAGGTTTCATCTTGACGCTAGACATGACTAATGCCTTTGATAGAGTCAGACATTATTTCCTTATGGATGTTCTTGACAAACTTGGATTTGCAAATGATTTCATTGAACTCATAGAAGCTTGTATACAAGGGACCTGGATCGCCCTTTAATACATGAAAGAACTGGGAAATTATTTTAGAGCTTTAGGGGGCTTAGGTAAGGTTTACCTATCTCTCCCTTCCTCTACATAATAATGGTTGAATCTCTCAGCAAAAACCTTGAAAAAAGCAGGAGGAGATGGCTCATTACTGGAATTCATTACAGTAGAGAAATAAGAATCATAAATCATTCTCAATTTGTTGATGATACTTTATTCATTGGTGGTGCTTCCTATAATGTAGCCAGAAGATTCAAATCCACATTGGATCAATTATTGGAGGCTTTTGGAGGACTCCTAAAAAACTCAAAGAGCAATATATTTGGATGGAACACCCCTATCCAAACTCTTCAATGCATTTCTCAAATCTTTCGCATTACCTTCAAATCAAATTGATCCCATTTCAAGCATTTAGGAATGCCTATCTCAAATCATCCCGTGAAGGTTGAGGTATGGACAAAAGCTATAGAAAAAATGAAGAATAAAATGCAGAATTAAGGATTTCAATGGCTTAATCTGGCTAGGAGAATCACTTTGATCAAGTCTATTCTCTGCTCCCTTCCCTTATATCAGTTCAAAATGATTCAATATCTAGTTGGGATTCATAAAAAAACTCAGTTTATCACAAGAAGGTTCCTTTGACAGGGAGGTAAAAAGAGAAAAAAAATAAATTAGTTTGGTGAGCTAGAAAAAATTAATCTCTCCTTACGACAAAGGTGGAGTTTCCATTCAGCATCCAGTATTAATGAACACAACACTGGGAGATAAAATAATATGGAGGCTAATAACTGGAGAAACTTCATGGTGGAAGCAATTTCTTGAACATAAATACATCCGTGCCCCTCACCACCAACTTCTCACCTCTTGAATTTCCAAAATACTAAGCTCACAAATCTGGAAGCTATGCAAAAAAAATCTACCCCTAATTCAAGCCAATACTTCCAGAATTCCCAAAGGGGGACAAGAAATAAAAATATGGACGGATAGCATTTTTTCGCAAGCCCCCTCTATCCTCTCACTGGATATTCAACATCTTTTTTGGCATCATGATGCATGTGTTGTCCTTGATGGAAACCCACTTATAACAGAGTGCAAAGATTAGTTCATAGGTGACATAGTGATGGAACAGAATGATAGAATGATGGGACATAGGTTTTCATATCATAATCAAAATTTTATTAAAGTGAATATTTGAATATCTATATGTGGGTTCATCAAGTCAAAGTCATGTATACAGACAATTACAAAGATGAAAATTCGTGTATATGCTAACGCACTAATTTAACACTACCAAGGGTCCTTACCATGGTATTAGCCTGTAATATCCCAAAAGTGAGAATGCAGTAATACTAAAACACAATATAAGAACTGCAAATAAGTAAACATTTAATCGCAAGAAAACATCAGAATTTACAAAGAAGCTGAGACATTTTATTATATTGGAGAAGATTCAGTTACACAATTTACAAAACATGAGGAGATCTAGCCAAAGAGATGGTCTAAAATCACCTAGAAAACAAGCTACAATAGGTACAATGTAACTAGAGAGGCACTGAAGCAAATAATGTGCTGTCCCTTTAGTAGAATATGAACATATAGTTGCAGGCTGAAAAGGAAAATGCAGATATACTCAAATCTGGAACTCAAATGATGCCAAGATTCAATATCTGGCCAATGTGATCGATTCCCAAGATAACCCAGAAAGGATTTTCCAGATCTACAACTTTGGAAAATCACCTCCCTAGGATTTGATCCTTGATCTGCTGGGAAATACAGATATGAAGTTAGATCTGACAAATATATGGCTGAAATATATTATCAGATTAGATCTAAGCTTGAAGGGCTACTCCCTTCTTCATATCTACAAGCTAGAAGATCTAGATCTAGCTTCTCAATCCTCCAATGATGATTTCAGCTGCTGCAACACAGCTGCCACTAGAAACTGCGCTGTGAGGGAAAGAGAGGCCTTCTTCCTACTGAAAAATTCTACAATAAAATCCATTTTTATTCTAATACTGATGGAAATTTGAGGGAATGGTCCCTCATAGGATTGCTATCTGAAATACTATCAACTTCTTTCCTCCCTTTTGATCTGCAAGATAGACAATGTAATTCCTGAAGGAAGTACTATTGCTGGGAGGTAAATAAATTTTGGCCTAATTCCAGATCTGAAATGAAGCTCTGGGAATGCTGATCTATAAGCCCAAGGTGATGGGAATAAACCCTCACAAGTTCTCCAGCTGAAGTACTGAAGACAACTTCTACCTTCCAAACTGATCTTCAAAAATCTACAATTCTTGAATATGAATGTTTCGAAAAAAATAGAAAATAGATGTGGCACTAATGCCTGATGTAGAATGAATTACAATACTCTTTCTAGAGATACTCTAAGAAAGAGGTGGGATTCCCTACTAGGAACACCCTTTGCTAAACAACACCTGCAATCTCTGCTAAACAGCCCAAGAAAGCAGTGGAATGTCACATGACAATTCCAGATCTGAAAATATCCTTACATCAAGAATATTCTTCATACCTCCATCCTTGTCTTCATATTCTTTATATAATTATTGAGCCTTCCCATGCCTTGGCCCTCAGCTGAACTGTGCTGTCCATGTGGACAAGATCCTCCTAGTTAAACTGTGTCGTTTGACCAAATCAACCATCATGTCTAGGTGCAATGTACACCTTCTCCACCATGTGTGCATTGTTTTCACATTGTCCTCCACCTATTTATCATGAATGTCCCATGACATTTTTTTTGACATCTTCAAGATCTTAATTGACTAAATCAACCTTCAGTTTGATCTCTTCAAGATCTTAGTTGATTGTGTCAAACTCCATGATCTATCTCGTTAATGAGACAGGTTCTCCAATTTCATTCACATTAGTAGTTGCTCAACCACCTTATTATGCAAATCTAGACTTAATTAATCCACATTCACACACATAAAGTGGATATTTATTCATATTGAGTATTATGAGTCCCTCCACCCTTTTACTAACTTAATTCATTAAGAAAATTAAGAACCCTAATATTCCAAATATCAGGTGAAAATTTGGGAATATTAAAGTTCTCCCCAGAAAAATGTTGCTTTCCATCAAGCAACTCCAAAAATAGATGCAAGGCCATCTATTCCACTCCAAATGGCATTGACATAAGGAAGGCTTCCTTCATTTGCTGCAATGTGTCATGTATGTTTTGTTCCAAGGTTGTCTTTCAAAAACCCATAGAATGACTTCTAACTGCTTGGTTAGATGTCCTCCTTCCATCATGAAGTACCAAGTGAAAACCATATAATGTCCAACATCATCATCAATACATGAGATACATAAAATAAATTAGCTCTTTCCATAAGGGAAAAGCTCCATCACACAATACATCTCTTCGTCCCATGCTTTATGAATTTTATTGAGCATTGTCATGCTCCCATCCTTAGCCCTGTTGGCCTTGCTGGATCCAAGCATCATTCCAGAGCTATGCAAAAGAAGAATGGAAGGAGCTATATGGGTAGACAAAGATGTCAAACCATATTCTCCTAACAGTAACCATTGGAGTAAGGCCTTTTGCTACCATCCTCCATCTCCTCCATGTAAGATGGATAGGCCAAACTCCCCCAAAAGCAACCAAAGCAACAAGAGATCTTGCTGCCTTCTCCCCTTCCCATGTGCATCATGAAGAAAAAACTTACTGATAGACATGTGGAATGTCACATCAGCCCAATAAAAATGCACTCCATCAATACACATCATGAGATCATCATGCCAAGATTTACCCAATGCAAAACACATAGACATAGGAGATGTCATGTGGTGGCCAATCTCTCTCAAGGGAGATCAAAATGAAGATGCCTTATTTTGCTGCATTTTATCATTGATATACAAGGCATGAATCAGAAAAGTATGAGCTATTGGGTGGTAACTATACTCAACCAAGAGTAGCCAGTGCAGACATGCCTCCTTCTTCATTTCATAAGTGTTTTTCAAGGCATGGATCAAAGAAATAGGAGCCTTTGGGTAGTGACAAGAATCTCCCAAGGGAAACCAAAGTAACCAAGCTTTCTGGCCCATGTCATAAATCTGCAAGTGGTCATGCAACCACTTGCTTATCATCCTCACCCACTCACCCCAATAGGGAAGATGAGTGATGTGCTGCATAATCATGGTATCCTCTCTTTGTAGAATACCATCTTCCCCAAACTGATGAAGAACCTTGCACTTCATGAAATGTTGAAGTGCACCTCCAATGAGATCCCTCAATGAGATCTTCTTCTCATCCATGGCCTTCCAAAACCAATGAGGTTCTGGATCTACTGTAGGTAGAAGTTCCTCTTTGAGCTGTGAGATGCTCATTGAGAAAATGGCATCAAGAAAGGAGAAAATATTTCTCATATCTGGATGTCTACCATTCATCATCTTTACCTCCATTTCCTCATGAGTGAATCTACCTTAATAATTCTCCAAGAATGATGGGACCTTCTCATTTTCATAGCTACTAAGTGACAGCGCTGTAGATCTGCAAAGTGATACATAAACTGTCTCAAGAAAGGTACAATAGTGATCTCATAACCAGTCATTGTACAAAGGATTATGCTCATCCCTTCTTCTGAAACTCTACACTTCAACTTAAGAGGTTGAATGTAGTCCATCAATGAAAAAATAGGATAGATCTTCATCTTCTCCTTGATTAGATCAAGGGTCCTCTACGTTGTGATAATTTTTTGCTTCAAATTAGCATTTGGATCTAACCCTTGGTCATGCAATGGCCCTGATGGCATGTCCCCATAAGTTTCAATAAGATCTACTGAAACAATAGGTGATGAATGTGCATGCATAACTTAGATCAATTGATATGTGGGAACCTCTTAATAGAACACAAGAGTTCCTCCAACCAGGACAATGGTGCCTCCAACTATTGGTAAGAGAGATGGCTGCTCTTCCTCCAGTGTTCTAGCGCTAGAATCTTCCTCCTCTTCCTCATGCATCTCCTAAATTATGCATGGGACTCTATGTGTCAAGAGCTCAATATTATCTTGCAAAGATGCAAGTATCTCTTCTTCGGATGTAAGTAATTTTGCAGCTGGTGGTGAAAGTAGTGACCTCTTGTCTAGAGTGACAAGATTGACATTCTCCTTTGTTTCCTTAGGAAATTTCTCTTTGTGACACATCTCTAGTTTTCTCACACCAAACTCCCTCCTTAATTTGTGAAATAAATATGAGTATTTAGTCACCTTTGCATGCTCCATGTGACCAAACCACCAATCATTGGCTTCATCTAAAAGATGAAGTGCTACAATTTGAAAAACCTCTTCTTCAGCTACAGGATGTAGCCCGAAAAATGAATCTAACTCCCTCCTCCAAGCCTTAACAATGCTTAAGGAAGATCAATAAAATGTAGGAAAATAGAATCTATTATGCCTCTTTCTTCTATTGTTGCTATAGGATCCTCTTTCTTCTTTGATTTTTAAGAACCGTTGGAGAGTTAGCTTCTCCTTGAATGCTCTAGACTGTGCTTTGTACTCTTCAAGATATAGATTGAGAGTCTCATGAGTATCAGGTTCATTCCTTTCTTCCCTCCTATACCTCTCACTTTCTTCAGAAAAAGTGGGTATAGTAGATCTATGATTCTTTGGTCTTCTACTTATTTGTTGATAGGAAGTGCTTGGAACTTCCTCATCAAATCTTCTTCTTCTTGGATCTTCTTTTTGTCCTTCATTCTTCATTTGATTGACCTCCTTGGAGAGATCATGCATGGATATAAAGAGAGAAGTGGTAGAATTTTCATTCTCCATGATAGATCTCATCTATCTACTTCTTCTTTTGATGCAAAAGATGAAGTGTCCACAAGCTGAGCCAAAGATCATGCTCCGATACCACTGTAATATCCCAAAAGGGAGAATGTAGTAATACTAAAACACAATATAAGAACTACAACTAAGTAAAAATTTACATATAAGCTGAGCCATTTTATTATATTGGAGAAGATTCAGTTACACAATGTACAAAACATGGGGAGATCTAGCCAAAGAGATGGTCTAAAATCACCCAGAAAACAAGCTACAACAAGTACAACATAACTAGAGAGGCACTGAAGAAAATACTGCTTTGTCCCTTCAGTAGAATATGAACATATAGTTGCAGGCTGAAAAGGAAAATGTAGATATACTCAAATCTGGGACTCAGATGATTCCAAGATTCAAGATCTGGCCAATGTGATGGATTCCCAAGGTAACCCATAAAGGATTTTCCAGATCTACAACTTTGGAAAATCGCCTCCCTAGGATTTGATCCTTGATCTACTGGGTAATACAGATCTGAAGCTAGATCTGATGAATAGATGGCTGAAATATATTATCAGATCAGATCTAAGCTTGAAGGGCTACTCCCTTCTTCAAATCTACAAGCTAGAAGATCTAGATCTAGCTTCTCAATCCTCCAATGATGATTTTAGCTGTTGCAACACAACTGCCACTAGAAACTACATAGTGAGGGAAAGAGAGACCTTCTGCCTCCTAAAAAATGCTGCAATAAAATCCAGGCTGATACTAATACTGATGGCAATGTGAGGGAATGATCCCTCACAGGATTGCTAGCTAAAATACTAGCAACTTCCTTCCTCCCTTTTGATCTGTAAGATAGACAGTTTAATTCTTGAAGGAAGTACTGCTGCTGGGAGGTCAATAAATTTGGGCCTAATGCTAGATCTACAATGAAGCTCTAGGAATGCTGATATATAAGCCCAAAGCTTTGGGAATAAAACCTCACCAGTTCTCAAGCTGAAGTACTGAAGATAACTTCTACCTTCCAAACTGATCTTCAGAAATCTATGATTCCTAAATATGAATGTTCTGCAGAAAGTAGAAAAGAGATGTGGCACTAATGCCTGATGTGGAATGAAGTAAAATACTCTTTCTATAGATACTCGAAGAAAGAGGTGGGATTCCCGACCAGGAACACCCTGTGCTAAACAACCCAAGAAAGCAGTGGAATGTCACATGACAATTCTAGATATGAAAAGATCCTTACATCAAGAATATTCAACATAACTCCATCCTTGTCTTCATCTTCTTTATATAATGATTGATCCTTCCCGTGCCTTGGCCCTCATATAAACTGTGGTGTCCATGTGGACAATATCCTCCAAGTTAAACTGTGTTGTTTGACCAAATCAACCATCATGTCTAGGTGTAATGTACACGTTCTCCACCATGTGTGCATTGTTTGCACATTGTCCTCCACCACTTTATCATGAATGTCCCATGACCTTTTGTTTGACATCTTCAAGATCTTAATTGACTAAATCAACCTTCTATTTGAACTCTTCAAGATCTTAGTTGACTGTGTCAACCTCCATGATCTATCTCATTAATGAGACAGGTTCTCCAATTTCATTCACTTTAGTAGTTTATCAACCACCTTATTATGCAGATCTAGAATTAATTAATCCACATTCACACACATAAAGTGGATATTTATTCATATTAAGGATTATGGGTCCCTTCACCCTTTTATTAACTTAATTCATTAAGAAAATTAAGAACCCTAATATTCCAAATATCAGGTGAAAATTTGGGAATATTACATAGCCTGCGATATTGAGCATAATAACAGTGATTTGATCTCGTCCAAGAATACCATTGGCACTTGTGTGGTTTTAGCTCATGGTATTGGCTAAGGCTCTAACTATATAAGGAGTTGAAGTTCAAAGTGCTAAGTGTGCATGAGTAAGGGTAATGATGAATACTTCAATTTGAAGTATATTTGTATGGTATGGGCTATAGTTGATTGATAGATCCGAAATAATGATGCACTCGTGAATACAATGATGGATAAAGATATTTATACCTGAAATGACTATGTATTTGCATGATTTGTTTATATCTGTGGTCTGACACATGTTTGTTCCAGTGAAGGGTATGATCCAAGATAGTTTGAAAGTTATGAAGTATTGCACAGTCTTGAATTATCTACAGATCTATATGCATGTTTGACACAAGGAAGGCACATATACACATGAGTTTGGTTCTACAAAGTAGCGTATATGTTCATTAATATGTTGAGATATATACGCGAGTTGTTTTCAGGATAACCATTTACATATGTGAATAAGTCTACTGGAAGGTGCGTATGAAAACCAAGGTTTTGCTAAAGAATGTTGAAGAAAATGTCTGATCAATTTTGTTGTGTTTCCGTTGTCTGTCAATGATGTCTTTATATAGATCTGGGTTGTTTGAGTATGGATAATGTTGCTAGTTGATTGTGATTAAAGATTAGTGATTGGTTGGTTTATTGATGACTTAGTGGATGATTTGGTACTGTTATATGTTTCAGTGAGATATTGAGCTTAAATGAGTGTAGTGGGTCAAGTCTGAAAATTTTATGAAAAGAGGCCTACAAGTTGTGATGTATTGAAGCTGGTGGATCCAGTATGAAAATTTATGAAAATGGTTCATGGTGATGCTGAGGCTTCCAGCCTTTAGTGAGGAAGTCAAAGCTTCTTTCCAGTAGGAGTTGGTGATTAGATTAGGGGGTTTGTAGCTCCCTTCGAGTAGTGGCTAGTAAAAGAGAGCAGGGGGTCGAAGCTCTCTTCTAGTAGTGGATGGTAAAAGAGATCAAGGGGCTGGAGCTCCCTTCTAGTAGTAGATGGAGAATGAGTGAAGGTAGCAGCCTTTTGCCAGTGGGTGCCTGCGTGCTGGTATGAGTCTGTGCCAATAAAATGTAAGTAGTTTTATATATAATAAATATTGAAGACAAAGATGACAATAATGGTGGTTTTCTCCCACATTGGGTTTCAACCTTAAATCCTAGTGTTCATATGTGTTGCTTATCTGTGATGATTTATTATGTTCTTACTGCACATGTTTACTACTTACTAAATGTCTGATGAACCATTAATGCACTGGTCTAAGTAAAGTTACTGAAGATTTATCTGAATTATAAGTTCACCAGGCACACGCTAGTTTCCTGAATGAAAGTCACATACATACATTAGTTGGCTTAAGAAAATTCACGTATAGTATTTAGTAAATAAAAGTAAAAGTATGTGTGAGTGTTAAATATTGATTCACTCCCCCCCAAGAGTTTTTTCTCCTGCGGCCCAGGTTTTAGGCATGTCCTTCAAAATAAGATTGATTGCTTGAAAGAAGATATACCGAGATGAACAATCAAGATGGAAAAACATCTATCAAACAACCACTCTTCAACAAAAATAATTTAATCTTCTAGAATACAAGAACAAGATCCTATCTTCAGTCTCTTGGAGCATATGTTTTGGAAACTGTTGAAGGATGTTACTAATACCAGTCACAGTTCCCACAGATGCAACAACAAAGAAGACATATGAAACCAATACGAAAGTTTTCAATGCATTATTGGGAAGCTTGACCAAATCCGAATTTGTAAAATTTATGCAGTTAAATACAACAAAGGAAATATGGGACAAAATCATCGTAATCTATGAAGGCGATGACAAGGTAAAAAGTGCTAAACTCCAAAATCTCATAATTCAACATGAAAACCTCATAATGCATAGTGATGAAAGTATTTCTAGTTTCTTTCTACATCTAGATGAGATTGTAAATCATAAGTGTTATAGGTTAATTTTGGCATCATCCCTAAGACCAGTTTGAATAGGATCTATCATCCCCTAATTCAGTTGCTACATGCCCTAGAGAATTCATTCCGTTGATGGATTTAATTCATGAGAGTTTCAATGTTTGAAGTATAGTTAAAATGACTCATTGACTCATCAACGCTCCTCTTAATGGGCCTAAGTGTGTTACAAAGAACTTACCTCCATGCAAGGGTGCGTTGGTCTCCTGGGAGAAAAATCATCATTGTTACGAGAATATCCACATGTCCAGTGCCTTCTAGAAGAGCTCATAGGTGTAATAATTCGAATACATGTCTCATATATTATTAGAAATCCATTCAATATCATTTATTGAGAAACTACCTACAATTTCCCTATAAATTGAGCACTCATCTAAGTGCAAGGAGGGAAGAAACTTGTGTAGTGTTATGTTGTTGGATTCTTAATTCTTGAGAGTTGAAGTACTATTATGTTGCTGAGATGATTCTTGGTGTGATGAGTATGGAATGAAGTTGGAGCAGGTTGATGATGAACTAATCCACTGGTTGTAATATAATCCTCCTATTATTTCAATAAATATATATGTTCTTTCTCTCATATATGCACTTATATATTGTGAATGTATTCTCAACTTTAATTGGTTCAATTTGGTTAAGGTAGATAGAATTTTTATATGTATGTCGTTTGTTGTCTTCTATATTTGATTACAGGTATTGATTAAGCAGGTTTCATCTAGATCAAGAGTGGCGAGAATGACAATAGAAGAGGAATGAGAGTGAAGGATCACAAGTTGGTGTTTATCGCTTCTATCTTTCTATTTATTTTAGAGAACAGAACATTTACCTTTCTTTTGTTTTTCTGGGTGAAGGAACTCCACACATAGGGAAGACTAGTTTATCTGTAGATTAGAATTCCATATAACAGTATGAGAAATTTGGTTGAAGACATAAAATACACAACTTTAGTAGAGAAAATATTAAGATGTCTAACTCCTAAATTTGAGTCAAAAGTGCCTGCCATTGAAGAAAATCAAGATTTGTAGACCCTTACTATTGTTCAATTTCATGGGATCCTGACTTCTTTTGAAATGAGAAAAGGAGGTCCCTTAGAAGTCATAGAAGCTGCATTTAAAGCAACTGTAAAAGGAAAGGAAAAGGAAGAACACAAGGAATCAAGATATGTATCAGAAAAAGATTAGGTAAATTTTGTAAAGAAACTTCAACTTGGCACTGGAAGGTTCAGAGGTAAGCTCCCCTTCAATTTTTTTGCTTATGGTAGAGTGGGTCATTATGCTGCTAAATGTCCTCATAAAGATAATCATGACAAGGGGAAGGATATTGAAAAAGGTAATAGGAGAATATTTAACAATAGGAAAAGCTATTATATTCATGAAGATACTAATGGATTGTAAAATAGTGAAGAAGGAGAATATGATCAAGATCTTAAATTTGTCATGGCATTTGAGAATAACACTAATGAGTGTAATGATAACTTTATCGATGCGTTAGAAGAAAAGGATTTATTTGAAGAAATTATTCAACTAAAAATATGCATGGAAGAAAAAAAAGTAGCCATATATACTCTAAAGAATCAACTCATAGAAAAGGAGAAGCATAATGAAAAGTTAGAATGTGAAATAGTAAGTATAAGAAGGGAACTTGAGAAAAAAAAATCTAAATTTTATATTTTCTAAAGGATCTAAAAGCTTAGATGAAATTATCAAGGTTCAATGCTCTCCTCTTATGAATATAGGTCTTGGATACATTGGTGAATCATCATAGACGAAAAAATCTACAGCCATAACCATAAGCTATCTAAATGCAGCAAAAGCCAGTCAACAAAGTTTCAACCTTTAGTAGAAGAACAAAAACAGTTCATAGGTAAATCATGTTCACTATAATTCAATTATGAACAATAACATAAGCATCAGTCAAAAGGTAAACAACACTAGAAGGTTCTATGATCACAGAAATTTCTTCTTTAATGGACAATGTTTCTCATGTCGTAATCTTGGTCACAAAGCTACTCAATGTGTTGCATACAAAACCATCATGACTAGAGAAGAAAGAAAACAAAGGAATGAGATAGGAATCAAGAATAATACTTATAAAAGTTTCTCTCCTCTTAAAGATGAAACTAAATGTTCATTTTGCAATAACTTTGGACATGAGGAATCTCAATGCAAGAGAAAATTACAACCAAAGGAGAAAATATCAACAATTTCTAAGGAGTGGAGAAAGAAGGACTTACAATTTGAAAGTTGTGGCATAGATTTATTTGCAGAAGGACAAGGAAATCAATGGTACGTTGATAGCGGATGTTCAATACATATGAGAGGTGATAAAGGTAAACTCATTTCATACAATGCATTAGAGGGAAAATAATGTCACTTTTGGAAATGACTCCCGTGTTGTCATTAAGTGTAAAGGATCTATTTTTCTAAAAGAAAAGGTTAAAGCTGGTAATGTTATGTATGTTGATGGATTAAAGCATAAATTTTTGATTGTTAGCCAAATGTATGACCAAGGAAATGAGGTGGTCTTCCGATCAAAAGAATGTGTGGTTCGTGAACTTGACACATGAAAGACCATAATAAAAGGAACAAGAACACCAAGAAATATGTATATATTGAAAGGTGGCCAAGAACAATGTTACCTAGGCAAAGCAGAGGAAAACTAAGTTTGGAACATGGGGTGACTGGTGGAAGAAAGACCACCTGACGCGGCGAAGCTACCTGAATCATCATCATGAGAAGAGAGGTTCACATGTGCATCGTCACAAGGGGTGATAAAAGAGTAAGTAGATAAAGGATCTACCAATGTTGAGCCCAGGGTGATTGCTGAAGGGAGGTCAAGAAAA
Source organism: Pinus albicaulis (assembly GCA_034641835.2). NCBI lineage: Eukaryota > Viridiplantae > Streptophyta > Pinopsida > Pinales > Pinaceae > Pinus > Pinus albicaulis. Next base: position 810,437,136 of record CM076574.1, on the reverse strand, counting down.
ACATCAGGGGAAGTCTCCAAGGGGACTTCCACGGAGGGTCTCATGGATGATGATAGGTAGAAAATGGTGGAAGAAGGCTCCATCATCTCGACATTAGGAGGGGGAATGTTGGTGGGAGCATTAGTGTCCTCTGGTTTTTCCAAAGAAAAATGTGCAAAATAAGGGAGTGGTGGACTCGTTGCGCTTGGCCTCGAATTGGCGAACCGCTTCCAAAGATGAGTGGTACTCCTCAAGGTGGGGACAGAGGTGATTATAGTGGCCATGGAAATCACACAAAACACAAGGGTGATTTGTGCGCAAGGTTTTGAGTTTCAAGATTGAATCAGGTATAATGACATAGACCTCAGGGATATCAGATTCCGGAAACGTCTCGTTGACCATGGTCTTGAGATGCGGCAATTCAGGACATGTATGGGCGGCGTGACCGACAATATCGCACAAGTCACATTGGATAGCGCGCTTTGGTGGCCAAGGAGGGGCAGGGTTTGTTGGGATAGCTTTGTCCTTGGTTGATTTTGTGTGAGCTTTGCCCCCTTTTTCCCATACCGTCGCAACAGGAGATGGTTCCTGTTGAGGTGTGTGAGGCACTATGGTATCGGGAGAAGTGATGGGGACCGGTTGAACCAGGGTCAAAGCAAGGTAAGGTTTGGGATGATGAGGTGGGGTGGCGGCTGGGGGATCAAGGTACTGTTGTGGTAAAATACAACCCCCCGATTTTTGACTTGTTCACTTCAAATAATGGGGACCCTTTTTATAAAATTTTTGGCTAAACACCTTTTAGGATTTTTATTTTAGTTGATTATCCTACGCTTTTGTTAATTTTTCATTTTCTTTAGATTCTTGTTTCGATTCCTTTGTTAAAATCGATTTTTAATAAGCTTCCCATTGACGCTTGTTACGCCTCATTTGGTCAACTGGTTTGAAAATGGTACTCCTTTGAAGTCCCATTATTTATCTAGTCTGGGTTAAAAATTCTATTTTTATTCTTTTTATTTATTTTCGGAGTGGCTGTAGTTTAGATAATTTCATAACTAATTTCATTAAAATAAAACCAAAAATAAAAATTGATATTTAATATTAAATTTTGAATTAGTTAAATTAATATGATTAATTTAATTAAAATAAAATTTAATATATAGAATATATATATACAAATAAAAAACAAAAAATTACATCGCATATCGCAACCATCGCAATTCTAATAACATGCACATCTTAAAAAACCCGATGACCTTCATTCCCCGATATGCGATGGCTCTTCAAGCATTAACTTTTTTATAAAAAATAAATAAAAAATAATTTATTTTTTTTTATATCGCATATCGCAATATCGGATCCATCGCATATCGCAATGTCAAATCCATCCCAATTTTGATAACACGCACATTTAAAAAACCTCGATCCAAAGTTCTTGCGATATGCGATAAGGCCAAATGTGATGTGTTAAAAGATTTTAATATAAAGTTTTTTCACCCCTTATGCCTCCCGCACCTCCACCTCACTCACCCTCATGTCACCCTCACCTCACACTCCACTCACCATATCCCTCCATAATCTCACATGGATGAATTAATGGGTTTGGATTGATTTCAATGGTTTGTTTTATGGGTTTGGATTGATTTCAATGGTTTGTTTTAAGGTTTGGATTGATTCCAATGGTTTGTAAATTAATGTTTATATTTTTATATTATAATTATAATGTTTATTATAATTTTAATATAATTTGAATTATAATATTAATTATATTTAAATTAACTTTTTCAAATCATTTGTATATTAATTTAATTTTGTAACTTAATTAATTTCTAAATTAGATGATAATTAATTAGAATTAATTGTATATATTAGTTAGTTAATAATTAATTTAGAATTAATTATTAGATAATTAGAATCTAATTTAGGATTAAATTTCTAATTAAAAATTATGATTTTTAGCCCAGCAACAAAATTTCCAGAATTATCCCAGATTTGACTCATCAACTTTGGAATCTCATAGAATGAGTTTTACTTGGCCAAATGAGGCTCAGGATGGCTCATTGGAAAGATAAAATCAAGGAGAAAATTTTTGAGGAGGTTCCACTAATAGATTTGGTCATTAATTGGGTCAAAAATCATGCAGAAGATCAAGCTCCGAATTTCTAAAACAAAATCAATTTTTTGATTTATTTTATGCATTTTCATTTGTCCAAACCTCTTCTAATTGCAGGTTCATTCGTCAATAATATCCTTGGCCAATTAAACCATCCCAGGCATCAATAGAGAGCTTATATTTTATTTTCAATTATTTATTTAAATTAAATTTGATTGGGTTTATTTTAATGCCAGAAATGGTATTTTGATTTTATTCATTGCATCTTAATTTATTTTGATTTATTTTTGCAGGAAAATAATAGAAGAGATAAGGAGAAAAGATCTCAATCAATAAGAATGCTCCAACAATTAAAGATAGGAATTCTGAGCAAATAAAATTGGATTGGGCAGATTTCTCTTCAACAAACTTTCCTTTCAAGAATTTCTTTGCAAATATTATAAATAGCAGATTTCAGAATGCAATATGGGTTGCTCTCCTCTGCAATTCTGGAATTCTAAAAGAACTTTTGTAATAGGGATTTAGAGTTGTACGTGGGAGGAGTGGAATCTCAGATCTGGGGATTATTGAGGTTTTTCTTTTATATCCTGAGTTATGTATAATGAACAGAGTTTGCACTATTGTAGCTCTGATTTTGAAAGCAGAATCTTAGGCATTGTAAAGGACTATTAGAGACCGGAGCTGCAGAAATGGTTTCAACAAATTGGTATTTCGAATACTATTATTTTAAATGCTGGTTTTATTTTATGATAACAGGAATGGTGTCAATTTACTTACATATTTGTGCACTTTTGTCGGTATGGGTAATTTGCTTCTATTTTATGTTGTTATTTATCTCTACTCTTATGGGCTGAATTTTTATTTCTGAGTAACTATTTACTCATAAATCTATCTTTTAATATTGGATGAATAAATAGTGATATGTTGTGAACTTCTTCCGCATATTATTGTTTAATAATTCAAGTTACTGATTAAATGATCAATACCATTTTGTGAACTACTTCTTGAGTGTTGTTGATTGATTATTTCAGTTAAAAGGTCTCAATAGGATGTGTTTTGCTATCCATAATGTTAGTTAATTGAACTATTTCATTAACTTGATATTCATTATAAACAAGTCATATTTCAATCCCAATATTTTAAATACCTGCTCTTGGTTGGGTTAGATCTATATCTGCCTAATTGAGATAGGATTAAGATAGTTTCTTTTGCTTGTATCTTAGAATAAGTTTGCATTTAGATTAATTTCTACATTATTTTAAGTCCTCTTCCCAAAGAGGAAAACTTTAGTAGTGGATTGGCTGAGCCCTAAATCAGCTTAAGGATCAATTTCTTGCCTGATCAGCAAGAAGGTTGATCTAATGTCTCTTTTCCATTGGTGAATGAAAGTCATATTTTAAAGCCATTAGAGATTGAGAGAAGGTAACTGGACCTAGTTGAACTAGTCGGAACCACCATTCCAAACGGAAAAGGAGCTGCTTTAAGGTCCGGACCGGGTAATCATCCCCCATGTTGTTGCAGCGATTTTCGAGGCTTCAACAGGTACCAGATGGGAATCCCCAAGGTCAATTTAGGAAGAGATAGGGTAGCCATGACAGGTACCCAGTACACTCTAGGAGGTGGAATGAATAACGGTATCTGACCGGAGGGGTAAGGGCCAGGCGGAATGGCTCCAAGGTGGCTAAGGCCTAGAGGAACCAATATAGGAGGGTAAATAGGCTCATGAATACCAGCTGTAGGTGAAGGGTCAGAAGGAAAAGGTCTAGAAGGCTGACACGAAGCGCTAGGAGAAGGCAGCGAAGGGTGCAGTTGCTGACTAGCTGAAGCAAGCCGCTTGAGAGTAGCCTGAGACGATTGCATCATGAAAACATTCGATAAGCTGGGATCAGAGACAAGAGGAGGAGGAATACTAGGGAAGGTTCCAAGCAAAGAGGAGTCTTTGAAGACGTCAGGAGAGACACTGGTCAAAGAATCGACGGTTTGCTTATTGGCTACAGAAGAGATGGTCGACTCATGGGGGGTTTGAGATTTTGGCTAATGATACGTCAACTAGTCAATGGTGACTATCTTTCCATTATGAGGGAAATACATCTTGCGGTATACTGCAGATGGGACAACAGACATGGCATAGGTGTAGCTATGCCCCAAAAGAATGTATAATTAAGAGGGGCATCGATGACTTCAACGTCAACGCAAACAGTCTTGCCCGCAAGAGTGAAAAGACAAGTATAGAATAGGCCAATGGGTTGGGAGGCATGGCCATCCCACGCTCGAAGGGTGATTGTGGAAGGGGCCAACTCAGGAGATCCGAGCTGTTTCCAAACTGAAGCGAACATCACACAGGTGGATTCCCTCTCATCAATGATACACTAAGAAATTTTGGCATTCCAGATTTTGACTGGGATTTGGAAGGCTACAGAAGCAGGAAGAGGAGGATGTTCTGATTGATGGGTGTTGAAAACAATCAATTGGTCATCGGCAGGATCTATAGTGCCCATGGAAGATATTAGAGCCTTCTTTTGAAAAGGGCATGACTAGAGGAGTTCTAGTGTTGAAATGGCAGCAGGAGATTGTGCCAAATCATCTACTATGCTATACGAATGAGCAGCTCGACCAGAAGAAGCATTTCGGCATAATGTTCCCTTAGGAATCTTGGTATGAACCTCAACTTTGGGCTAAGGGATATGTAAGGGACCATTGGATGTCGAAAGAGGCTCTGTAGAACCTAAAGAAGGTGACTCGGGGACAGACAGAGTGGGAGGCTTGGGGTACTAACGGCACCGAGTTTGAAGGTTAAGATCGACGGTTAGAGGTTGATCAGAGTTCATCATGAGGATCTGGTAATCGGAGGAACCAGAAGGGGAAGGTTGAGTGGCCACCTGTCCATCAGGTGGTTGGGTAGCCACGAATCCTTGCTGGGGGAAAGGATTGGTAAACACAGCCGGTTGAGTAGTGGCCACATTGGGGGGAGCAGTAGGGGAGGCATGATGTCCTTGCAATGTGTCTTGAGACTCCCACATCTGCCGCATCTGTGGTCAAAGGGGACAATCATCAGTGTAATGACCGTAAACACCATAACACGAACAAGGCTTATTTTTACGAATGGGCCTATCCGGCTTGGGCTGAGTGCCCTATTGCTGGTTAGCAGCGTTAGAGTCAATACCTTGAGGATTAGGTCCACGAGTACTAGGGGATGATTGGTTTTGATTTCCTTCCTCTTCCTTTGAGAGGAAGGAGGATTAGTCACACCATGATGTGCAAATACTTGCCCTGGAGGGGGTGGTAGTTATTGTTGCTGGGGTTGAGAAGGCAAGGGAGGCGGAGGAGCTAGAACACCAGGCTATGGATAAGGATAATGGTTAGGTTGGGAAACATTGAGGTAAGCAGGAGGTTGGGCAAAAGGATGAGGCATGTCGTATCATGGATACATGCTACCTGGAGGGGGAAAAGTGCTGGAGGTGTTGGCCCCTCCCAGAGGGAGGCAATAGCCCATAGGAGGTTGAGTGTATGGATGATAAAGAGCTCAACAATACCGTCAGCAGAATGAGATGCCCCTGGGGCATTAGTGCCACCGGGTCTGGGAAGGTCAGGAAGGATGGTATAAACATAACCAGACTGAGCATAGATCAGGTCATATTTCAAGGCTATTTGGAGGGCGGCTTCTTCATTTTGAGGGAAATGTGATGCGACATCTTTGCCGATGGCAGGTAAGAGAGATTTAAGGAACCAATCCATGTAGACATGATCTCTAAAGGTAGGATCTTGACATAGGCTCTTTCTTCTCCACCATTCCTAAACATGATCGGATAGGCGGGTCGCAGATGATTTACGGAAAGAAGTTAAGTGTTCGGTACTAGTGTCGTATCAGAGAGGGAGTTGGAAATAAGATAAGAAGGCTCAGGCAATGGTCGCAAAGGTGGTATGGGAAGAGGAGATCTGATCAACATACCACTTAGAAGCTTCGCCTGTAAGCGTGCGTTGGAACAACCAAAGATAGATGGAATCATCGGTAATGGAATTGGATGAACACCACATGTGGAAAGATCAGATATGGTTGGTTAGATCTTCTCCAGCAAGGCTGTCAAACTTGGGAATGTCGGAGGGTAGCTTGGTTGGCATGGCAGGCCAACCAACATCATGGTGGATAGGGTCATTGATCAACTGATTAAAATCGGGGAGACTGAGGCCTGCCATGTAAGGGAGCAAGGGGACAGCCGAGGTAGTTCCTGTGGTGGTCCCGCTAGTAGCATTCGTGGCATTATGGCCGGGATTACCGCTAGCGTTAGGCCCTGGAACAGACATAGTGGGTGACAGGGGGATAACCCGAAGTAAGAGGAGAACCCAATGAATCAGAAGAGGAGTCGGAGTGTGGAATCGGAGGAGGACTAACTCGACGACGATGGGAAGGAGTAGGTCGACCAACCGGAAACTGAGGGTGAAGGCTAATAAGTCTCTAGGATATACACCTTGGGGGTGCAATGATGATAAAAAACATGGCACAAAGGGAAGAAGAACAACCAACAAGGGCAGGGAGGTGCAGAATCAAGTGATTACAATTTCGAAACAAGGGCAGAGAGGTGTAATGTCAATTGATTTTACAATGTTTTAAAGTCTTTGCCTAGCGGTGTTAACCAGGCTCTTCTTTTCTTAGGGTGAGTGTGTGGCGTGCTTTAATTTTAATTTTTAAACCCAGACGTTTTGAGAGCAAAAGAAAAAGTGTGCTGCGTAACTGAAAATAAACCTGCGGAGAACCTAAGGAGGCGGGTCTCTCAAAAACTAGTCTAACAGAGGGAAAAAATCTAGTCAAAACACACTGAAAATAAGCCAATAGATCTAAGGTCGGGAGGGACATGAATCTAAAGGGTAAATCTGATAAAAATAGGTGCAGAAAACAGCAAAGAGACAGAGGCAAGGTTGCTGTAAAAGAGGAGGCAAAAAGCTAAAGGTAGTAGGGGAAATGAGGTGACCCTAAAGGCAAACCCAAACAAAAATATATGAGGTGATTTGGATGGAAAAACAGCTGATCTAAAAGGGATCTAAAGATGAGGTATTAGATCTGATAAAGAAATGGCTGAAACTCTAAAAATTTAGACACCTGCAATAGCTAAAACTCTTCCACAAAAAGTGGAGGGTAATGAAGTCATAGGGGGATATATTCCCACTTAGTTGAGTAAAACAAAATAGAAATAGGGCTAAACGGGCGGAGACGGAGGCTGGACAACCCTGACAAAAGCTTCAGACAAACCCAGAAAACTTTCAGAAAATTAATTGCTTCACGATATTACCATAACATGGTGTAATTTATGAGTGATATGCATTTATATGCCAAAGTTACGATTGCATCGTGCTTGGATGCAATCCTGAAACTATGCCATTAAAATTTCATGATATAATTTCTTGTAAATTCATTTCTCCCTTGCCAATATTAAAATACTTTTTGGTATAGGAGATTGATACATCTTGTGCTTGAAAATTTCCCTCATAGATGGCCTCTTTCATCAAAAACATGACCATAACCTTTTTTGAGACGAATCACTTGGCAAACTGCAACATTCACCATGTTAGAGTCGATCTTTACATCCCTCTGTCAGAGATCGTTTCTCTTATTGCATTTCATTGTTTAGGTGTCTCATTCCACTCATTCATCTACATTCCGTTAGGGGCATGCCATTGTCTAACAGAAGGGCTTTGTTTTCTCATTTTCCCTCATGCTTGTACCTGCTGGGTTAGTCAAAATTTCCCAAAATTCATCACAGTTCAGTTCATGTCATTTATAGTCGTAGAAGTTGTTTTGGTCAAAAAGAGTCATTTTAGTTTCTAGGTCTAGGGTGTGGTCTTTCGAAATGTTAAACAATGCCAGCAGGCCATGAGGAGGTTTTCAATAAGTTTTCAGTTCAAAAAATTTCATCGTTAATATGCTCGAGGACGTTTCTTCTTCAAAACTCTGTTTTGAAGAAGAAATTGTCTAAATTTGTTTTTGTAATAAAATGTATCTTTCCACAATGTTGTACTTCACCATGCAAACTCTGGTCATCCTTTGCCAAGTTTCGATGCCACCATTCCTGTAAAATCAACCAATTTCATCATTCAAGCTCCAGAAAGTCAGTGAGGAAACAAAAGGACAAAAGTTGTATTTAATGAAAAAGTGCCAAAGTCAAAAACATTACAAAATGGGTTTTGAAGAAGAAAAAATTAAAACCATGTCTATATGAGATATTTCCCAAGATTATTAATTCATTTGCAACAAATATTTATTGAGAAAATCCAAGAGAAAGTCAAGTTTGGAGTTTGGAGGAACGAAGTCTGCATTTTGAAGGGCCGACTATGTGTTTGAAAACAGTGCGGTGCATTGTCCACAGAGCGTGGCACGTAGAGAAAAAAGACACAGTGTATTTTCCTAAGGGCACGACGCATCCACTGAGTGCGGCACACAGGGTCGACGGGTTTAAAAATCATCATAATTGCTCCAAATTCAAACGATTTCAAACTTGTTTGCTCCAAGTAAGTGTGTGATGCTTGCCCCTGCTGTTAGATCTTATTTGATGATGTTTGGAGGGAAGATTTGAAAGTTTAAAGTTTGAAAATATAAACCCTGTATTTAGATCAAAATCTCCTCCATTGGGTTTTGGAAATTGGTGTTTTGAAATTGCAATTTGGATGCCAAATGTCCTTTCCCATCACTGATCCTTTCCCTTTTATAATTCTACCATTATAGTTAATCCCTTATACCCTTTTATGCCCCTGTGTTAACCCTCTAACCCTATCACTTACCATCACTTCCCTCCATTAACCAAATCCTAATTTTCACATTCAAGGACTGCCTCCATATCCTTGATTTCACTTATATGTTTCCATTTCATTGACTCTTGTTCCTAAAACTACCCCCCATCATTATTACCTATTCCCATATCACTTGTAAAGGTTCTTAATCCCGAAATTCCCCAAACAGTGAGTGACTGTCCTTCCACTCTGAATCACTTGACAGTCTATTGCATTCATGGTGATACTTCCTTGCAGCCTCTCATCTCATATGTGGCACACTTGGTATTGAAAAACAGACTCTTGTTTTGACCATATATTTATCACCACCTATTTGTTAAACACCTTGTTTTCAGCATCATGTCAGAAACAAATTCATCATATGAGCAGGGGTATGAGCAGGACAGTGATTCAACCGCAGAGCTAAATGTACCGAGGAGGTCTCATAAAAGTGGCAGGCACGTCAGGGAGGAGCCTACTTCTTTGGCTCAATTGCAAACATGCCTGCTTGCAATGACATGTTTTCAGCAACATTCATGTTTTCGGTATTGCGAAATGATATCTCAGATTCAGCACCATCCAGAGTTGGTTCGCTTATTTGTCCTACATTTACGTGATGGTCATGTAAACCTTGTTGGAGTGAACTTCACTTTGACACCAGAGACCATTTCTGAGGCGACCGGGATACCAAACATTGGTGAGGAGTGGAATAAGAGACAGCAGCTGGATAGAGCATATTATGAACCTTACATCAGGCCTGGATATTTGAGGCAGTTGAGCAGGGTATTCCCATTTCGGTTTCTGAAGGAGTCCTATGCGCCATTAATGAAACTCATCATTAGATACTTCAGCTATGAGGGTAGATTCTCGCGCCTTTATGCATACCATGTCAGACTCTTAATGCATTTCACGAGGGTGCGACTGATGAATATTCCATACTTCATGTGCCGAAACATAGATCGTATGACTACCCTTGTGCAGAAGAAGACTTCGGAGCAGCAGCATAACAACATTTATCATTACGCACTCATCAAAATCATCATGGTACATCAGCTTGGATTGCAAGGCATCACATGGGATGAGTTCATTTCCCGTGACTTCTTTACAGCCCCCCAGCCTCCTCCCGAGATTGTTCATGATGAGGCAGAGCCTTCACATCAGTTTGAGGTTCCTAAGAATGAGCCTATCAGTGCTCCAGTGTGTGTGACATATCAAAGAGGCCACAGAGCCTTATTTGCAGCAGCACGGCGAGTATTATCTTCACCAGGGGTGGAAGGGGTCTCGTTATCTTCATCAGCAGCGCGAGTACTATCTCCACCTTCCATGGAAGGGGTCTCGCCTTCTACATCATCACAGGTACAGGACAAAGGAAAGAAGCCTATGCACGATGAGGGCCCCTCGGGAGGCCAAGACACTGACTTTATACTCATCGATGTTGATTTGAGCTCTCCCGACTCAAAGCTGAAAGAAATCATCTAGGAACAAAAGGCTGAGATTGACACTTTGACCGTGAAGTTTCAGAGAGCTCAGTGGGTTATAAATTACTTGGAGCATCAGAATAAACAACTGGAGGATCAGCAGACACTCATAGATTTGCGGCAAATCCGTGAAGACCGTGAATTGGCTCGAAAGAGACCAGGTGACATGACACCATTTGAGAAAGAGACTCGCCTTACGCACGTCAAAATTCATCTGTAAAAGCTCTTGGAGAAGTCCAATAGGGAAAAAGACATGCTCACACATATGAAAAGTCACTATTGGGCCCGCACACACGTTTGCAGAGCAAAAATGAAGATCTTGAAGGCGAGGTTGAAAAAAGCACTAAAAAGTTGGAAAAGGCCGGATCCACTCCGAATCTTGGCCGAAGCTTCCTTAGCTGAGCATGAGACATGATGGGAGACCTTCAATCCAAATTTCAGCAAAATTCGAGAAGATTTTTTCATTTTGAAAATTTTGGTTGCAAAACAGGTTTTTCCGCCTGACGCGTCGCGCCACCCGACGCGCGCTTATGATTGGGACATCTTCTGGAGGAAAAATTTGCATTTTTGGGTTTTTCATGATATATTATGTATGTTCAGGAATGGTCGAAGCATTTCATCAAATTCTAGGCTGCCTAAAGGGCCAAAAACACCTTGAAAATGGCCTTTCTGCCACTTTTTGCACCAACAGGAACCAGGCTTGGGAGATTGCAGTTTTGGAGGGGGAAATGACATCCAAATTGAAAAATTCCACTTGGGTTGGATAGCAGACATCTAGGGATTTCCAACGAGCTATCATGAGCTCAATTTGGACTTCGAGAAGTTCCCCAAAAATCAGGCTCAAAGTGGCGCGACACATTGAGTTTTTGAGCGCGGCGCATAGAGAAATTTTGCCTCATTTTCACTCTTCAGCTCAGAAATTCGCCCAGTTTTGACTAGTTTTACTTTTCCATGTGATGATTAACCTACCATGATGTAATTTGATGACTATGATGTAAATTTGGCATGTTTTTACTTGTTCTAGAGGGTTCATTCACTAAAAAGTGAAAATTAAGTGAATGGATCAGTTTCCTAGCATATAGAGGCAAGTTGTTTGGCTGCCTAGATTTTAGCTCCATGTTTAGAATTGGTTGAAACAGCTCCTAGAAGGATGAGCTCGACCCCTAGAGGCATGGGATGGGGTTAGTATGGTCTATATATTTTATTTTCTGAGACATTTTCAGGGTTGGATACTTGGGAAAAGTTTGGCACCTCATTGTACATTCATTTCTGATTTTTGGCAAAGGAAAGACCGGAGTTTTGCAGCACTTGTTGGGATCCTTGTGGCTTCTAAGTTTTGATGATGTTATTCTCATGTTATTGTAAGTTTCATTAATTTTATATGTGTTCCATTTCCCTTCTCTATGCTTCTGAATTAAATAAATCAGTAATTGAGGTAGAATTCATTAGTTTGCTAGTGCTCTGCCTTAAAATTTTGTTTAGTTTTACATGCTTTTCGTCATTTTGAAGAGGATCCTTGCACTCTCTTTCCCTCTTCAGCTCCTCAGTAGTATTTTCCATCCATTCATTGAAATATAAGACATCAAAGTCATTTCCTACCCTGCCCCAACTTGAACTCTGCAAGAATTTGGCCTCATCCCCAAGCCCAAAATTGTTTTTCCCTTTTTCCAAAAAAAACCCCTAAAAATCAAAATCAAACCCTCCTATTTGTTTATCTAGCCTAAGATCAGTTGTTTTTTTATTCATCTCAAGCCCCTTTGAATATTTTAATTGAGATCAACCCGGAGAGAGCCCTCTCCTATCCTCGTAGGGCTAGCTACGAGGCTGAGCGTGGTTTGGTGTTGTCCTTCTTCTGCTTTATTTCAGCCTAAGGTGGATTTGGGAACTAACATAGTGGTGACCATACTGAGGAGAAAATGGTTTGCTTGTTGGTGTTATTTGTTTCATAAGTTACAGACGGAGTCTGAAGTCACGCCAGGTAGCTTTCGAAACGCTTTTTCCTTGCATTAGCGGAAGTAGATAAACGTTGCTTCAGTCAATCTCCGGTTTATCTTGTGAACATGACATTTGACTTGTAAATTACCCCAGTATATTACATCGTTCTAGACTTTTGGGTGATTGAGTCTAGAATTTGATAGGCTGAATAGATCGGTTTTGTCCTTTGATTTTTGAATAGATCAACACACTGGCTTCCAGAAGACATACTAGATCAAATCCCGATCCTGATCCGCCTCCAGTATATGAGAATCCCAATCTGATTTCAAGAATCCTCCATCGAGAAATTCCCGTGATCCCTTTGTTTAAATCTCATTCATACCCTATTGTATTTAAATTCATTGAAGATATTGAGTTTGATGATCGGTTCGAGTTGTTGTTATTTGAAACCAAATCTCAAAGTGCTACTGGTTCTACCATCATAAATCCTGAGTTTATCAAGTATCTTGAGGTTGAAAAAGCTAATAGATCCATTGATAGTTACATTTTGAATCTTCAGAACTCTATTGTGGCAACGAATATCCTGAATTCATAGAGTCCGCATCTGAAACTCTTGGTCCATCAGTATTACATCAGATTCACAAGTTCATGCTGAACCTTCTTTCATTCCTACCATTCCCATACAACCATCCATTTCTGATCAGCAATCAGCAGTAGTTCCTCCTCCATATCCACCACATACACCTCATACACCTACTGCTCCTTCTCCACCCATTTCTCCAAGACAGATCATAAATCCACCAAGAGCAATGGCTGCTAGATTCGCACCTCTTGTTTTGCCAGCAAACTTGGATCCCATGCCCGCTGATTATCAGAGTAAAATTCCTTTGTTTTATGGTACTCCTCAAAGTGTGCCCACTCAGCAGCATATTGATAGAATGACAAACTTTTTGGACCTCCATGAAATTGATGAAGAGAATGTCTCCATGAGATTGTTTGTGCAAACTTTTGGAGGTGAGGTACGCAAGTGGTTTAGAGCTTTGTAGCCCAGAAGTATTAATACATTAGAAGAGCTTCAAAGACAGTTTCTAGATTGGTGGGAAAATAAGAAAGATCCACTTCAAATCACTTCTGAGTATACCAAGATCAAGCGCAATCCTGGTGAGTCCGTCCAAGACTATATTATCAGATTTAATGCGGTTTATAATGCAATTCCTGATGACTTGAGGCCTTCTAAGAAATCAGCTATGTTAAAATTCCTGGATGGTTTTGATCCGGAGATGGCTTATTCATTACGAGACAGAGATCCGCCCACTTTAGAGGACATGCAAAAGATTGCCGTGAGTGTTGAGGAAAATTTGAATGATAAGAGAGCTAGATTGAAAGTAGAGAAGAAAGTTGTGATAAAGGAAGAAGCTTCTACATCTACAGATCAGATACTTCGCAAAGTGGAAAAAATGTTCGAAAGGTTCACTCTTGATAAGCCCGAACCGCAAATTCGAAATCCCAACTTCCGTGGTCAGCAGCAGTCCCAATTCAGGATTAAGCAACGAGAACAGTGAGCACAAGAACCAGCAGTCTAGCAGCAAGTAAAGACACCTCTTCAGCAGAATTTTTTTGGTCAGGATTCAGATGATGAAGATGATGTAGTAGGGGAGGAAAATCATTTCTTTAATCCTGATGATTTTCCCATTTATATCACCGAAGATGATGAGTATGCAGAAAGTTCAGCAGTACAAAGATATGAGGATTTTATCTTGGCTAATGATGCTGCTCTTGAGGAAGAGTCGAATCAGTATCAGAGAGGTTATATGAATGCATTGTCAGCCCAGCAGAAGCAATATTCTCTCAGAAATAGAGATGTACCAGTCAATCCAATCCAAAAAAGAAAGGAAGTTTCAGCACCTAAAAATGATTCACCTGTGCACAAAAGAAAGCAAAAGAGATAGTTGATCTCGCTGCCACAAAGTCATCATTAGCAGAAAAATCAAATCAGCCAATCACATCAAAGGAGAAGGCTGAAAATAAATATTTTCTAGCCAAAGAGATCGAAAATACTTCAGCCTTTATTTTGGAGAATGAAATTTCTAAATTGAAGGTATCCATTCCCTTAACTGAACTAATGAGGAACAGCAGTTATAAGGGTCAAGTCTCCAAAATTTTGAATTTCGATCCCATGTCTGATATGGTGAATATTGAAGATGATCAATCAGAACTGATATTTGGACCAGCTTTAGATGGTGAGTCTCCGGACAGCGAAGTGCCTCCTTTTTATATTAGTCTTCGATTGCATGAGTTTGTATTGCATAATGCCATGTTCGATTCCGGTGCTTCCCATAATCTTATGCCGAAAGCAATCATGGAGAAGTTGGGTTTAGACATTACCAAGAAGTACCATGATCTTTATTCATTTGATTCTAGCAGAGTGAGATGTATTGGGCTCATTAAAGACTTGGTTGTAAGTTTGGATCAGATTCCCACAAAGAATGTTTTGATGGACGTTGTTGTAGCAGACATTCCTCCGAGATTTGGTATGTTGCTTTCCAGATCTTGGGGAGAAAAATTGAAAGGGAAACTACAATTAGATTTCTCCTACGCGACGATTCCCGTGTTTGGCCAAATGAGAAAGTTGTACCAGGAACAAAAAATGAAGTATATGATTACGACCAAGGAGAAACCGGTCAATCATCCAATTAATTATGTACATACAGATCTAGAGTCTTTTGTTTTGTTTTTCGATAGTTTCAATGATGTAGATAGTCAGTTAGTTCAAGAAAAAGATATTCCAGAGATTACCGAGAATTTTAGAGAAGTTTTGTAGAAAGAAAGGCAAAAGCTGGAAAGCACAGTTGAGAAATCAGCTAAAGATAGTGGACAACAAGCAGAAAAAACAGAGCTAGCACAATTTCAACACTTAGAGGATGATGAAGAGGGTCTATGGACCATGGATTTCGATGGTGCAGTCGGGAGTGATGCTGCTGGGATTGGTATTTGGGTACGCATCCCTTTCTCCGCTCCAAACAAGGTACCGAGAAATGTACGGGTATGTTCTTACAAATTAGCATTTGATTGTTAAAATAATGAGGCTGAGTATGAAGCTCTGATTGCTGGCCTAAAGATTCTTAGAAAGCTGAATGCTAAGAGAATTGCAGTCTATGGCGACTCTAAATTGGTGATTAAGCAAGTAAAGGGCGAATATCAAACGAAACATCCCTGGATGCGGGCTTACCGGAACGCTGTCCTTGATATTTTGAAGCAGTTTTCAGATTATACCTTGAATTGTATTCCTCGCATTCAAAATGGAATTGCAGATGCACTTGCTAAGGCAGAAAGTAACTTGAAGATCCCAATGAATTCAAGTAATAAGTTCAAAATCCATGTGAAGCACGTCCTACCGTCCCGGATAATCAAAGATGTTGGCAATTTTTCCAAGATGATGATGAGATTAATGATTTTCTGCAAAGTAAAGGTAAGTTCAAAGATACCTCAATCGATGTAGAATATGATAATGGTGATGATGTTCAAGTAAATCAAATGGAGGTGTTGCATCTGAAAGATAACATTATTCCTAAAGGTTTGATACCTTTAGAAGAGCTCTTCGATCAGGATGATGTGGCGAAGAAACCAACCTTACGGCCGACTGAAAAAGGAATTGAGGATGTAAATATTGGGACAGCTGAAGACCCCAAAATGGTGAAGTTATCCAAATCGTTGCCACCGGAGGTAAAAGCCAAATATGTGAGTTTGTTGTCTTCATTTGCTGATGCTTTCTCTTGGGATTACTCAGATTTAAAGATGTATGACACCAATATAATCCAACATACTATCCCTATTAAGCCTAATCAGAAGCCTTTCAGACAAAAGCTAAGAAGAATCAATCTGAAGTTGCCGCCATCGATTGAGAAGGAGGTAAACAGGTTGTACAAAGCAGGAGTCATTGTTCCCATCAGATTTTCTGATTGGATTTCCAATTTAGTGCCAGTGCGGAAAAATACAGGTGAGATTCGGTTGTGTATTGATTTCCGAAAATTGAAAAAGGTGTCATTGAAGGACAATTATCCATTGCCTAAGATGGATCATATATTGCAGCGAGTAGTGGGTGCATCTCGGATGTCACTACTCAACGGTTATTCTGGATATAACCAAATTTTGGTTCATGAGGACGACCGCGACAAAACAGCATTCACAACTCCGTGGGGAACATTCCAATATGCCAAGATGCCATTCGGTTTGAAGAATGTTGGTGCAACTTTCCAGCGGGCGATGGACATGGCTTTTGCGAATGAAAAAGATGTTTTCCTTGTTATATACCTTGATGATTTGACGGTTCTTTCCAATTCAGATGAAGAGAATATGTATCACTTGAAAGTTGTTTTTCAAAAATACAGAAAATATGGTGTCTCGCTTAATCCTAAAAAGAGCTTGTTCGCCATGGATGAAGGTAAATTACTTGGTCACATTATTTCCAAATATGGCATTCGTATTGATCCAGCACGTGTTGAATCAATCCAGCAAATTGACCCTCCCAGGAATAAGAAGGAGATTCAGTATTTTAATGGTAAGATGAACTTTTTGCACCGTTTTGTCCCAAACCTTGCTGAACATTGAAGAGAAATAACAAATATGCTAAAAAAGGACAGCCAAGTGAAGTGGACTGAAGATGCGGTAAAGTCCTTTAATTTGGTGAAGTTGGCACTATCTTCAGCTCCAGTGTTAATCAGCTCGGATTACACCCAAGACTTTATTTTGTTTTCCTTCGGTTCGGAACATACCATGGTAGCTATGTTAATGCAGAAAATAGATGGACATGAGAAGCCTATAGCATTTTTCAGTCAAACTATTAGAGACGCAGCCTTGAAATACAACATCATTGAGAAACAAGCTCTGGCACTGGTAAAGGCATTGAAGGATTTTTTGCATTCCCATATTTTAGCTTATGTTCCTAACGCTGCCGTGAAAGATGTTTTAGTACAGACTGATCCGGAAGGAAGATGTGGTAAGTGGATCGCAGCTTTGTTGGAATATGATGTGGAAATAAGGCCTACGAAGCTTATAGAGGGACAGGGGCTGGCGAAGCTTATGGCTGAATCGAATTTGCATGCGCTAGACATAAATCTGATTGCTGCTATGTCTGATGAGGATGAGGAGAATTCGCCACTTCAGGTATTGGAAATGTTTGTAGATTCCCCATGGTATTCAAATATCGTGTATGTTCTTCAAAATATGTCATCACCGCCCGGCATGACTAGAAACAAAGGTAGAACTTTGAAACTGAAGGCTGCAAAATTTTTCATTTTGAATTCTGCACTTTTTTGGAAAGATCCGGGTGGTGTGTTATTGAATTGTTTGGTGGAGGAAGAAGCGAAGAAGGTAATGGAAGATTTTCATAAAGGCGACTGCGAGGGTCATCATTTTTGGAAGACAACTACCAATAAGATTTTGAGAGCAGGTTACTATTGGCCGACATTGTTTTTTGATGTCTATAAGAAAGTCAAAGGCTGCCATGAGTGCCAGATTTTCGAAGGAAGACAAAAATTACAGCCATTGCCACTCAATCCTATTGAGGTAAGTGCCCCTTTCCAGCAATGGGGTTTGGATTTCATTGGGGAAATCCATCCTCCTTCATCAGGACAACATAGATGGATTCTAACAGCCACTGATTACTTTACAAAATGGATCAAAGCAGTTCCTACAAGGCAAGCCACCGATTCGGTAATTATTTCTTTCCTTGAGAACAACATTTTGTCTCGTTTTGGTTGCCCGAGTAAATTGATCACTAATAATGCAGCGGCTTTTAAATCAAGAAAGATGATTGATTTTTGAGCTAATTATAAAATTATTTTGGGACATTCAACCGCCTATCATCCGCAAGGAAATGGTTTGGCGGAATCTTCCAATAAGTCTCTAGTCAATATCATTAAAAAGTTGTTGGACATCAATAAGAAGAGTTGGCATAAGAAGCTGGTAAATGCGCTATGGGCTGATCGGGTAAGTCAAAAGAAGTCCATTGGTATGTCCCCCTTCGAGTTAGTTTATGGAGTAGATACAGTCTTTCCTACCTCACTTGCTATTTCGGTGGTCAAGCTTCTTCAGGAGGCTGGTAGTGAAGAAAGCCATATGCAGAGAAGGATAATTCAGATGATTAATTTGCAGCAAACAAGACAAGAGGTCTTCTAAAACACATTTAAGTTGCAGGAGAGAATCAAAAAGATCTATGACAGGAAATCGAAGGCAGATAAATTCCAGTTAGAGGAAGTGGTACTGAAGTGGGATGCTAGGAATGAGGACAAAGGTAAACACAGTAAGTTTGAAAACCTCTGGAAAGGTCCATTCAAGATTGCAGCATATCGAGGTCGGAACACCTTTCTTTTGAAGGAGATGAATGGTGAAGACTGTCCAGGAGGGCCGGTCAATGGTCGGCTGCTAAAGCGGTACCATTTCTAAGATGTTTTCTGCTGATCACATTGTCATTGTACATATCATGCTTTTCAATTTCAATGAAATTGTGCACTGTATTCTTTTCTTCAGTCTGGGGCCCGAAGTGAAGGCTATAATTCTAAAGAAGGATTTCAGTTTTCGTTTGAGTCAGTTTACTCGGTTTGGTTCAGTCATTTCTGTTTTAAAAGTTGAGCCAGTTTGAGTCAAGGTTTCAGTCAAATAAATTCAGCCAACAGTCTTGAGTTGTTTTGTCAAAATAATGGACTCCATAGTCCAATGGATGAAAGCACTGGTCTGCTCTTCCAAAGATCTGTCGTTCTTGGCACCTCCAAGGAGCTACCATCCCCATTGGAGCCAATGTTAGAGTCGGTCTTTACATCCCTCCGTCAGAGATCATTTATCTTATTGAATTTCGTTGTTTAGGTGTCTCATTCCGCTCATTCATCTGCATTCCGTTAGGGGCATGCCATTGTCTGACGGAAGGGCTTTGTTTTCTCATTTTCCCTCATGCTTGTACCTGCTGGGTTATTCAAAATTTCCCAAAATTCATAAAAGTTCAGTTCATGTCATTCATAGTCATAGAAGTTGTTTTGTTCAAAAAGAGTCATTTTAGTTTCTAGGTCTAGGGTGTGGTCTTTCGAAATGTTAAACAATGCCCGCAGGCCATGAGGAGGTTTTCAATAAGTTTTCAGTTCAAAAATTTTCATCGTTAATATGCTCGAGGACGTTTCTTCTTCAAAACTCTGTTTTGAAGAAGAAATTGTCTAAATTTGTTTTTGTAATAAAATGTATCTTTCCACAATGTTGTACTTCACCATGCAAACTCTGGTCATCCTTTGCCAAGTTTCGATGCCACCATTCCTGTAAAATCAACCAATTTCATAATTCAAGCTCCAGAAAGTCAGTGAGGAAACAAAAGGACAAAAGTTGTATTTAATGAAAAAGTGTCAAAGTCAAAAACATTACAAAATGGGTTTTGAAGAAGAAAAAATTAAAACCATGTCTATATGAGATATTTCCCAAGATTATTAATTCATTTGCAACAAAGAGTTATTGAGAAAATCCAAGAGAAAGTCAAGTTTGGAGTTTGGAGGAACAAAGTCTGTGTTTAGAAGGGCCGACTGTGTGTTTGAAAATAGCACAGCGCATTGGGATAGCCGCGGCGCATCCACAGAGCGCGACGCGTAGAGCAAAAAGACACAGTGTATTTTCCTAAGGGCGCGGCGCACCCACTGAGCGCGGCGCATTGGGCTTGCGCACGGTGCATAGGGTCGACGAGTTTAAAAATCATCATCATTGCTCCAAATTCAAACGATTTCAAACTTGTTTGCTCCAAGTAAGTGCGTGATGCTTGCCCCTACTGTTAGATCTTATTTGATGATGTTTGGAGGGAAGATTTGAAATTTTAAAGTTTGAAAATATAAACCCTATATTTAGATCAAAATTTGCTCCATTGGGTTTTGGAAATTGGTGTTTTGAAATTGAAATTTGGATGCCAAATTTCCTTTCCCATCACTGATCCTTTCCCTTTTATAATTCTACCATTATAGTTAATCCCTTATACCCTTTTATGCCCCTGTGTTAACCCTCTAACCCTATCACTTACCATCACTTCCCTCCATTGAAAAAATCCTAATTTCCACATTCAAGGACTACCTCCATATCCTTGATTTCACTTATATGTTTCCATTTCATTGACTCTTGTTCCTAAAACTACCCCCCATCACTATTACCTATTCCCATATCACTTGTAAAGGTTCTAAACCCCGAAATTCCCCAAACAGTGAGTGACTGACCTTCCACTCTGAATCACTTGACAGTATATTGCATTCATGGTGATACTTCCTTGCAGCCTCTCATCTCATATGTGGCACACTTGGTATTGAAAAACAGACTCTTGTTTTGACCATATATTTATCACCACCTATTTGTCAAACACCTTATTTTCAGCATCATGTCAGAAACAAATTCATCATATGAGCAGGGATATGAGCAGGATAGTGATTCAAACGCAGAGCTAAATGTACCAAGGAGGTCTCATAAAAGTGGCAGGCACGTCAAGGAGGAGCCTACTTCTTTGGCTCAATTGCAGGCCTGCCCGCTTGCAATGACATGTTTTCAGCAACATTCATGTTTTCGGTATTGCGAAATGATATCTCACATTCAACACCATCCAGAGTTGGTTCGCTTATTTATCCTACATTTACGTGATGGTCATGTAAACCTTGCTGGAGTGAACTTCACTTTGACACCAGAGACCATTTCTGAGGCGACCGGGATACCAAACATTGGTGAGGAGTGAAATAAGAGACAACAACTGGATAGAGCATATTATGAACCTTACATCAGGCCTGGATATTTGAGGCAGTTGAGCAGGGTATTCCCATTCTGGTTTCTGAAGGAGTCCTATGCGCCATTAATGAAACTCATCATTAGATACTTCAGCTGTAAGGGTAGATTCTCGCGCCTTTATGCATACCATGTCAGACTCTTAATGCATTTCACGAGGGTGCGACTGATGAATATTCCATACTTCATGTGCCGAAACATAGAGCGTATGACTACCCTTGTGCAGAAGAAGACTCCGAAGCAGCAGCATAACAGCATTTATCATTACGCACTCATCAAAATCATCGTGGTACATCAGCTTGGATTGCAGGGCATCACATGGGATGAGTTCATTTCCCGTGACTTCTTTGCAGCCCCCCAGCCTCCTCCTAAGATTTTTCATGATGAGGCAGAGCCTTCACATCAGTTTGAGGTT
Source organism: Pinus albicaulis (assembly GCA_034641835.2). NCBI lineage: Eukaryota > Viridiplantae > Streptophyta > Pinopsida > Pinales > Pinaceae > Pinus > Pinus albicaulis. The sequence continues at coordinate 810,415,673 of CM076574.1, read as the reverse complement.
CCTGAGACTGAGCCTATCAGTGCTCCAGTGTGTGTGACATATCAGAGAGGGCACATAGACTTATTTGCAGTAACACAACGAGTACTATCTTCACCAGGGGTGGAAGGCGTCTCGTTATCTTCATCAGCAGCGCGAGTACTATCTCCACTTGCCATGGAAGGGGTCTTGCCTTCTACATCAGAACAGGTACAAGACAGAGGCAAGAAGCCTATGCACGATGAGGGCCCCTCAGGAGGCCAAGACACTGATTTTATACTCATCGATGTTGATTCGAGCTCTCCCGAATCAACGCTGAAAGAAATCATCCAGGAACAAAAGGCTGAGATTGACACTTTGACCGTGAAGTTGCAGAGAGTTCAGTGGGTTATAAATTACTTGGAGCAGCGGAATAAACAACTGGAGGATCAGCAGACACTCATAGAGTTGCGGCAAATTCGTGAAGACCGTGAATTGGCCCGAAAGAGACCAGGTGACATGACACCATTTGAGCGAGAGACTCGCCTTACGCACATCAACATTCATCTGGAAAAGCTCTTGGAGAAGTCCAATAGGGACAAAGACATTCTCAGACATATGAAAAGTCACTACTGGGCCCGCACACACGTTTGCAGAGCAAAAATGAAGATCTTGAAGGTGAGGTTGAAAAAAGCACTAAAACGTCGGAAAAGGCCGGATCCACTTCGAATCTTGGACGAAGCTTCCTTGGCTAAGCATGAGACATGATGGGAGACCTTCAATCCAAATTTCAGCAAATTTCGAGAAGATTTTGTCATTTTGAAAATTTTGGTTGCAAAACAGGTTTTTCCGCCTGACGCGCGCTTATGATTAGGACATCTTCTGGAGGAAAACTTTGCATTTTTGGGTTTTTCATGATATATTATGTATGTTCAGGAATGGCCGAATAATTTCATCAAATTTTGGGCTGCCTAAAGGGCCAAAATCACTCCAAAAATGGCCTTTCTGCCACTTTTTGCACCAGTAGGAACCAGTCTTGGGAGATTGCAGTTTTGGAGGGGCAAATGACATCCAAATTGAAAAATTCCACTTGGGTTGGATAGCAGACATCTAGGGATTTCCAACGAGCTATCATGAGATGAATTTGGACTTCAAGAAGTGCCCCACAAATAGGCTCAAAGTGGCGCGACGCATAGAGTTTTTGAGCGCGGCGCATAGAGAAATTTTGCCTCATTTTCACTCTTCAGCTCAGAAATTCACCCAGTTTTGACTAGTTTTAATTTTTCATGTGATGATTGACCTACCATGATGTAATTTGATGAATATGATGTAAATTTGGCATGTTTTTACTTGTTCTAGAGGATTCATTCACTAAAAAGTAAAAATTAAGTGAATGGATCAGTTTCCTAGCATATAGAGGCAAGTTGTTTGGCTGCCTAGATTTTAGCTCCATGTTTAGAATTGGTTGAAACAGCTCCTAGAAGGATGAGCTCGACCCATAGAGGCATGGGATGGGGTTAGTATGGTCTATATATTGTATTTTCTGAGACCTTTTCAGGGTTGGATACTTGGGAAAAGTTTGGCACCTCATTGTACATTCATTTCAGATTTTTGGCAAAGGAAAGACCAGAGTTTTGCAGCACTTGTTGGGATCCTTGTGGCTTCTGAGTTTTGATGATGTTCTTCTCATGTTATTTTAAGTTTCATTAATGTTATATGTATTCCATCCTTCTCTATGCTTCTGAATTAAACAAATGAGTAATTGAGGTAGAATTCATTGATTTGCTGGTGCTCTGCCTTAAACTTTTGTTTAGTTTAATATGTTTTCGTCAGTTTGAAGAGGATCCTTGCACCTTCTTGCCCTCTTTAGCTTCTCAGCAGTATTTTCTATCCATTCATTGAATCTAAGACATCAAATTCATTGCCTACCCTGCCCCAACTTGAACTCTGCAAGAATTTGGCCTCATCCCCAAGCCCAAAATTGTTTTTCCCTTTTTCCAACAAAAACCCCTAAAAATCAAAATCAAACCCTCCTATTTTTTTATCTAGCCTAAGATCAGTTGTTGTTTTAGTCATCTCAAGCCCCTTTGAATATTTTCATTGAGATTGACCCGGAGAGAGCCCTCTCCTGTCCTCGTAGGGCTAGCTACGAGGCTGAGCGTGGTTTGGTGTTGTCCTTTTCCTGCCTTATTTTAGCTTGAGGTGGATTTGGGAACTAACACCAACGACTAGTTTTCGCATCCCCTACGTGCTTGGCCTATCTGCTACGCTAGGGTCAATTATCTACATCTTCTACGCATCCTCCCCCAACATAGGCTTGCTTCCTAGGTAACTTATGACCAACGACAAAGTTTCCTGACATTCGTTATCCCAAGAGAACCTTACTGTTTGTGTAAGTGAGTTTTTAAGAAGGGCTATAGTCAGAGCATATTTCCGAACGAACCTCCTGTAATAACCTGCGTGGCCAAGGATTAAACGTAGCTATTTTTTTTTTGTAGGGGCTGTCGGATATATGAGAGCTCTGATTTTTGTACCTATAGCCGGTGTAGTGTGCATTTTAATGCTACTTTCCCGTGGACGAATCAGTTTGGTGCCCGTGTGCAGCCCTAAGTTGGAAGTAGCTCGTGGGTCAGCCTGACCTTCTTCTGGGGTTAGGGCGCAGTAGTTGATCATTCCTAGCTCCTTCAGGTCCCACATGGGTAGTTCAGGTGCCATATACAGATGCAATTTACTCCATGCCATCGTGTCAGTATCCTGCAGAGCTGTTGGTGCTTCGAATCGCAAGGTCAACCTAGCGCGACACTTCCCAATCCTGGAATGCTTCCTCTTGGGTGTCCCACCATCGTGTAGGTTTCTTACGCATGGCTAGTTTAACGGCCCATAGCCTTTGTTCCCTTGGGACTGCAGCTTCGAATACTTGTAAGAATTCCTTAACATTACCCAAGCCGTCAAAGTAAGGTAGGTCCCTTACCTCTGAGGAAACGCAACGGAAGTATTTTGTGACCCAAAGACAATGCAGCGCAGAGACATCATGTAACCAGTTATGCCAATTCTCTACCTCCTCAACGGGATCAAAGAATAATTCATTATCCTCCTCCCAGCAAATTACTTCATCCACTGTTGGGTTGACCACATCCCGCGCAATTAACTTATAGATATAGTCCACATCTTCCTCCTTGGGTACTGGTTCAGTGTAGCGCTTAACTTCCGTAGGGTCTAATGGTACTATCACCCTTGTGCCATTATTTTCAAACACCATGCTTCTCTTTTTTAAGTTAATGATACCACCCATGTCGATGGCCCAATCCAATCCTAGTAGCGCAGGGTAGGGGTCTGCATCTTCTACAATCTGAATGACTTCAAAGTTAGCCTAGAGCTTGACCCCTGCAATATCTACCATAATCCCTGATAGCCTCCCTAAAGGTACGATCTTCTTTTGATTAGCCATGCGTAGCTGGATAGTGGACCATTCCAACTTTGGTTCGCCCATTCGTTGCCAAGTTTATTTAGGTAATACATTGGCATCCGATCTGAGGTCCAAAATAACCCTGTCCATCTCGTAATCACCAATTTGTGCCGTTAGTCGCATCTCCCTCCCAGTGCATTTCTTATATCTGGATAGTTTGTGCACATCCTTAATATCTAGGGACATGATAGGGTGCGTTGCACAACTATCTATTATTTCCTGAAGATTCTGCACAACTTTTGGGTTGCGCAACAACTTCATACATGCCTGCAAGAAAGGTTTGACCTCCTCATCTGCCTTAAGGTTCGCAAGGAGTAGGGACGTAGATGCCTCTGTCCCAATAAAGTCCCTGCGAGCTGCTATAAATGTTTCTATTTCTTTGTCTAGGTCAAGCCCTTCTTGTTTGCTAACTGCCTTACGGATCAGAGGTTCAGTTTCAACCTTCTCCCTAGTCCCTCTAGGAGCCAATCCACTACGCGTAACAACATTTACACTTGGATCCTTATCCCGCAGCTTAGTCTTAACCCTCTGCACATTCTGTGTAGGTGGTAGTTGCTTCTCCCATATTTTTGCTATCAAGACTGGACAATATTCAAGCATATGGTCCATCTGTCTGTAGTACCTATAGGACTGTCTTGTAGGGTTCAGACAATACCTCGCAAAGTGCCCTGCATCTCCATAGTTATAGCGGATCAATTTCCCCTGGCCTCGACCTGCACTTCCACTTCGGCCTCCTCCCCTGCTTCCGGAGGGGGAGCCTCCCATTCCTGCAAGAGTTTTTGGTGACGCGGGGTCTGACTGTACCCTATACAAGTTCCCTCGATCTATCATTAGATCATAGGTTCGACAGTTCTGCTCATCATGCCCTACTGACCGACAGAACCAACACCATTGTTGCTTCCGCTTTAGGATGTATGCGCTCAGACGGGGGTAGTGGTTTGTATCATGCAGCCCTGCTACGCGGCAATCCTCGCACCATAACGCCGGTCCGCTTGGGCCTCGTCGTACTGGGCTGGGTCCTTCGCTTGATCTAGGGCACATCGGACTAGGTCCTCCTGTTTTCAAGTTGTTTGTCGACAGCGATCACAGATCCTTCGTATTTCCTGATACTCGACATCATATGCACCATAGATCTGCGCTAGCTTCCCTCCCTCGTTCCTTTCGTAGGTCCTGAATCTCCATGTGCATTGCCCCGAGCTGCTCCTGAATTTGTTGTACTCCTAACGAGGTATCTTCTATGGGCGTATCTTCTAGTTTCATAGCAGCTTCCAAAGCTTTGTCCTGTGATTCAAAATTCTGGTGGCCCATAGGTACGCACAGGTGAGGTAGCAGCATAGCGATGAACCAATCCATATGTTGTATGTCGTCATACTTAAATTCTCCTTCTCTGATAGATTTCTTTAGGCGCTGATCAACTTCCCATACAGACTCAATCATTCCTTGCTTGAAATATTTCACGTCTGTTACGATCTGCGAATAGGACTTAGGCTTTCAGAATTGTTGTTTCAGAGCCTCCTTAATATCTTGAATAAATGCGCTTCCGTTTTGAGATATGTATCGCATATACCAGTCCAGGTATAATAGTGCCCTCTTCACAGTATCACTTGCCACATTTTGCACAGTCCATACTGAGTCTGCAACAAACCAAAATCGGTCCATGTCCTCATCTTTTGCACCTTTGAAGGTGGGTAAATTCAAGTGCGCCAACATATCTTCTTCTGGTGGGTTTTCGGACAAGGTTTTACCCTTAAGTGGTCCGGAAGGCGGTGTAGCTGGTGGTTTTTGTGCAGCTATTCCTTCTACCGAACTATAGATAGATCTATCCCCTTACTATGCTTTTCTTCTCATCCTTCCAATAATTATTGGCATTACCCGACCCCCTTCTCAAAATGCTCCCGATCCTGACAACGGAACCATTTGTTGGCTCAAGGAGTCCTGACCCAGGTTCGGAGGTTAAGGTTTGCCAACAAACCCCTATACTACTGGCCCTTTTGGCAGTGACCTGCTTGCGCAGGTCAAAGTCTCACCCGAAGTAGTATGGGTGGGTGCTGGAACTAGGTTTCCGCACCCTGACAGAGGATAGGTAAGCCAAGAAGAGCTGCATCCGACTTTATAATGACCAGATCGCCTATCTCAGAACCTGATCTATAGACCTCCTTCGCATCCACATGCGCAAGGTCAACTATACTTACTGTACTCAACAAATCATATACTTCTAAAATAGTAGTGCATCATTACAGTTATTCTTTGCATAAAACATAACAGAATAGACCCAGATGCAGAAGAAACACTTAACACAATACTTTTACAGCTTAACGCAGAATATGCATAACACAACAGTTATCAAAGATTCACATCAACAGTACAAATACATTCAACTACGCAACAACCTTTCTCATTCATTAATCCTTTAGTTCCTTGTTACAATACCTAAACCCGACCTGCGCACACAGCAGCAGGGTCCGCACACAACAGGACTTGGGATCTTTGTGCACACAGCCAGCAGGAGTCCTTTCGCCAAAAACCCAAACATATCTACTAAGTCAGAATTCGCATCAAGATCTCATCATCTTCTTGCCTTACAATTTAGAATGTCCCTCTATTTATAACAATCTAGCCTAATATTTCCTATGGTCCACAAACCGTGGTTTGTGGACTTTAGGTCTACCGTTTGACCCATTACAATGCATTCGGGGCTTTGACCCACCCCAAAACCCCTGTGTTAGACTAAATATAATAAAAAATATACAAAATCGGATCAGTTTCGCAGCTTGTAGGAGACCCTGTTCCAACAAAAACCCATGACACAAACCATGATTCCAATGGAGTTATGGTTATGTTTTTGCACAGTTATCGTAACCACTGACGGGAACCCACGTTTGGAACCATGGGTTTGAATGCAGGTTTGGTTTATGTAATGGGAGCAGAGATTTAAACTTGACGTTGCAGATTAACTCAACCATGTGTCGAACCCCAACCACAGGTGAGTTATGGTGTTGGCAGGATTTTTGAACTTCCCATAATCAACTACCCATAGTGCGCAATGTGGCCCATTTTAATCGGTTTGTGGGGGTTCATAGGAAATTTAATTTTTCAAAAAATTGCACCTGAACCATCGGGAATCTCCTCGGTGCGGGGAAAAATTGTCGTCCCACGTGAGCGAAAAACACGTATTTTGTAGGATGGATAACAGGTGGCTGTGATTTGGAGGACAGTTAGCAAGAAAACTTCTTTGGAGCATAACTCAGTCAATTTTCTACGTTTTGAGGGCAAAAAGAGCCCAACTAGGGGTTTTTTACTGTTCTAGAGCCAATGGAGATAACATTTTTCCATTCTAAGCACTGAAAATTAATGTAAACACATATTTTTTAGCATAATGAAAGAGGCCCAACATTAGAATATAGACCAGGTGAAGTGAACTTGAAATTGAATAAGTTTCCTTTGAATGAAGACCGAGAAAGGAATTTTCATGTTCCTTCAAGGGAAGTTTTCTATTTTGAAAATCTTAGAAAAATGTAGCAGGATATCATATTCGACAGAAAGACAAGGACTCCAAAAACAGGGAAAGTGAAGTACCTTCATGAAGAGCTCAAAGTGACAAATCCAAGAAAATTTAAGTGGATTTAGGCTGGAAGGGTGAGGTAATTGTACCCTCATCTATTTTTTGACTTAAAATGAGCTTTTGAAGGTTAAAAAACTTCCACTAGGGAGGAATGATCCATGGAATCAGTAAAATGATCAAATTTGAAAGTGCTTGAACTTGGCGCCAAAGCGAAGATCTAGTTGCCATGAATCCAACACAACTCATTTCACTCAAAAATTATATTTTATGCTCCCGATATCGTGTTCTGACCAATTTGGAAAACAACTAAAATTTTAAAATTTTGGGTTGTAGGTACATCCAGTTAGCAGTCTGTACGTTGACTGGGAATTTGTCTGGGCATGGATGCGTTTTTTGTGGGCCTATGGTTGGCTGACAAGTGTCTCATTGTGATTGGTCCCTAGCAAGTGTGTTTTGATTGGATGAGGGTTCATTGATGTTCCAATTAGGGAGAGCCACATGGGCCAATCGGTGGCTTCCACGTGGCCTCCTGTTGGCGGTGTAAAAAATTTTTATATGGCCAAATTGCCTCCACAGGAATCGAACCACAGAACTACCGACTGAAAACACCATACTCCATCACCGCACCACATGTGTTTCTTGTAAACTATAGTTCTCCACATATATTTAAACTTAAATGGGAATTGAAATGGGGGTCGGGACCAAGGTTAATCCCTAGCCCCAGATCCACTCAACCACGAGACGTGGCAGGAAGATAAGGGCGCGAGGTTAACCCTGGCCCCAATACCATATATCAACCCAACCCCATACTATAACACACCCATATATTTTCAAAGCTTATGTTATATCAATGAACCATATGATATAACGTTATCAAACTGGTGGGTCAGAATTCAAAGGTTAGTGAAGGTTTATGACAATCAACACAAACCACATCACATATGAACATTATGGTGGAGGCGTGGCTACATTATATGTTATGGTGGTTAGCAACCACTGACGGTTTCAAAGGTCATGACATGTGAACATATATGACAGGCACACGTTATGTTATGGCACGGTTATGGTGGAACCCACGATGCAAACCACGATTCAAATGGAGTTATGGTTATGTGTTGGCACAATTATCGTAACCACCGACGAGAACCCACGTTTCAAACCATGGGTTTGAATGCGAGTTTAGTTTATGCAATGGGTGCAGAGATTTAAACTTAACCCAACGGATTAACTCGATCATGCACCGAACCCCAGTCACAGGTGAGTAATGGTGTTGGAGGGATTTTTGAAACGCCCACAATCAACAACCCATAGTGCGCAACATGGCCCATTTTAATCGGTTCGTGGGGTGTCATAGGAAATTTAATGGTTCGAAAAATTGCACTTGAATAGACGAGAATATCGTCAGCGCGGGGCAAAATTGTCACCCCACGTGGCCTAAAAAGGAAGATTTTGTGGGGTGTATAGGAGGTGGGTGCTATTCAGAGGACAGTTAGCAGGAAAACTTCTCTCGAGCATAACTCAGTCAATTTTCGACCTTTTTGAGTGCAAAAAGAGCCCAAATAGGGGTTTTTGACTATTCTGGAACCATTGGAGACAATAGTTTTTCATTTTGATCACTGAAAATTGATGTAAACACATTTTTTTGGGCATAATGAAAGAGACCCAACATTGGAAGTTGGACTAGGAGGTGTAGCCCAAGAGGGGTGAACTCCTTCATCATTTGATGTTTTGTGACTGTTGTTATGGTACTATTTTCTCTTTTATTTATGCAAAACTGAGATTAAAACCATCTTTTATGTGTTAATGTAATTGACATAATTTCATAAAAAACCCTAGACATTTCACTTGTAATTTTTACCATCAACCTTCAAGTTCACATATACATATTAGTTTGGTATCAGAGCTTAGGTTATTTGGTTATTTGGTTGTTTTGAGGGTTTAATTTTGTTGCAAGTGTTTTTAATGCTTACAAGGTTGAAGATCAAAAGAGGAGAAGGAAAGCTTGTGGTAGCAAGTCCTCAAGCTAGGTCAAGGAGAGAACATTTGCCACAATATCCACCATGAGTTTCACCTCAAGTTTCACCAAAATCCTCACCAGTCATGGCACAGCAAGGAGAGCCTGAAAATATGACTGAAGATGAGAAGGCTTTTAGGAAATCATTATTTGACATGACTGAGAAGGTGTAAGTTCTTTATGAGGAGATTAATTCAAGGTTTCAAGGTGAGAGCTCCAATCCTCCAAATGGAGATGGAGATAAACCTCCAAAAGGAGATGGAGGAGATGGAGAAAAGCCTCCAAAAGGGAATGGAGGGAATGGTGACAAAAAACCTTTAACTCCACCTTTCTCTTCACCTCCATCCTCACCACCATCTTCACCATCATCATATTCTACATGAACCCCTTCAAAAACACCTCCAAATTTTCCAAAGGGACATGGTAAAACTCCACTTTTGAAACTTCACATAAATTTTGATTTTCCTATGTATAATGGAGAAGTAAATGCTAAGAAATTATAAAATTGGGTTTGTCAGCTTGAAGTGTATTGTAGGATGCAAAGAATCAAGGATGATGAGACAAAGATTCAACTTGCTTCATTAAGGTTTGAAAGTGCAACACTCATTTGATGGGAAGCCAAAACTCAAGAGTACATGAAGAAACAAGGTGAGGTTTTATCCTCTTCGAATTATTTTGTTGATGCATTAGGAAGACACTTTTATCCTTTAGCATACATGTAGAAAGTTATCGTGGATTGGTAAAACTTTAGGCAAATAAAGGGTCAAAGCGTGCAAAGTTATACCCAAGAGTTTAGAAGGAGAGCATTGATTTTGGGTGTAGATTTATGCTCTCAAGACACTTTACTCAAATACATTAGAGGTTTACATAGTTACTTGAGACATTATTCTCATGTTTAACCCTACAAATTTAGATGAAGTTTGTGTACATGCCACACATCTAGAAGCAAGAGGGAAGAATGTTTTTGATGAAACAAGTGATAACTCCTTTGATTTTGGAGACAAAGGAAAGGGTAAGTTCCAAGGAAAAGGGAAGAAGAATGTTGCCATCAATATGGATAAAGAAAAACTCAAATGCAAACATTGTTCCAAATAGGGACATTATGAAGACCATTGTCAGAAACTTCATCTGAGATGAGACCCAAAAAATTTAAAAAACAAGGAGAAAGAAAAGGTTGCTGCAACTATACAACCATATTTAGGATCAAATTCTAGGGATGAAATAAATATCACAACCATGGGATTTAAAGGTAAGTACATTGCAAGTAACAATTCTTCAAATAATCTCTATGAAACAATAATTGAGCTTTTCCACATTAGAGTTATGTTATAAAATTAAATACTACAGAGCAATGGAACACATTAAATATGCAGAAACACAAACACATAAAACATATAAACAAGAGAGACACATATATATGTGGTTCACCCAACTTGGGCTACGTCCAGGGAAACAACCAGTCCTTCCTTTATATTATCCAACAAAATGAAGAGACAACCTACAACAGATCCGCTGTAATATCCTCTTCTCTCTCACACAATCCCCCTTGCTATTTTTCTCTCAGAGTATACACACCATACATAAACGCAACACAATACCCTCACACAATAGAGGGGTTGCCTTCTAGGGCAAAAAACCCTAAATTAAACACAACTTCTACCGTCAGATCATCCACCTAATGAACGACCTAGATTGACTATGAAATTACAATATTTTACAAGGCAATTTTACATATGTTTTAGCTTCGGGGGTGCTACCCCCGGAACCCCCTGCCAGGGGGGGCTCCAAAAGGTCCCCCCCTGACGGAAATAAAAATATGGGTGGCATTGCCACCCCGTTAAGAACACGGGTTCAACGCGTTGATACATCTAAATAAGGAAGATAATCAGGGTGCACACCCAACAATCTCCCACTTGGAGGCTGATTGTAGCAACTCCACTGTTGCTTCATTTTCTAGACAATTACTCCACTTTGGACCTGGTTGTTTCTCATATTCATCATAATACCTGAAAACTGATTCAAACTGAGCATAATATCAGTTTCTCCCTAGTTACAACTTTTGTTAGCATATCTACAGGATTCTGGCTAGTGTGTATCTTTTCCAACTTCAACTGTCCATCTTCCAACACTTCCGTATGAAATGGTACTTTAGTTTTATGTTTTTAGTCTTGGAATGAAATTCTGAGTTTTTTGCAAGATGAATGGCACTCTAGCTGTCACTATATAACTTGCCCATCTCATGCTTCTTACCTAATTCATCCATAAACCTTTGTAACCAAATCATTTCTTTACTAGCCTCTGTAGTAGCAACATACTTTGCTTCTGTTGTTGAAAGTGAAACAAAAATTTTCATTATTGAAACTCAACTGACAGTTGTTCCACCTATAGTAAATACATACCCTGTAGTTCTCTTGCTGTTATCTCTATCACCTACCATATTTGCATCAACATATCCCTGCAGAGAAATGTTTGGTAATATTCCCAAATGGGAAAAGCAGTAATATAGAACAAAATGCTTGAATAAAAGTGTAAAACACCACATTAAAGTACGAGACCAATATGGAGCCTTTCCATTAATCATAACAAAAACAAAATAGTACAAAATAATGGGCCACAAAGCATATAACAAGATACAATAAGCCTCCAATAAAGAAATCCCTCAAGAATCTACTATATCAAAATGCCGGAGACACTGCTACAGCGCAGTCATAGAAGCATTGCTACAACAAATGCATACACAAAAGATAAATGGCTGATATATGCCTCAAAGATATTGTACAATAAAGATCTAGGCTCTATACAACATCCAACAAGAAACCCAAGAGGGTTTTCAGAAATACACCAATATACAAGATATGAATCAAAGCCCTAGGGCTAAATATTCACTGCAACAATACAATTGGAAAGATGTGGCTGATATGATATGGCAAAAGGATGTAGCCTCCTCCAATGGATCCTCTAGATGAAAGGCTGATCCCTTCGTTAGAAAACCTCCTCTCCAAATGGTGTACTGAAACCACCCCTAGAACTCCTCCCTAGAATAACGCAGTCCAAGACTGAAACTGTGATGTAGGGGAAAATAATAATATGTTATGATGCCAAATTCTGCATTAAGGCTCAAGGGCCTTCCTCACTAGTCTACCAATGGAAGAAAAACTTCCTCCACTAAAAAATAGATCAGAAATCACCTAAATGTATTCTCCACTGCTGCAACCTGCAACTCAACACATCTCTCAACAAAAACTGTAATGTACCACAAGACTAAAGCTTTGGCCTGATGCGTAAATGTGGAATGTAGTGAAAATAATATTCCTTAGAGTTCACTCAAGGATAGAGGTGGGATTCCCGCTCGGGAACACCTTGTGCTAAACAACACTGCAATCTTAGCTAAACAGCTGAAGATAGCAACAAGTCTAAATAGACCATAAATCCAAATTTTAAAACATAAACATAATGATCCATTGCTGCCATCCTCTTCCTTATATAAGTGGTGAGCTTCCTCACCCTTGGCCCCACTCATTAAATGCACTACTTCTAGGCATGGAGTCTCCCTCCAAAACTGCGTTGTCCTGTAATGAATGCCACTCCTCCATCACAATGCTGTTGATTTGGTCAAAGTTGACCCAGTCTATGTGCTCTAGCCCCTTTTCACACACAAGGGTGCTTAATTAGGCTGCAAAGATGTCCTCCTTTCACATTAGCAGTGATTTTATTCCTATTAAGGAGATTTATGGGTCTCCATACCCTCTTATTCAGAAAACAAATAAGCAAAAGAAAAAATTAATATTCCAATTAGCTCATGGCTAATTGGGAATATTACAGTCCTCCCATCCCAAATGTTGCTTGTCCTCAAGCAACTGAAAAGGTGAGTGCTGCAACTCTTCTCCTCCTCCATTGGTGACACCTCCATGTGATAAGATCTCCTCATAAGCCAAGTGTCTCCCAATCCATCCCTCCATGACATGCTCCTCCCAAGTTCTCATGAGATGAAAATGACTCATCCCACAAGAAAGCAAAAGAGCCAATGAAGAAATCATGGTTTGCCCAATGTTCTCCCTGAAACAAGTAGCATAAGAAACATGGATAATATCTATCCCAAAGGGCACGTACAATCCTTCCATCCTCCCTCCAATCATTCCCATAATAAGAATAAGAGCATCATTAATGTATGGGATCAAAACCAATGATACATAAACTACCATATGCAATAATGGAGGTGGATCATAGTCCCACATGTGGAACCAGCGCATTATATCTCATGACTACCTCAGATCATGATATGTTAAGTGGCTTCTCCTCCACTTACTTGCTGCCATAATATTCTCACAAGCTTTGAGAAGGTGAGAAATGTTTGGTGCCTTTGGAGTGCACCTTGAATGGTAAATCATCTCCCTATATCCTCCTAGGGAGTGGCCATGCTCAACAATGTTTATGGCCCCAAGTTGGCCATGAAGTTTGTAAGGAAAAATGCTCCTACTTGGAGCAATGGCCTGCACATATATAGTAAAGGAATGCAAATAATCATCAAGTAAATCATTATGCATATAAACATGATCCTTACCATAAACCCCGCTCATACAAATGGAGTGGTCCATAGATAGATCCCATCTCATTCCCAAAGAGGAAAGAGGTGGCTATGATAACTCCATCAAAGATTTATGTATCTCCTCCATCTCCACATGATCCATGCATCTCCTCAAATGCTGATATATCTCCTCTTCAAAGCCTTCCCAAGTATATCCCTCCATGATGGTATGGTATGCTCTCATGGAATAAGTATGGTTGAAGAGAAAATATTCATGTGCTGCAAGTAGCAACTTCTCCTTGAGCTGGGATGCTCTAGATAAGACGATCCTACCATGATAGTAGATGGCCTCATCTCTGACTGAATATCCCTCCTCTAATAGCTGTTCATCAAGTATCATGCAAGTAAAAAGATCCTTCGAATAATCCACCAACAACTGGGATTTCCAATATGGATCTATCCTCCAAAGTGAGAGCACTGATGATCTATCGTAGAAAGCATCTATCATGTGGTTGCTCCCTTATTTGACATCTCCTATGCCAAATTCACATAATGGAAGGTTGTTATCCTCCCTCTGTTGCTCCTTTCTCAGCGCAAGATTTGAGATGAGAGTGGGTAATGATGATGTTGGGAGAATGTCTCCCTCCTCCTTGAGTCTACCCAAGACTCTCAGCATTGTACCATGACCTCCCAATGCCCCCATTCCTCCTAGATTTATGAGTGGTGCATCATGATGTGAGACATTCCTCACCAACTCCGGATCAGGTGGCCTCCCATTTGGTTTGCCACAAAACAGTAATGTCTCATGGGCCAAATTCATGTGCATAATAGATGGGACTGTTAGGTCCTTGCTTCCACTGTGCCTATCCATCTCTGTTTTCTATGTGGAAGTTGTTTGTGAAGGATATGTGTGCATGCCCTTAATCATCTGATTTTTGCCAATTTTTCTATCCACCCATTCCATCTGCAAAGTCTCCCAATCTGTGGTGACCTTCCCCAAAGTAATCAACCACTACACACCCAATATCACATTGGTGTCAGGTATGTTAACCAAAAATAAGTGATCAGACAATGTATATGTACCCATGGTGATAGATAAATACGGAACATAATGCATGCACTTTATAGTTCTAGCTCTCGGGACCAAAACATAAAATCCCTCAAAATCATCAGTGGGTATTTCCCTCCTCTGCACTAGTTAGGCATCAATAAAGTTGTGGGTAGCCCCACTGTCAATCAAAAATGAAACCCTCTGATCTAAGATGGAAACTTGAACCCTCAATTTCAAGTACTTGGGCACTCCTCTCAATGATGCGAGAGCCCCTCTAATTGGAGAAAATGATCCATTCCCACCTCCTGGTGGTGGTGGATCATCTCCTGCTATTCCAGCATTGTGACCTCCTTCTGGTTCTTCTTCCTCATCCTTCTCATCATCTGAAAAGACCTCTATATAGTGTGCCTTTTTTACTGCACATCTATGTTCGGGTGCCCATGATTCTTGGCATGTGAAGCAAAGCTTCCTTCTCCTCAAATCTCTTCGGACATCATCACTAAGAGGTACTTTGTTTTGGATATCTTTTAAAAGAGGAGCCTTCTCATATTTTCCCTTGGATGGAAAAGTGGGCTTTTACTGAAATGTTTCCTTGGCTCTTGGCAAGGCATCTTCTAAATATCTAGCCCTTTCAATGGAATCTTGAAGGGTAGTGGGCTTGGTAGAAATAAACAACCCATGAAGAGTTTCTTCTAACCCATCAATAAACATATAGACCCTTCTTGCCGTAGACAAATCAAGAACTATAAATTTTTTTTTTAGAAATTCAGAAATATAAGTTTCTGGATTACCTGTTTGTTTGATATTTTCTAGCCCCATGAAAGGTGCCTCCGGGTCTCTTCGATCAAACCTATCCACCAAACTCTTTGTGAAATATGAATATGCAGTCACATTGGCATGACCCAATGTAGACAAGCCATGAAACCACTAATCATGTTCCTCACCCTTAAGGTGCTGCGCTGCTATCTTGATGGCCTCCATCTTTGGTACTTGGTTTAGCTATAAGTAGATGTATAGATTCTCTACCCATGATTTGGAAATTCATTTAGATGATCCATCAAGGTTGGGTAAGAAA
Organism: Pinus albicaulis; assembly: GCA_034641835.2. Classification (NCBI taxonomy): domain Eukaryota; kingdom Viridiplantae; phylum Streptophyta; class Pinopsida; order Pinales; family Pinaceae; genus Pinus; species Pinus albicaulis. Next base: position 810,400,025 of record CM076574.1, on the reverse strand, counting down.
AATCCACCCATATTTAAGTGTAGATCATGATTATGTATGAATCCTCCACCTTTGTTGTGATGTCGGGGTCTCCTATTGTCCTTCATCTGACAAAATTCTTGAAAACTCAAGTGATCCCCGAATCTATGAGATTGAGACTCATACTCCATGAAATAGTCTTCAAGAGTTTCTTTTTCTTGAAACCCTCCATTTCCCACTGCTAATAATGTAGGCATTGTAGAGCATTGGGAAACTTGCTACTGCTTCACTGGTTGATCACTCCAGTGATGAGAAATGTTGGAGCCTTCACCATGTATAAACCCTTTAGGGGACTCCTTATGTCCATCCATCCTCATCTCCTTTATTTTTCTTGCAATGTCTTGCATGGTTCGAAGAAGAAGCTTTGGATACTCCTTCTCCTCATCTCCTTCTGATAAAGGGGTTTTACCCTTGTCTTCCTTATCATCTGTATGATCATACTTCCAGTTTCTTCTTCTGAGATGCCTCTTCTCTGTGAGAGGATCTCCTTCTTCTGATTAAATATTGGCTTAAGATGCACAGACTGAGCCAAGATTATGCTCTAATAGCACTGTAATATTCCCAAATGGGAAAAGCAGGAATATTAAACAAAATGCTTGAATAACAGTGTAAAACATCACATCAAAGTGTGAGACCAATAATGAGCCTTTCCATTAATCATAACAGTAGAAAAATAGTACAAAATAATGGGCCACAAAGCATATAACAAGATACAATAAGCCTCCAATAAAGAAATCCCTCAAGAATGAGGTGCTGCTACTATATCAAAATGCCGGAGACATTGCTACAGCGCAATCATAGAAGCACTGCTACAAAAAATGAATACACAAAAGATAAATTGATGATAGGTGCCTCAAAGATATTGTACAATGAAGATATAGGCTCTATACAACCTCCAAAAAGAAATCCAAGAGGTTGTTCAAAACTACACCAATATACAAGATATGAATCAAAGACCTAGGGCTGAAGATTCATTATAACAATACAACTAGAAATATGTGGCTAATCTATTATGACAAAGGATGTAGCCTCCTCCAATGGATCCTCTAGATGAAATTCTAATCCCTTCACTAGAAAACCTCCTCTCCAAATGGTGTACTAAAACCACCCTTGCAACTCCTCCCTAGAATAATGCAGTCCAATACTGAAACTGCACTTTAGGGGAAAATAATAATATGGCCTGATGCCAAATGCTGCAATAAGGCTCAAGGGCCTTCCTACTAGCCTCCCAATGGAAGGAAACCTTCCTCCACTGAAAAACATATCATAAATCACCCGAATGTATTCTCCACTGCTGCAACCTGCAACTCAACACATCTCACAACAGAAACTGCACTATACCACAAGACTGAAGCTTTGGCCTAATGCCTGAATGTGGAATTTAGTGAAAATACTCTTCCTTAGAGGTCACTCAAGGATAGAGGTGGGATTCCCGCTCGAGAACACCCTGTGCTAAACAACACTGCAATCTTAGATAAACAGTTGAAGAGAGAAACAAGTCTAAATAGACCATAAATCTAAATATCAAAACATAAACATAATGATCCATGGCTGCCATCCTCTTCCTTATAAAAGTGGTGAGCTTCCTCACCCTTGGCCCCACTCATTAAAGGCACTACTTCATTGCATGGAGTGTCCCTCCAAAACTGCGTTGTCCCATAATGAATGCCACTCCTCCATGACAACGTTGTTGATTTGGTCAAAGTTGACCCAGTCTATGTGCTCCAACCCCTTTTCACACACAAGGGTGCTTAATTAGGCTACTAAGATGTCCTCCTTTCACATTAGCAGTGATTTTATTCCTATTAAAGAGATTTATGGGTCTCCATACCCTCTTATTCAACAAACGAAGAAGCAAAAGAAAAAATTAATATTCCAACTAGCTCATGGCTAATTGGGAATATTACATGTTTGAACCACCAAAGAATAATGCTTGATTTGTGTTACCTCTCAAATATCTGAGAATCCATTTCACTTCCATCCAATGTTCTTTTCATGGATTGTTCATGTACCTGCTTACAAATTCCACTGCATTGTGCAATATCAGGCCTTGTGCAAACCATTGCATACATTAAGCTTCCAACTGCTGATGCATATGGAACTTTGGACATATAATCCATTTCTTCTTGGGTCTTGGGGAACATCTGCTTATTAAGTTTTAAATGACTAGTCAAAGGTGTACTAACTGGTTTTGCATTATGCATATTAAATATTTTCAACACTTTTTGTATGTACTCATTTTGAGACAATGTTAATTTATTATTTTTCCTTTCTCTAGTTATTCTCATACCAAGGATTTGTTTTGCAACTCCCAAATCCTTCATTGCAAATGAATTTTCCAATTTTATTTTGAGCACATTTATTTCTCGCATGTTAGAACCTGCAACAAGCATGTCATATACATACAATAACAAAATAATATAGTTGCCATCATTTTTATTTTTCAGATAAGCACAATGATTAGAGTGACATCTAGTATAACCTTGTTCTGACATAAACATGTCAAATTTTAGATACCACTACCTTGGAGCCTGTTTTAATCCATACAAGCTCTTCTTTAACCTGCACACTAATTTTTCCTTCCCTTTGACCTCATATCCTAGTGGTTGTCGCATATAGATCTCTTCCTCCAAATCTCCATGGAGAAATGTTGTCTTTACATCTAATTGTTCAAGATGAAAATCTTCCGCTGCTACAAGACTTGAAGTTTTTCTGATTGAAGTCATCTTAACAATAGGAGAAAATATTTCATCAAAGTCAATACCTTTCTTCTGTGAAAACCCCTTCACCACAAGTCTATCTTTGTACCTCTATTTTCCTCCATCTTCTTCCTTCAGCCTGTAAACCCATTTATTTGCAATGTTGTTTTACCTGCAAGAAACCTCACTAAGTCCCAAGTTTGGTTATGTATTAAGGAGTCCATCTCTTCTTTCATGGCTAACTCCCACTTCTTCCTGGTTTCGACCTGCATTTCTTCTTCATAACATTTGGGTTCTCTAGAATCAATCAACAATAAATAATATAATGAAGGAGAATATTGTTTAGGGGTTCTGCTTGTCTAGGTAGATCTTCTGACAACACTTTCAAGTGTTTGAGGTACATCTTGTTGTTGTGGCTATTGATTATTATTATTTTCAGACACCTTTACTTTTTCTGTGATCTCATCAAGAACTGTGTGTTCTTCGTTTTTGTTTTCCTATTTCTTTTTCTGCAATTTATTCTTATATAAGACCTTTTCATTGAATATTACATCTCTACTCCTAATGATTTTGTAATTTTCATAATCATGTAAGCAATAACCAAAATCATTAACACCATATCCAATAAAGGTACATTTCTTTGATTTTTCCTCAAGCTTTCTTCTATTTTCTTTATTAATATGGACAAAGGCCTCACAACCAAAAGGCTCTAAAAAGGAGTAGTGTACCTTTTTACCCGTCCATGCCTCCTCTGGAATACCACCATCCAAGGAACTTGAAGTCCCTCTATTTATTAGATAAACAACAGTATCTACAGCATCTGCCAAAAATTTTAATGGAAATCCTACATGCAATCTCATGCACCTTGCACGCTCCATGATTGTCATGTTCATCCTTTCTGACACACCATTTTCTTATGGTGTTCTTGGAACTGTCTTCTCTCTATGAATTCCATGCTCTGAACAATAACTATCAAACTCTTTGCTGAAATATTGACCTCCATTTTTTGATCTCAGACACTTCAACTTTTTTCTTGTCTCAATCTCAACCAAAGATTTCCGTTTCTTTAAAGTATCAAATGCATCATATTTATTCTGAATACAATAAATCCAAGTTTTTCTAGTTGCATCATCAATAAAAGTAACATAATAACAAGAGCCACTGAGAGATGATACCTGAGCAGGTCCCTATACATCTGTATGCACAAGCTCTAATTTGTCTCTATTCTTTTCTTTCCCAACTCTAAGAAATTTGACTCTCTTCTGTTTTCCATAAATACAATTCTCACAGAAATCCAAATCACTATTCTTCAGCCTCGACGAAAAATTTCTTGAGTGAAGAATCTTCATCCCCTTCTCACTCATGTGTCCGAGTGTATGATGCCATAATGCTGCATCTACTCCTTTGGAATTTAAAGCATTAACAAAGTTAGAAATATCATTGCATAAATAAAATGTACCAACCTTTTCGCCTTTTGCTATTACTAGGGCTCCTTTAGTGATCTTCCAATTTTTATATGTGAAATTTGTCACACAACCTTCACCGCCTAACCGCCCTTTTCAAATTATATTTTTCTTTAGATCTGGAACATGGTTTACCTCCTTTAATAACCATTGGTTTCCATTATGAATTTTTAGAATAACTTTACCCATTCCAACGATTTTACAGGGTTTATCATCACCTAGACGAACCTGTCCAAAATATCCTTGAACATTGTTATGAAAATATTTCTTATTAGGTGTGGCATGGAATGAGGCCCCTGAATCTACCACCCAAGAATCAGTAACATTTTCTAAAGAAAGAATCAAAGCATATTGTAACACATAACCTGTCACATTTGCTTCTTGATTGTTTTCTTGTTGTGTGTCTCCTTCTTTTTTATTCCGATATTTACAGTCTTTCTTCACATGTCCTTTCTTTCTGCATTTCCAGCAAACTGTTGTATCTTAAGAGACAATCCCTTGGCTTTGAAAGGAATCAATGCTTAAGACATTTTAAAAGTGTGTCAGAGAAATAATTTTATCATGAGGTCCCTGTCCTATCCCACTCAAAACTAGTTTTCTAAAACCCTTAATGATTTGGAATAATAAAAGATTTCTCAATGCCATTGACTACTGATATCTGAATGGAAAAGAAGAAATACAGGGGAAAATCAAAGTAATATGCTGTAAACACATAATCTATTACTTTAAAGTTTCATAGGAACTTCATGGAGAGAGAGGAAACTCAAAATAATATGTTGCAAACACAAAATCTATTACTTTAAAGTTTCAGAGAGGGTTTGTGAAGAGAGAGGAAACTCAAAATAATATCTTGTAAACATATAATCTATTAATTTTAAGTTTCAGAGAGAATTTGTGAAGGGAGAAGAGATGAAGTGAAGGAGCGCTTATTATGGCTTTTAACTCTTACTTACAAACGTAAATAAGAGACTAGTTGCTTCTTTAATTCACTTCTTTCAAGGAGGAAACCACATAAAATGGCACAAGAGACACGAATCACCATCAAAATTTGTAGGAAAATTGTTGCTTATTTCATTCACCCATCAAAAAAAGAAGTAAAAAATGTATTCCCCGAGAGGTCCAGAACTTGGAACCCTTCCTCTCCCTTTCTCTCTTCCTTAAATACAAACAAAAGCAGTTTGTAATTGCTCGAGCTTCTTGAAACTCCTAGACCGCCTAAACTATTAAAATACTTGTTACATTGAAATCGAGGACATCATTGTATCTTTGATCTTAACAAAGAAAACAAAATAAAACTTGAAATATAATCCCTTTTCCGAATCTGATTTGTTGCTAATGTGTCTCCTTCCGTTTCTGCTGAGATATCCTAGCATTCTGTATAAACACATCTCCACCCGACTCTACCTCTTCCGCTCATGCCTGCGGTGTTTCGTCTTCTCTTATCCTTTTCTTTGTGTCGGGTCACTTACGCGAGTCCACCACCATAGTGTTCAAGCTTCCGTTTATTACAAGGCGCAACGCATATGACACTATTTTGCACGTGGTCGGGTGTTTTCCTACTCGAGTCTGTCCCGCGTTCAAACTTTCCCTTGTAACTACTGTAAGATTGAACTTTAAAATATATTCCATTACCTTTGAAAACTGTATCACATCTGATTCTCTATCGCATCTCATCATTCCAACGTTCTACGTTATAATCCGCTTTTGCCCTCCGATGCGACTTTTATAAAGGAAAAACCCCTATACCCGAACTTAAAAACCTTTATACTTTAGCGATAAATTCCATCGTGTCCACTTCATTATCGCACTTCGCACTTCGGTGATTCAAACTTGTTCCTTAGCGCCTTTCCTCCCGAGCTTGTGATGCGTGATGTGCGATGTGCGAGAGGGTCCCACGACCGGAATTTAAATACTTTAGATTCGATCTTCGAACTATATCGCATTCGGGCTTCGTATCGCATTTCGCATATTGACATTCTTAACACGTTCCTTAGTGCCTTTCCTCCTGAACTTGCGATGTGTGATGTGTGATAACAGTAGGCATGATGTGGCAAGTGGAGGTGGGGCCGATCCCAAATTGCAACCGATGATATGAAACTTTATTGCACTTCGCATTTCAGCCTTTATAACATGTTCCTTAGCACCTTTCCTCTTGAGACTGCGATTGCGATTTGTGATATGCGATCAGGAGTTTCACATGCGATTGTGATTAAGCCTCTGAACATTGTTCTGCATGTACATTTGCACGACTTGACCCTGACTTGTGTGCAATGTTCTGAGCACATAAATCGACCCAATTGGTGAACTATTCTAGATGCGAATAAGCCTGACTTGACCCTTGTTGTGCGCTTTTCTTCTTTGTTTCTTCTTTAGCTTAGATTGCACTTCCAATGTTGTTTCTACTTCCCTAACTTTGGTTCCAATGCACATGTGATGATGAATCCTCGTTGCACTTGTGGTTATCCTTTTGAGATATTGCAGGTCTTCTTGAAATTATAACGACTATTCCTCAACAACCTTGAATTTCTCAGGACTTCTCTTGACTTTTAGCTGATTCAAATTATGCTACAATATTTGGCTCCAATTGGTATCAAAGTGCTGAGAACTTGTAGATCAGTATCCTTTATTAGGCATGGAGTCAAAAAGAGCTTATAGATGAGTAGCCTTTATTGGGTGTGGAGTCAAATAGCACTTGTAGAACAATAGCCGTTATTGGGCATGGAGTCAATCCCAAATGGGAGTTGTTCCAGTATGAAATCCTCCTAAAACCTGCTACACTTTGGACTTCTTCCTTTATTCTTAGATTGAAAATACCGAACTAGAAATACTACAACTGAAAATGATCAACTTCTAAGCTTATTTATGCACAACTCCTACATATGTATTCATACCTGAACTTAATCAAGTGAAGTCAACCTTCCAATGGCACCAATCCAACATCTGCATGTTATACCTAATGCCTTCACACTATTGAAATTTTAAGATCACAATATGGAGGTACCATGAAAGTTTTCTAGATACAAATATTTACACATACCTTTGCATAAATTCTTGTTGCTAACAATTTTTTTTTTTCATATAATCCGATACTGGATCATAGAACTGATGAGACCAATTTTCTGCTACCTCCTTTTCTTGAACATCTTACTGATGTAGACTTCTTTGAACATGACAACTTCCTTCACTGCTTGACTTCTCAATTTGATGTTGTATGTGAGAAGATTGATTGTTTTTTTCTGCTGACAACCATTTAGGCCGAAAAGAGAAATCTAAGATTTGTTCCTCATAATACTGATGTTCTTCGTATAATTCCAATTCTTGAAAAAATATCCCCCCTCCTACAAACACACCTGAGGAGCTCCACTAGTTTCTCCTCCATTCACAAAATCATTAAAATTATGAAAATTGTAATGATCTTCGAGGCTTTCAACATGTAGTTCAGTTGTTGTAACGAATTTTTGACCAGAATCTTCAGAATGCTTAAATTCTTATGTTTCAACAATACAAGAATCCTCTGACACTGTTTGAAAATCCTTGTTCATCTCTGAATTTGCATTCTCTTGCAAAGCAATTCCAATGTTTTCTTGATAGGCTTTTGTCTTCAACAAAAATTGTTTTTTCAACATGACAGGAAAAATTTCTACAAGCCTGTTAGGTTCCTATAAATATAGGATTCATAGTTTGGAATTGAATTATGATATTCTTGTAAAATATGTACATACCTTGCTTTCTGAAATTTGTTTTCCCATATTTTGTAAAAAAAATAAAAAATAAAATGGAAAATCTAAAAGAGGGTAAAAGTCCTAAAATAAAGATCAAAGGACTTAGAAAAATATAGACCCCAAAAGAAAAAAGAAATAAAACATGAAAGTGCGCAAATCCAAATGCCACTACCTTTTACTTTGTTATTGCTGATTATGGCAGAGTGTCAATAAATGCCATAATCCATGATGAGTTGAATGGCTTAAACTTGAATTGTCATGATTTCAATTTTATTGTTGTAGAATAGTGAATAAATATTAGTCAGACAGTCTAATCCTGACTAATTAGTAGATATGTAGAGAATAAAGAGGAGCTCATCAGTTTAATCTAAGCCCTTAGATGATATAAGGTAGATTTAGATAGTTTTTATGCTTTTAAAATAATAAATGTTCAAGGTTGCTAGCTCAAATGCGTCTGCAAAGTGAGAGAAAAAATGTTAGATTAAAGTTGTGTAGGTAGAAAGAAGTGGGAAAAGCATGTAAATATTCATCAACAGGAAAAAAATCACTAATTTCCCCTCCCTATAGTTATTTTGCATTCTAGACTTTCAGTCAAAGAGGCTCAGAGCATTTTTCCGACTTCTGTTGGGACCGGACCCAAAGGCTTGATGACTGATAAGTTAAAAGTGTTGAATTCATATATTAAATCCATAATTATCATCATTTACCCTTCATACATTCATTACTATTCAATTTCATAAGTAAGTACCTTTTCTACTTAATTAAATATGAAATTCCCCATTTGACTAACTCCCTTCAAACATACATAGCATAAAAACCCTCAAAAATATTATATCCTAAGTTAAAAGTGGTGAAATTCTAAATGATAAAAGCTTTGCTTTAATATTTTCACTTTACTTAGTTATATAATTGTATTTTTGATGTATTACATTGTCCCTTGTCATATTAACTTCTAATTTATATTTTAAATCCCTAAAATGACCTTTTCCTATTAATATAATTCCCTTTATATTAATACCCTTTTAAACCCACTTTTATAAGATTTTAGGTCAAAATTATTATCCACGTGCTGAAATAAAATCCCAAATTATACCCCTTTGGTCTAAAACTACCTTTAAATAAATACCCCGCCCCCTATATTTATTAAGCCCTCATGGTTTAATAAAATATATAATACTTTGTAAATAAATGTTCCTATCCCGACATTAAACGAATAACCCAAGGTTTATTTGCGAAAAAAAACTAAAGCTTATACCATGTTTCACATTGGCTTTCCTTTGTATTTTCAAATATGTATTAGCCTCACGCTAATTATAGCTTAACCCCAGTTAACTCCATAAACCCGCCTCATGCACCTTTATATATATAATACCACCATTTAAACCCTTTCAAAATCATGTATTAACTCCGCTTATACATATAGCCATTGTATAAATAAACCTTTTGTTAAAATGCAAATATATAAAGGTTTTATTATATGTTCCATACCCCAACCATATGCACAAACCATGAATTACGAGTGTAAAACCTTTGCTTTGTTCATATTTTATAAAGGTTTAAAACATAATTTTAACTGCCACCCCGCATAAAGAGATCCAGGGTCCCACCAACATTTCAACCACAACTTTCCTTTTAATCTCAACCGTTCGCTCCCGTGCTCCAGATCCAATGGCTCTAGTGTCATATCACGCGCATAAACCAATCGCTCACCCAAATAGAAATCGAGTGCGAAATTGGTGGTTTTATCCTTTCCGCCCTCAGCGACGTGTCCGTTTTCTATTGGATTGCGTTCGTTTGAAAAGAAACCACTTACCACCTGAAATGGACGCGATAACCACCTTATGGTTTCGTTGTTTAAACTGAAACCGCTCCTGCCATTGATGAGACTTGCATTTAATGCATCAATAGTGATTAATATCAAATGTTAAAACCTTTAATACACTATTTTTGTTGTCTATTCGCGCATTCCGAAATCTGAAAAAGCTCCGCCTAACTATAGTTAGCCTTTTCAAGACCCTGTTTACCAAATTTTCAATCAAAACCCGGATTTGACCACTGATTTCTCATTTGAAGATCGGGTAAGCCATTTGACGCACCAGTAAGCCGGACCAAGCTTAGAATCAACCAAAGATCTTCTCAGAACCTTTCAAGAAGTCAAAATACCTGCAATTAAGGTATTTTTACCAAACTAGCTTGCAATCTCAAAGGTTTAAACCTTCTGTGAATGAATTAAGCTTCAAAAAGAGAAAGTTATCTGTTTAATTTGCCCAAAAATGATCAAAAATAAGGCAAACCCTCGCAAATTTTCTCCAGAATTCACTGTATTCGTAAAATCCTCGTTTAAAACCCAATTCCTCAGCTAAAGATCCCTGAAAGATCAATTCCACGGCTCAAAAAGTTTTTAAAACCTACAGAATACCTAAAATAAATCTCTTTTGCAGTCCTAGTCATTCAGAAAACCCTTGTTTTCTATCTTAAACCAGTTTTACCCATCCCAGATTCCTAATTGAGCACTGAAGCACCCACTGTCATCATCTTTGCCTATTAGATTGCTCAATTACCCTCTGTTAAGTAAATACAACTACTGCAAACTATTTAATCTTGCTTTAGTTATTTAAAAATGACAAAGAAACAAATGACACCTAAAGCTGGAGGCTCTAGGCCTGTTAAACTTGGAGGATCCAAACCTCCTAAGTCTGAAGAAGCAAAAACCATCAAATCTACTCTTGCACTCACTGCAAATAATATTGTGTTTGTCAATCCCTTTTATCCACCAGTACCTACTGAAGAAATCATCCCCTTGACTGATGTGGATTATAAAAGTGTGGACCCTGTGGTAGAATTGAAGCTACTAGAAGTTCACAATTGGTGTTATGAAAAGTTCCTAGATAAAGATGACATGCCTATTTGGGAGACAAATTTACCCAAATATGTAATCCCAGTAAAACACCCTAGTCAATACCTGGTAAGATTGTGCCAAAAGTATTATGTACCAGATCAGAGAGAAATTGTGAATGCTGACAGGGAGATTCTAGTTTCTATCATTGCAGAGTCTATAAATGAAATGTTGCAACTACAGTTTGACCCTAGGGCAGTCCCCCTATCCACTGAAGCATTAACTCAGTTATATTTGGGATTGGATTTTCCTAAGAGATTTATGATTTTCCAGAATTTTATGCCATCTCATGTGGGCATTCCAAAGCTAAATCCTCCTTACTCTACTTCCAAATTTCCTGAGGGTTCTAGGCATGCGATTTCAATGTTATCTTTCATACTAGGTTACTTCACTGATGAATCCATCCTTTGTTTTTTATCTACTCTATCTCTGGGTCAGCCTCTTGCCATGATTTTTGACTATGCCAGATTTATAGCTGATTCTATCCATCATCAGTTGACCAAGTTGCCCAATGAAGGGGTATTCAGATACTCTTCCTACTTATTCCACTTGTTTTTGTTTTCACAAGCTGATCATTTTCCAATAACATTGAAAAAAATGGATGTAGAGGGTAAACCTCTATCCATTATCTATTGGACATCTTTGTTGAGAAAAGAAGAAAATGAGTTTAGTTATTCAGACTTTTCAGATTTGTTCATCCAGCCAACTATGAGTTTACTGTACAAAGCAGATCAACCTAGGATAAGTGAGGACATCAAGAGAATCTTGCAGTTATCAGAATAGTGCAATATGGGAGATTGGTATTTGTATTAACAACATACAAAATTGAGGATTTTTGGGTCCAATTTACTGCCTTACAAATTGCCCAAGTATTTGACTATCAGAGTCTTTGCATTAGAATATTTAAGGCAAATTTTGAATTTTTATGCCATTAAATTCATGGCTTCCAAAAAGAAGACCCAGTTCAAGTTGAAAAATTAGATTGGTCCTTTCATTGTAAATAACAGGGAAGCTGATAAAGAGATAGACAAAATATTGTTAGAGCTAAAATTTCAGAAAATTTTCCCTTGGAATTATGACCCTCAAGGTCTTCTCAGCAGTATAAGGGTTAAATGTAAGCTGCCTCCTTTCATACATGAACCCAAGCCTGATATTGAGAAATTTTCAAATCAGATAGAATGGGTAGAAAACACATTGATAGATACAATCATCAATGCAGAGCCAACAGAAAAGACGAATGTAACACAAACCTTGGTAGTTGCAAAGCAGACTGAAACCTCTACAAAAATAAGTAGAGATGAGGGAGCCTACACAACAGAGACTACTATAGAGACTAAATTCAAGCTCATCTACAACAAAAGGCCCAAGCTCACTACTATTGAAAAAGAAAAATTCATTGATGTTGAGGATACAAATGAGCTTGAGCTAAACAATGATGAGGCATTAGTAATAATAAAAGAGACTCTTGCAGACATACAAACAGATCAAACAACAGGTGACCAAGATACTCAAATGATTGAAAGGCAGAAAAACATGGAGGCCTCTTCCTCACACACAGTAGAGGAAAAATACCTAGACATCAAAGAAAGATATAAACAAATAAAACAAAAGAATGAAGAGATTAAAAGTGAGATTTATTCTCAATTCTTAAAGTAGAAGCCAGGGAATCAGAACAGGTTACTTACAACATTTTAATATTCCACAAATAAAATGATCATGTCATATCTGCAACCAACTACTTCAACACCTAATATAGTGGAAGACTACAAAAAGGTTGAGTTTGAAGTAGATATTGAAAATGTGCATGAACTGCATCAAATAGAATTCCACAGACATAGCTCTGAGATGCTATATTCAACTGTGGTAATAAAGGCTATGAGTGCCACTAAGTTGAAGAATACCATTATCAACATGCATGACCAAATGAAACTTGACAAAGGCTCTTTGTATGCCAAAGATTTAAGGATAAAGCCTTAGAAGACTTTATCCAAGTAGTTCTATATATATACCAACTTCTTTTCCAAGTTCTTCAAGTACAACTTTCAACACATTAGCTACTATATCCAACACAACCCCTATCATTTCTGTTATACCTACCAGTCCAATGAAACTTCAATCCATGGCTGCTAGGTATGCTCCCCTTTTCTTACCCCAAAACCTCCATGATATGCCCCAAGATTACCAGAAAAATATACCACTATTTGATGGCTCGTCACAATATACTACTCAACAACATGTCACAAAAATGACAGATTACTGTGAAATCTATGAAATTGATGAGTCAGATGTCCAAATGAGGTTATTTGCCCAAATTTTGACAGGAGAAATAAAAAAATGGTTTAAAAATTTAGCTGCTGGTAGTATAGCTAATTTTGCTGCATTTCATAGAGCATTTTTAAATAAATGGGAAAAGAAAAAGAATCCTTTACAAATTTTGTCTGAGTTTGATGCTTTAAAAAGATCCCCTAATGAGTCTGTACATTATTATTGGACTAGATATAACAGTGTCTATAATTCCTTTCTTGCAGATCTTAAACCTACACCCTACTCTGTACTTCTTAAATTCCCTGATGGATTTGATCCAGATATAGCTTATGAACTAAGAGAAAGAGATGCTGAAACATTAGAACATATGCAATTAGATGCTGTTAGTGTAGAAATTAATATTCTAGCTAAAAAAGCCAGACTTAGGAATGAAAGGAGAGTCACAATCAAAGAAGAAACATCAAATTCATATGCTAAATTAGATTTATTTGCTAAAACTTTAGAAAGGGCGGTTGATAGATTAGAAAATATTGGGAGAAAACCACAATGGGATAACCAACCACAAATCAGAAATCCCAACTTCAGAAAAAATAATAAATCCTGGAAAAGCTAAAGAAGCTGCTCCAGATCAAAACATTAGGCCCCCATTTCAAGAGAACTATGCTGATAGTTCTCATAATAATGATGAAGATGAGGATAACATCAGTCTAATGATGGGGATAGATGAAGAAAACACTATTTTCCTCACTCAGGAGGATCAAGAACTTTTTGAGCTTCAACAACTCAAAGTAGAATCTTGTGAATCCTTTGATTTCAAACAAGGTTATGACTTCACTATTAATGAAATTCACAGTCAGTATAACCTTAGAAACAGAAAAAATAATCAGATTTGTGCAAAAAACACTTCTCAAAATCAAACTAAAAAGAATTTAGAAGCACCAAAAACAAAATTTTTTCAAATTCTCCCAAGGGAAAACAAGCAAAATTCCAATCCTCCCAGTCCCAAAAAATTGCCAAGTCCAAAAATTGTTGACATCACTGAAGAAGTGGCCCAATCCTCCAATAATTCCTAAAAGGCCAACACTACCAAAACCCCTAATTCAGTAAAATCAACAATTCCTGATCCTAAGAAGAATCCTGCTGATTCTAAATCAGCAAATCCAAAAACTATTAATACCAAAGCTTCTACTGAAAGTTCAAAATCTGAAAAAACTTTTGCTGCCCCTGAATCTGTTCCTGAAAAGAGAACTAATGACAGCAAAAATCAAGAAACTCAGACAGAAAACAAAAGAACAACTCAAGATAAAAGTACATCTTCTGAAATTCATGAAAAACCCACTTAAATAACTGTCATAAAAGATGAACTAATTTAGATTAGCAAGTCTCAACCATCATTTAATATTCAAACTGAAATAGAAAAAATAGAAATACCAATTCTTTTAACATAATTGGTAAAGAATGACTTATATAAATCAATAATTATTGAAACTTTGAATATGAATGATGGTGAAGATGCCATTAATTTAAATGATTATCAACCAGAGTTGATATTTGGTCCTGATGTTAATGGTAAGCATTCAGATGGAACAATGCCTCCTTTCTATACCAGTCTTACTATTCACGATCAAATTTTACACAATGCAATGTTAGATTCAGGAGCTTCCCACAATTTAATTCCAAAAGCTATTATGGAAACTCTAAATCTAGAAATAACCAAGCCTTATAAAGACTTATTCTCTTTTGATTCCTGCAAAGTCAAGTGCATAGGATTGATCAAAGACTTATGTGTGAATTTGGTTCAGTACCCTGGTAAGAGCATGGTTATGGATATTGTAGTAGCTGACATCCCACCAAAGTATGGTATGCTTCTTTCTCGCTCATGGGGAGAAAAGTTGCAAGGATCTCTACAATTATACATGAGCTATGCTACTATCTCAGTATTTGGACAGCCCAAGAAACTTTATAGGGAAACTTTAATGAAATTCATGGTCAGCAGTGCAGAAAGGTCCATAAATTACCCCATTTATTCAACACCAACTAACCTTGATTCCTTCATTTTATGTAACTTTGATAACAATGAAATCTAGACAAAACTAATTGACATAAAGCCAAAACCAAATAATAACAATATTTTTCATGAAGCCCTTTGGCACTTAGATTTTGATGGCTCTTTTTATCACTTAGGCTCGTCAGAAAAGGAAAGTATACCCGAGGTAACCACAAACCAACCTTCAGATGCAGAATCTAGCCAATCCGCATCCAGAGAGGGCTCTCTCTTTATGATTTATCTTTGTTCTTAGAAGGTTTTAGGCTAGTTATAAGTCCAAGAATTTGTTTGAAAATGGTGGAATCCGCAAACTAGGGGCAAGGTTGAAGATTTTCAGTCCATTGGGCTATGGAGTCAAAGGATGGCTTTACTGGATTTCTATTCTACACACAAGATGGATTTGCAGGGCAAGATAGCCAGACAGAGAACAATCCTTAAAATTTAAAGTGGATGGGATGATTTTGAAGGGATGAAAGGCAGCTAAGAATCTTTCACCATATTCAAAAGAAAGAAATGAGATGACTACAAACAAAGAGCAATGAAGAATTCTTTATTATAGTAATCAAGAATGTTTAAATTAGCAAAGCAAGAGCATTTAAGAATTCGTGCTTATAATCAACTTAGAGGAAAACATTAAGAATAATCATATCTGAAATCGGAGTACAATTAAGTAAATTCTGATTCAATCCTTTATGTAAATTATTCAGAAATGGACATAATGATATTATAAACAGATATAAAACTTAAAACATAGGATAGAAAGACTTATTGAACCGCAGTCCGACACATGAATCCTGCAAAAAGTCCTGAGCTTCAAATTGTCATCCAGTAAGCCACAAATAAATTTCTCCAAAACACTTTTTATTCCAAAAACATCAATGTCACAGCCAAGTATTAGAATCCACCCAAAATACTTCCAAGAGTGAAGTATTTATACAAATTCTAAACTAAAATATCTTGAAAAAATATCAAGATTAGTTCACAAATCTCTCCAACTATTTTACATAAATAGAACTTAAGTAAATGACACTCAAAATAATGCATCTATTTGGCACTATTTTTTATGGATAGGTGATGACAAAGAGGAGAATTCGAATTTTATCCAACTCTTAGTTGATGATGAGGCATCCAAGTCACTAACTGCTTCCTTTCTTTGTGCATTCTGCTCCAACAATTCTGCAAACTTGGGGTCCAATGATATCTTTGTATTTCTCAATCCGTAATAGATATGTAAAAAGTGAAAGAGGTTATTGTGGATAAATATGTTGGTGAGATAAACCTCTTTCACTTTCCTAAAATTCCTCTCCAGCTGTGCATAATAGTCTCTGTAAAAAATATGTGTAAAACAGAGTTTTACAGAGTCTGAAAAATGGCCTGTAAAGATGCGCATGTATCTCTCATTATAAAACCACTGTGCAAACACTGAGATAGGTTTCTGTAGATGGGTCTCTTAGGAACAAAAACCTCCTTCAGTTTTGTGAAATGTATTTCTAATTGGCCACAATATTCTCTGCAAAATGATGACTTGACTGTAATTTTCTGCAAAAAGTGCTTTTCAACATTGTTTAATATTTCCAAAACCATAATAGCTGTTAGAAAAGTGAGAGAGGTTTTTGTAGATGGTCCTCTTAAGAACATAAACCTCCTTCAGTTTTGTAAAATTAATCTTGGATTGATCACAATAGTTTCTGCAAAACTATGACTAAAATATGCAATTTCTGCAAAAATGTTCCTTCTTGTTATGTTTTTTCATCTTTTTACTTTCTTGCTCTTTTGACTGTTTTACTTTCACTTTAGACAAACCTCACTATTGGTGAAAGTATTCTCATCTCTTTTTACCATTTTACTGCCTTCTGTATTTAATTTTACTATTTACCTTTGACTGCTCTGTAACTTCATTTTAACTTTCACTGACTTTTACCTGATACACTTTAACCACTGATATTGTTTAGCTGTTATGATTTCTAACCTCTGTTTGAATAGATTTGATAACAATCTTGGAGTAAACAAATCTTATGACTAGTATTAATACTGTTTATCCAAGGATGTGATCTTCTGATCACCTCTTCAGGGGACAACCGAGTAGATTTTTCAAGCAATTCCCCAATGGACAAGGGAGTGAGGTTTTGACCAGGTTCAAAATGGAGCATCATTCAAGGCTACAGGAACTCACATTTTGGTT
Source organism: Pinus albicaulis (assembly GCA_034641835.2). NCBI lineage: Eukaryota > Viridiplantae > Streptophyta > Pinopsida > Pinales > Pinaceae > Pinus > Pinus albicaulis. The sequence continues at coordinate 810,382,733 of CM076574.1, read as the reverse complement.
CTTGTGGAAAAATGGAAATTTGGCTAATGGTGAGGAATTGAGTAAATTCACGAGAAAAACAGGTCAATTTGCAGATTTAGTAATTCAATTACAGTTCTCGGGGTCACGGAATGAACTAGTAATTAATTCTAACTCTGTTTCAGTGAAGGAAAAAGGAAAGCCGAGATTTCAATAGAGTTCAGTTTGAATTTAGGGTAAATACCTGTTTTTGGAGAATGTCGAAATTTACAGGCACTGGTTAACGGCGGATGAATGCTCGGGCACTGGTATAATAATGGTGTTCAGCAATTTTGGTTGACAGCAGTTTGACAGCGGATTTTTCAAATTTCTCAGTGGAGGACGCAGTCGCTTTCGGTAGTGAAAATGACATAAAATACATGGGTTTTTTTTTTATTTACAAAGTTAATGGAGATTTTTGTTTTTTCGAGGATGACGTCATTTGGTACGGGAGGATACGTCACCGGGACAGGGCGGTAAGCGGTAATTTCTGCACCGCTTTTGGGAGATGGCGGTATTTAGCGGGGAGGCAGCGATTCCATTCGGATATCGACACGTGGCTGGTGCACTATTCCAAAACCACTGCCATCCCGCGCGTTAACTTTCGGACAGGAGACAGTCAGCGGAATTGTTGTGGGCCGTTGATCTTCGGGGGGGGCGATCTGACGGTAGACGTGACGTGGAGTTGGCGGGGGTTTTAATGTGCGGGCTCGATGGGGTTTTAAAACGTGATTAACTTAATTAAATATCCCCAAGGGGCGTTCGATTGGTTGGAGGTCTGGTTATTAATTAATCATGTGGATTAATTAATCCCTTGGTTTAATGAAATCGGGGTTGCGGTGAGACTTTGGTTTTTTAACTCGAATTAGGGTTGGGGAATGGAATATATAGCGAGATTTTTAACTCGAGTTAGGGCGTCGGGTATAGGGGAAAATGGGATTATTTCCAAAGTTTAGTTTTAATTAAACTTTGTATTTATTTTATTTAAACATATAAAATATATGTTTCGAAGTTTTTCATATATGTTTTTATTATATGGTAACAAATAAACATTATTTAATTACCATAAGGGCGGGATTATAATATAAAGATATAATTTAACCAAAGGGCTAATATAGTGGGTTTTTATTTGAATGCATGGGGAAATAATTACTTTGGTTAAACTTTAATAGAGGGGTTTTTGGGATATTATTTTAAAAGGAGTTATATACTTAGGATAGGGCATTTCACTAGGGATTTAGTAAATAGAGTTAAACATTAATATGACAAAAGGACAAGGGAACTCAAAAAAACTTTGCATATCTAAGAAAGTGATAACTTCTGAAGTATTTAGCAATATCTCATCTTCCACACTTAAACTTAGAATAGTAAGTTATTTTGAGGGATTTTTATGGAATTTTGCATAGTTTTCCTAAGTAAAATGGGATTTTACTTAGGACAAGGTTAAAGGTGAATGATTATAATGATGAATTATCTAGAGTACTTAGGTCTTTTTGATCATTAGGCCGAGGGTCTGGTCCCTCCAAAAGTCAAGGAAATGCCTTGAGCCCTTTTGATCTCCAAATACCTTAGTACTTTGGGGGAAATTAGTAAAACCTTTGAGGGGAAAGTGATGAGGGAATTTAATAAGTTTGACCTTTCTTTCTATGATTTTCCAGTGTATTTCTTGCTTTAGTATTTGTGATGAAGTAAAGGATTAAAAACATGTAGCAGCATCATTCATCAGATAACACTTTGCAGCACCATCTACCTACCCTATCTACTTGACACTACCATTTTATCTTCTTTATTAGGGTGCATTTAGACTTGCAAACCCTTTTCAATCTTTTCTTTTTACAAGGAAAATCTATCTAATTCTACCCTTATTACATCAAGGGCTCAGATTAAACTGTTGAGCACCTCTTATTAACTTTACCTATCTACTTATCCGTCAAGATTAAACTGTTTGGTCAGATATTTATTCTCTAATCTACAACATGAAATTGAAATATGAGTAAGTCAAGTTTAAACAGTTTGACTTATTCATGAATTGTGGCAAAGGTTTGACAAGCTGCACACAATTGCTTTATTACAAAATGAAATAGTAGTGGCATTTGGATTTGCACACTTTCCTTGGTCTATTTTTGTTTGGGGTTCATTTTTTTCACTTTTTTGACCAATTTATTTTTCTTACCCTTTGATTTTTCTTTTAGGGTATACCCTCTTTACATTTTTTAAATTTTTTGATTTTTTGGTTTTTCAAGAATATGGAACACCTTTGCTCAAGAAAAAGGTTTGAACATATTCCATAGTTCAATTAAGACAATCATGAAAAATGACAGCTATTGGTCTAGGAGTCTAACACTGGCTCCACTTGGGGATGGCTTTTCCTTGTGGAAAGTCAAGAACAGCAGGTCAGTTGCCTCAAAATGTCTTCAAACTAAACCATGTAATCTCCTTCTTCTGGTAGCTTTATTGTATATATGATAGTAAAACTTCTGAAGCTTAGGGCCTTCACTTCGGGCTTCAACTATTCAGTAAGTCACCATCCAATCAAAACTGCGTTTCCTAGTTGGAAATCTTGAATTGAATATAGTCCTTTTTCTGCAACCTGAAATCTGATCTGAAACTAAAACAACACACAAAAATTTTCAAACCAACTTAATGAAAAACTAGCTGAAAATTGAAAAACTAAAAAAAATGCTCAAAATTCTGAGCTTATTAGCACTCATTTACCTACTTTAATCTACTAAAAATCTTATTGAATCAGGTAATACAAAAATGCCAATGAAGCCAATCAAGTAGATGTAACAATAAATGTTTAACTTGATTGCTTATGATCAAAATTGGAAGTATGTTATGATCATGTGCCTTTATAATCAACGATAAGATGTGAAATGGAAATTGTTGATATATTTGATCCTCATAGATAAAACATGTTTGCAGATTTGAGGTAAAAATATTCTCCATATAATTTTCTATAGGATCATTAAAAGCATGATGTATGTTATTTACTTCTAGGCCTTCAATGACTAATTGTTCAATTGAATTATGAATATTAGACCATGAACTTATTTCTTCAGTCTTGTGTTTGAAAGAATAATCATCCTCAATATGCAGGTCAAAAGATAATACAATTTCCTCTTGCTTTGGAGGAGGAAGATTTTTAAAGAATTCTTTAGGATTTTGGAAATGGTATGACTGAATTTGAGAATGCAAAAGTTTGATTTCATTTTCATAATTTTCAGAAATTATATCAAGAAGCCATTTTTTAACTTGAGGAGAACATTTTCTTGATTTAAAAATAAGAAAGAAAGCTCTTAGAAAATCCTCATCAAGTTGAAGTTCTAATATCTCATCCCTCAAAATAGCTAGTGATTGTTTTGTGAAATTATCATAATTATCATCATACTGATCATATTTAGGCAAATCTTCAAAATAAGGAATGTCATTAATTATAAACATTGGATCAGCATATTTCTCTTCCAACAATCCCAATATATCTTGATTAGATTGGTTGCATTCTATTTGAAAATCATTGTTTTGTTCAATAGGCGTGATATCAAGCAATGGGCCTTTTTGGGAAGGTAGAATAACATGAGCATCAACTTGTTCTTCTATCCCTTCATGGATAAAAACCTTTGTACATTCATCAACATTAGAAGAAGTAGAAACAATTTATTCATTATGTAAATATTCTGAGGATGGTTGCATGTTTAGAAGCAAATTGATTTCTTCTTCGGTGAGGGGGGGTGGGAATCTCTGAATTCTTAGATTGAAATGACAATTGTTTTTTCCCTTATCTAAAAGTTGATCATGAGGTTGATTATTGTCTTTAACTCCATTCAAAACATTAAATGAAACATAATTTGTTAATACAGAGGGGTTTTGTGGATATTGATTTATCTCCTGACTTATTTCATCTTTGTTTAACTCCTCTTGATTATTATGACATTTAACTTGAGAATGAAAGTTTTGGACTTCTTCTAATAAATCTTCAGGATGCCAATTTTCAAAATCTTCATCAATATTTTTAAGGTAATGTATAAGATCTTCAGCTTGATCACAACAATTTTCAGCTAATGACAAAGATGGAAAATCTTCTTTGTAATGCTCATAAAATACTTTATGAAAATCTTTTAGAGAAAACAAACTTGCGGGTTTGAGAGATTTGTACCATTCCCTTGCTTTTCCTTCTAAGGTTTTCATGAATATCTTCATGAGGCAATCCTCATGCCAATCACCCTTCAATCTTGATGAGTGTATATGAAATTTAATGAGATGTAGTAAAGGATCATCAATATTCTCATCTTGAAACATGGGCAGATTTTCACCCCAATTTACCTTCGGTAGTTTGTGTGGAAATCCAGGTATGTGATCTCTGCGCATGGGAGCATATCTTCGTTTTATTCTTGGATCATCTTGAAAATCAGCCATAATGAAAGGCCACGATATCTGTAAAACCAAGCTAGATCCTTATATAAAATACAATACATATTGAAAAACCTTCTTAAGGAGAAAGAACATAATGTCTTGGATTAAGATCCAATTTGAAAGTCTGATATTTCCATATTGTTCTTTGAGGTTCATTTCTCCAGTGGAGTCTTGATTGTGAAATTGATTTGGAGTCGCCAGGTGGATGATGTTAACTTTTGTGTGTCTGATCACTGTCCACCATCATAGATCAGATCTAAACCTGTAAAACAATTCTGAAGAAAAAGTTAGTTCTTCAGGAAACAAAATTTTGAGTATTTTATGAATTTTTATTTTATTTTTTTGAATTTTCAAAACAACTTCTATGATTTCTTTAAGAGGCTTTAGATATGAGATTTAAACTTTCTTAAAGATTTATTGAACTAGAGAATCTGATTGAATGTTTGAAAATAAAATTCAGTCTATAAACTAGACCGGAGATTGACTGAAGTAGCATTTATTTACTATGCAATTGCAGAGAAAAAGTATTTCAAAGGCTACCTAGCTAATATTCAGACTCCGTCTGTAGTTCATAAAACAAACACTACTAACAAATAAAATGATTCAGATCCCTAGTATAGTCGCCACTATGTTATCACTCAGGTTTTCCTTGAAGTTGTGGAAAAGGAAAGTAAACCCGAGGTAACCACAAACCAACCTTCAGATACAGAATATAGCCAATCTGTATCCAGAGAGGACTCTCTCTTTAAAATTTAGCTTTGTTCTTAGAAAGTTTTAGGCTAGTTATAAGTCCAAGAATTTTGTTTGAATTTGAATGGTGGAATCCGCCAACTAAGGGCAAGGTTGAATATTTTCAGGCCATTGGGCTATGGAGTCGAAAGGATGGCTTTACTGGATTAATATTCTACACACAAGATGGCTTTGCAGGGCAAGATAGCCAAACAGAGAACAATTTTAGAAATTAAAGTGAATGGAATGGATTTTGAAGGGATGAAAAGCAATAAAGAATCTTTCAACATGTTCAAAAGAAAGAAAGTGAATGATTACAAATAAAGAGCAGTGAATAATTCTTTACTACAGTAATCAAAATGTTTAAACCAGCGAAGCAAGAGCAATTAAGAATTCGTTGCTTATAACCAGTGAAGAAGAAAACATTTAGCATAATCACAATTGAAATCAGAGTACACTTAAGTAAATTCTGATTTATTCTTTTATGTCAATTATTCAAAAATGGAACACAGTGATATTATAAACAGATATAAAACTTAAAACATACGATAGAAAAGATTTATTGAACTGTAGTCTGACACATGAATCCTGCAAAAAGTCTTAAGCTTCAAATCATCATCCAGCAAGCCACAAAGAAGTTTCTCCAAAACACTTTTATTCCAAAAGATCAATGTTACAGCAAAGTAGTAGAATCCACCCCAAATACTTCCAAGAGTGAAGTATTTATACAAATTCTAAACTAAAATATCTTGAGAAAAATATCAAAATTGGTTCACAAATCTCTCCAACTATTTTACATAAATAGAACTTAAGTAAAGGACACTCAAACTAATGCATATATTTGGCACTATTTTGTATGGATAGGTGATGATAAAGAGGAGAATTCGAATTTGATCGAACTCTTAGTTGATGATGAGGCATCCAAGTCACTAACTGCTTCCTTTCTTTGTGCAATTCTACTCCAACAATTTTGCAAATTTGGGGTCCAATGAGACCTTTTTATTTATCAATCCGTAATAGATATGTAAAAATTGAAATAGGTTATTGTGGATAAATATGTTTTTGAGATAAACCTCTTTCATTTTCCTAAAATTCCTCTCCAGCTATGCAAAATAGGCTCTGTAAAACTATGTGTAAAACAGAGTTTTACAGAGTCTGAAAAATAGCCTGTAAAGATGTGCATGTATCTCTCAGTCTAAAATCACTGTGAAAAACGTGAGATAGGTTTTTGTAGATAGATATCTTAGGAACAAAAACATCCTTCAGTTTTGTATGATGTATTTTGGATTGGCCACAATCCTCTCTGCAAAATGATGACTTAACTGGAATTTTCTGCAAAAAGTGCTTTCCAACATTGTTTAACATTTCCAAACCCATAATAGCTATTAGAACAGTGAGAGAGGTTTTTGTAGATGGTCCTCTTAAGAACATAAACCTCCTTCAGTTTTGCAAAATTCATCTTGGATTGATCACAATATTTTCTGCAAAACAATGACTAAAACATGCAATTTCTGCAAAAATGTTCCTTCTTGTTGTATTTTTCATCTTTTCACTTTTTTGTTCTTTTGACTGTTTTAATTTCACTTTTAAACAAAATTCAATGTTGGTGAAAGTATTTTCATTTATTTTTACCATTTTACTTCCTCTGTAATTACTTTTATTGTTTACCTTTGACCGCTCTGTAACTTCATTTTAACTTTCACTCTGACTTTTACCTGATACACTTTAACCACTGATACTCTTTAACTGTTCTTTACTGTGTCCTTTTACCTTCAATGTGAAGTTTAGGTTTTTACTGTCTGTTTCAACAGTAAATCATTTAATATCCTGTTTCCTTTGCTTTTATTTCAACTGTATGTTTTATCTTCCATCTCTGTTTGAATAGATTTGATAACACTCTTGGAGTAAACAAGTCTTATGACTAGTATTAAGACTGTTTATCCAAGGATGTGGTCTTCTAATCACCTGTAAAACAAAACAAATTGTTAAGAAAGCATTGGTTTGCAAGGGAGGTTGAAAAGATTTCATTTGATTTTGAGAGGTCTGTGGAGTGAATCTAGAATGATTTTTGGGAGGTAAACTATGCTCGAATTGGTTAACAGAGGCTTCAGGTGGCGCAGCTGGGTTACAAAGGGTTTTATTGCATGGGAGTCTGGCCGTTCACTGTGCACAATATAATGAAAAAGACGCGGGTTCTTTTTGTTTTATTTGCAAAGTCAAAGGGGTGGCAAGTTTTGATTAATTTAATGAATGACGTCATCCTATACGATGGATGAGTCACGGGGAACAGTGGAGGTGGTAAGTGGTTTATTCTGCACCACTTATGCGGAAAGGTTGTTTTGGACGGGAAGGTAGCGAATCGATACAAATTTTGACACGTAGCCACGGCACTATTCACAAACCACTTTTATTTCACGCGTTAACGCTCGTACAGGGGATGGCTAGCGGAATCAATGGGAGCCGTCGATCTTGGAGGGGGTGATCTGACGGTTGACAGGACAGGGAGATGGCGGGGAGTTTAACGAGCGGGGCTGACGTGAATTAACGGTTAATTAATCATTTCGAGAGTTTTTTTATTAGCGGAGATTGGTTATTAATTAATCTCAAGGATTAATCAATCCCATATGAAAAATGGTCTAGAAATGGAAAATGCGCGGGGATGACTTATTTCAAAATTTGATTTCAATTAAACTTTGGATTTATTTTTTATTTCAAACATATATTCATATGTTTAAACCTTTTTCATATATTTTTTAATATATAGTAATTAAATCAATGTGACTTTCTTACCATAGGGGCGGGAATAGAATTACTGTTATTTTTTAGCCAAAGGGCATATAATGTGGGTTTTTATTTGAATACATGGGGGTTAAATATTTTGGCTAAAAAGTATAATATATGGTTTTGGGATATTATAAAAAAGGAGTTAAATATAATAGGACAAGGTCATTTTTATGGGAGTTAATACATAAATTAGAGTTAATATGAGAAAGGGACAAGGTAAACTCAAAATACATTAATATAACCAAGAAAGTGAAGATTTTTAAAGCAAATTGCATTATACTAACTTCATCTTTAAACTTAGTATAAAAAGTGATTTTGAGGGCTTTTTATGAAATATTGAAGGATTTTCCTAAGTAAAATAGGATTTTGCTTAGAAAAAGATTTTGAGAGGTGAATGAATGTGATAATGGATAACTTCAAGTACTTAGGTCTTTTCAATTATTGCGCCGAGGGTCCGGTCCCTCCAAAAGTCAAGGAAATTCCTTGAGCCCCTTTAATTTTCAAATACCTTAACACTTAGGGGAAATTAGTAAAATGTTTAGGGAAAATGAGAGGGGATGTTAATAATCTTGACTTTGCTTTGCTGTGAACTTTTTCCAATGTAGTATCTGTCTTTGCACTTGTGATGAAAGTAAAATTGAACACATCTGGAACCATCATTCATCACATGTAATTCTTCAACAACATCTACCTACCCTACTTACTTACTCTACCATTTTCTCTTCTTTATTAGGGTGCACTTAGACTGGAAAACCCTTAACAATCTTCTTTTTCTTTTACATGGTAAATCTATCTAAGTCTACACTTATTACATTCAAGGGCTCAGATTAAACTGTTGAGGACCTTTTATTAACTCTACCTATCTACTTCTCTGTCAAGATTAAACTGTTTGGTCAGATAATTATTCTCTATTATACAGCATGAAATTGAAAAATGAATGAGTCAAGTTTAAACAGTTTGACTCTTCATAAATTGTGGCAAAAGTTTAACAAGCTACACACAATAGCTTATTACAGAAAATGAAATAGTAGTGGCATTTAGAATTGCACACTTTCATGGTCTATTTTTGTTTGGGGTTCATTTCTTTCACTTTTTCGACCATTTTATTCTTTTTACCCTTTGATTTTTCTTTTAGGGTATACCCTCTTTACATTTTTTTAAATTTTTTGATTTTTTAATAATATGGAACACATTTGCACAAGAAAAAGGTTTGGACATATTGCATAGTTCAATAAGACAATCATGAAAAATAACACCTATTGGTATAGGAGTCTAACACTGGCTCCACTTGGGGATGGCTTTTCCCGGTGAAAAGTCAAGAACAGCAGGTCATATGCCTCAAAATGTCTTTGACTGAACCATGAAATCTTCTTTTTCTAGTAGCTTTATTGTATATATGATAGTAGAACTTTCTAAAGCTTAGGGCCTTCACTTCGGGCTTCAACTCCAACAAGTCACCATCCAATCAAAACTGATGTTTCCCAGTTGGAAATATTCTGTCTTGGTCCAATCTCAAACATGCATTTGCTGTGGCTGAAAATCTTGAATTGAATATAGTCCTTTTTCTGCGACCTGAAATCTGATCTGAAACTTAAAACAACACACAAAAATTTTCAAACCAACTTAATGAAAAACTAGCTGTAAATTGAAAACTACAAAAATTGCTCAAAATTCTGAGCTTATTGGCACTCATTTACCTACTCTAATCTACTAAAAATCTTATTGAATCAGGTAATACAAAAATGCCAATGAAGTCAATCAAGTAGATGTAAAAATAAATGGATAACTTGATTGCTTGTGATCAAAATTAGAAGTATGTTATGATCACGTGCCTTTATAATAAATGATATGATGTGTAAATGCCACTTTTTATGTATTTGATCCTTATAGAGAGAACATGTTTGCAGTTTTGGGCTAAAAATATTCTCCATATAATCTGATATAGGATGAATAAAAGTATGATGTATGTTATTTACTTATAGGCCTTCAATGACTGGTTGCTTAGTTGTGTTCTGAATATTAAGCCTCGAAACTGTTTCTTCAGTCTTGTGTTTGAAAGAATAATCATCTTCAATATGCAGGTCAAAAGATAGTACAATTTCCTCTTGCTTTGGAGAAGGAAGATTTTCAAAGAATTCTTTAGGATTTCGAAAATTGTATGACTGAATTTGAGAATGCAACAGTTTGATTTCAATTTCAAAATTTTCAGAAGTTATATTGAGAAGCCATTTTTTAATTTGAGGAGAACATTTTCTTGATTTAAAAAGAAGAAAGAAATCCCTTAGAAAATCCTCATCAAGCTGAAGTTCTAATATCTCATCCCTCAAAATAGCTAGTGATTGTTCTGTGAAATTATCTTGAATTGGGAAATCACACTGATCATATTTAGGCAAATCTTCACAATAAGGAATGTCATCAATTATAAACATTGGATCAGCATATTTCTCTTCCAACAATCCCAATACATCTTGATTAGATTGGTTGCATTCTTTTTGAAAGTCATTGTTTTGTTCAATAGGCGTGATATCAAGCAATGGGCCTTTTTGGGAAGGTAGAATAACATGAGCATCAACTTGTTATTTTGTCCCTTCATGGATAAAAACTTTTGTACATTCATCAACCTTAGAAGAAGTAGAAATAATTTCTTCATTATGTAAATATTTTGAGGATGGTTGCATGTTTAGAAGAAAATTGATTTCTTTTTCGGTGAGGGGGGGTGGGAATCTCTGAATTCTTAGATTGAAATGACAATTGTTTTTTCCCTTATCTAAAAGTTGATCATAAGGTTGAATATTTTCTTTAACTTCATTCAAAACATTAAATGAAACATCATTTGTTAATACAGAGGGGCTTTGTGGATCTTGATTTATCTCCTCACTTATTTCATCTTTGTTTAACTCCTCTTGATTATTATGACATTTAACTTGAGAATGAAAATTCTGGACTTCTTTTAATAAATCTTTAGGAAACCAATTTCCAAAATCTTCATCAATATTTTTAAGGTAATGTATAAGATCTTCAGCTTGATCAAAACAATATTCAGCTAATGATAAAGATGGAAAATCTTCTTTGTAATGCTCGTAAAATACCTTATGAAAATATTTTAGAGAAAATAACCGTTGTGCTCCGAGAGCCGTGGAGCGATAAAAAGGTGTCTTTGTAACTCCTAATTACCTCACATTAATTATCAACCCAGGGACGACTTTTTATCTCAAGAGTGTACTCAGTCTGAGGCGGCTATTTACTCAAGAGTAATGTTTTGCAGTATAGTGCTTAAAA